>JASPKZ010007251.1:5327500-5927500 GCA_030220185.1 Diploptera punctata | reverse complement strand
CGTATAGAGACTTGTAATATTATTTATTGCTAAATAGGATCGCAATATTGTAAGAATGCAGCCTAGTGGAGAAAAAATGAAACACGTCAACCTGTATATTATAACCAACACTATAGGTTATTAAAACATACAACGGGTGAAAATTGAGATTGATGGAAAAATTATAGAACAAGTGTCAGATTTCTCTTACTTAGGAAGTGTATTTGCAGAGTATAAGAGTGACATTGATTCAAAATTACAAAAATATAATAAAATGAATGGGGTAATGCGAAGACATTTTTGTAAACAGATGAGGACAGAGACAAAACTAAGATTACATAACGTCACATCAAAAGCTGCTCTAAAATACGGAAGTGAAATTTGGATTTTAAATAAAAGAAACTCTCATAAACTTCAAGTAAGCCAAATGCGCTTCTTACGATCATTGTTAGGAGTTAATAGACTGGATCACCAAAGGAACACTATTATCAGAGGAAAACTTGGAGTAGCAAGTTTAAATGAAGATATACAAAGATACCAACAAGAATGGAAAAATCATCTGAGAAGAATGGCAAGAAATAGACTTCCAAAATTGGCATTCCAATATACCCCAACTGGACATAGGGACCAAGGAAGACCAAAACATCGGTGGAAAGATCAAGACCATCTTCGCTAGGTTTACCGTACAGGCCACATGGCCTAAAACGAATTTGTTCATGATGATGATGAATTATTTTTAGGAAACAACTCAGTAAAGTCATTACTTAAAAACACAATTATTGAACACACAATTATCAAGTGTGTAGGTCGAAGGAATCTGTTTATTATTTGCTACATTCCACGCATTTGTTGGAGAGTCAGTCATTGCAAAATAATGCTCTGACCTGTTTAGAATATTAAAAAGGAGGTGTTTTCTTTATTTTGGTAAACAGAATTCGATAAATATCAAGATGAAATACGAGTGTAAATAAGCTCCACATATTCCTATCCTGGGCTAATGTTTATCAATCATCTCCTGTATAATTTACCACCCTCAAATCATAGTAAATATTTTGTTGCGCGTCGTATAGAGACTTGTAAATTACGAGAATGGTGGTCTCGCATTGGTCAAAATATATTTGTGAATCGCCAATCGCGAGACAGAATGCCCGCGCAAATATCGAAATATCTGGGCTGTGATTCCAGATGTCTCCGACATCTTACTCCCCTTTCGGGAAAAATCGATGGCCAGAGGCTTCCACAGTTCGAAGCGTCTCGAACCTAAGTCCAGAAAGTTCCCCGCGCCTATATAAATGAGGCGAAGACAAGACACCAGAGTTTGGACGGCGAGAGATTAAGCGTAAAAAAAATTGTGAACGGATTAATCAGTGATTGTGATTGAGATAAACATTGAAAGAAGATTAATTGTGAGTGAAAATTGTGATAAAAAGTTTATTGGTGATTTGTAGAAAGAAATAAGGAGTTAAACAGCATCTGTAGGTTCATTTACGCCGAAAAACTTTAAGGAAAAAACCCTGATCATCCTAGTGACAATATTATTCTCCTGTCTCATTCTTGGCTTACCTATTGGGCGTTTTCCTCTGGTTTTCCTACGAGTTTCCATGCCCTCTTTCATTTTCCATTCGTAAGTACCCTGCATATCACAGTCTACCAGACTTAACTGATCTTATTAAATTTGGTTTTCCCATTAAGATCATGTAGCTCACTGTTACTTTCATTAAGGCCGGTATTCAGAAACCAATCTTTACACAAAGAGCGACTCTTTCTCCCACTCTGTGACGTAGAGAGGGAGAAAGAGTCGCTCTTTGCGTAAAGATTGGTCTTATAACCCAAAGTTTATAGGCTTTATTAAAAATTAATTATTCCCCTACAAATATTTGGTTATTATACTCGTAATTATTAGGGCTTTTTAGACATTTTATTTAATATAAATGCATATCTGGTTGTCGTGTATCAATCACGTATCGGCACGAAGAGTTATTCTTAACGCTTTCACGTCAGGTGAAAGCGACCCACTTGGAAATATATATATATGAACTCGGGGTTTCAACCCCGAAAGGAGACTCGTTGGGGGTTGGAGAGATGGCTCTGACCCCCATGTGGCTGGTTGCAGCGAGCGTCCTCGACTCCGACGTCACCTACCATGGACGAACGTAAGCCGATGTACTTGTTTATACTTATTCATAGAGTAGTATTTGTCTTTGATTTAGGGCAAGTTTCACCAAGAGAAGTAACTGTATTACGCCAGTTTAAGCTATGCATTATACAAGGGAAAAACTGGCGTAATACAGTTACCTCTTGGTGAAACTGGCCCTTAGATATGATTAATAAACTCAGCATATACTTACTTACTCACTGCCACTATCGAACCCGTAGGTTCATGGCCCCACGGACATAAGCTCTCCATACATCCCTAATCTGAGCTAATGCTTTCCAATCATTCCCTGTATAATCCACCTCCCCCAAATCATAGTTAATGTTATTCTCCCACCTCATTCTTGGTCTACCAACTGGGCGTTTTCCCTCTGGCTTTCCTACAAGAAGCTTCCATGCAAGTCTTTCATTCCCCATACGTGGAACATGTCCTGCCCATCGCAGTCTACGAGACTTAACTGTTCTTATTATATCTGGCTTCCTATAAAGACCATGTAGTTCATTGTTAGGTAGTCTTCTCCATTCACCTGTCTGTTCATCTCTCTTTGGTCCAAAAATTTTCCTAAGTACTTTATTCTCAAATACTTGTAATCTCCTTTCCTCCTTTAAAGTAAGAGTCCATGTTTCGCACCCATATAATATAACTGGTAGAATAATAGTTTTATATATTTTCAGTTTAACGTTTTTTGAAAGGAGTTGGGACATCAAGAGTCTCTGTAATGCATAATAGCATGCATTTCCAGAATTGAGCCTATGTTTAATTTCTTTGTGCATCTCATTCCTATTTGTGATCATTGTTCCTAGGTATTTGAATTCAGCCACTAACTTCGTATACTATTAAAGAAAAACTCTCTTAGTGCAAATAACTTCGCATCAGCTGTCTTTATAACCTGTGTAAATAATAAACGTCTACATTTTAATGTGTTTCACTTTTCTCTTATTTTTAATTTGTTATATATATATATATATATATATATATTATATATATATATATATATATATATATATATATATATTTTCGTTTTAGATTTACTTAATGTGAATGCCTTTAATTCCTTAGTTTTTGTTATCCTTTGCAAAGTTAGGTAAATCCTGACCTTGATTTAATGTTAGGCCCGTCTCATTTATTGTACTCGGCCTATAAAATAAACTTGCTACCACTTAACAGAACATGGGCCTTAACAATTGGTTTCTGATACCGGCCTAAGAGTGATGGACATGATTCAAGACGATTCACACTAACTTAATCTTGCACTCTCTTTCGCTACTTTTCAAGCTTCTGAATTCCTACATTCCTACTTACCTGGCGTCCAGATTTGAGAAGTTATCCTCCTACCACAATATTGACACTAGGTCACAAGATAGCAGTCTGCTAACAATTCCTCTTCATAGCACTTACTCCTATTCTACTTCCTTCACAGTAGCCTCCGCCCGCTCCTGGAATCTCCTTCCTCAAGATATCAGGGGTTGCCGCACACTTGGCACCTTTAAGTCACGCTTATACAGTTACCTGTTGTCTAATAATTAATTTTTCTCTATTTATTTAATTTTATACTATGTCATTAATCTTTTCCTCGTTTTTTTATATATCTTGTACATATTATATATTTAATTCGTTAAATTTAGAGTAAATCAAAATACATTATAAATATTAATTGTATTGTATTCATAACTTGTAATCGTTTATATATATATTGTAATTTAGATTTAAGACTTTTCTTTTGTATTTTTTTTTAAACCTGGTTGAGTGGTAGACAAGGCCTTAAGGCCTTAACTCTGCCAGGTAAAATAAAGCTATTATTATTATTATTATTATTATTAATCTTCTTCTTCGTCAGGCTCTACGACTTCCAGTGGAATGTCTTGGCCTTCTCAACCAGTTTACGCCACTTCTTCCTATCTTGTGCAGTGGATTTCAAATAAAAAATCCCCATCTCTCTCAAATCTTCAATTACGTCATCTTCCCATCGATCCTTGGGTCTTCCCCTTGGTCTTGTTCCTTGTGGCTTCCAATTCAAAATATCATTCGGCAATCTTCCCTTTGGCATTCTTAGTGTATGTCCAAACCATTGTAATCTTTTGGATTTGATGAAACTAACTATATTTTCTTTATTATTCTTGAGGTATAATTCGTCATTCCTTCTCAACCTCCAATTTCCATCTTCCTTTACTGGACCTAGCACTCTTCTAAATATTTTCCTCTCAAACTTTAATAGACTTAGTTTATCTGCTTCTTTTAGTACCCAGGTTTCAGCTCCATCTAACTTAATCTACGTTTTATAATATTTGGATCGTTCATTCATTTCATTTCAACGATACAGATTGAACAAAACTATTGACTGACAAGTAAACATTACCGTTTTATCAGTTGAGGAAATTTAACCTTACCAGATACTCAATTTTATAACTTTATGCATATAAACACAATCACGTACCGGTACAATAATATTCTACTGAAATGTTTTTGCACTTATTTTATTTAAATGATGTACCAGAATTCCCTCCATGGTATCTTTATGTCGTGGTGGAGTGGCTTCCGCGCTTAAATGACCCCGAAAACTATGCCGGTGGTAACATTGCTGCCGAAAGCGTTAGCCATGCCAAACGAGCCGAAGGCGATAAGCCAGATGAAAACAGTACCTTGATCGAAAGAATGACCATATTTTACCATAAAAATACAACCATCAAGAAATGTGGAATGTGTTCCGTTGGGTAATTTTTTTCGGATGTAAAATAGCCCCCCCTTCGTTTCTCTCGGGCGGGGACTACTTTAGGGAATCTATGTCAAAGATGTATGGAAAGCTTATATCAGCGCGGGCATGAACCTACGGGTTCGATAGTGTCAGTGAGTTTAGTTAATTAGATGCACCAGAAGTAGCATTCGCTACAGTAGGTCAGTAGGCCTAGGGCCTTATAGGTCTGTCTCATGAAGTGGAGCAATCAAAATAACATGTAGGGGTATAGATGTAAACAAAATGCCTATAGAATTTTCCATCACTGATTCCACTGATAAAGGGTAAAAGGCTGGTTACTAACCATGGAAACGTGCATTATGCATTTCATAATTCGGGTGTAAGTAGTCATTAAACGCCCCATGAGAGAATTTAGGTCTTCGAACAAGGTGATTGCAGTAGACATTCGAATCTAGCCCTAGATCTACAGTTAAAATCGACTATTATGAAATGCAATTTACAATTAAAATTGCTGTAAGTACACATCGAGTCAACTGGTACTGAACAATAAAACTAGTGAAACATGATCCTCAGTGCCTTTAAGGCTCTTTCTTACAACTGAGTTACGTCAAGATAAATAATTACATAGCATTTATTAATAAAATAAAAAAGACTGTTCAAGAGTTTTATCCGATTTTCATATTTATTCCAATACAAATCCGTTTGTTTCACTACTTTCTTCAGATTCAAATTGATTTTATACGAAGGACAGTAATAATTTCAAGAAGAGAGGAAATTAGGAACTCAGTTATAAGGGAGAAAATTAAGATTGAAGACACTATTTTAGATTATATTAAAACTCAGCAATTACGATGGTATGGACATGTCCAGCAAATGGAAGAAGATCGACTACCAAAATGCGTTTTGGAATGGAAACCTGAGGGAAGACGTGGCAGAGGAAGACCAAAACCTCCTGGAGTCAGTAAATATATTTATACATAAAGGAGAAACATCTACAACCAGGAGATTGGATAGACCGACAAAATTAGCTATTAGGAATCGGACGATGTCAAAGGCCCTAATCAACCGATGATCTATCTATTTATTACTTCGAGAGAAACTGAATCGAATCGCTAATGATTTCGTGTTGAACATACATCGTTCTTGAACTATCGTTTCGATAAACTGTCTACTAATGTTCAAGGATCTGATCAAAGAAATGTATGTTGTATAGGCCTATTTACCATTTCTAACAGTATAAATAAATAAATATATATATATATATATATATATATATATATATATTCCACCGCTGTGGTCTCGAGGTAGCGTGCTACCTTGTCACGCAGCGGGCCCAGGTTCGATCCCTGGTCGGGGTAGTTTGTCCTGGGTGATGTTTTGATGTTTTTATCGCGGTTTTTCCTCAACTGTAAGTCAAATGTCAGGGAAAATTTAAGGCCCAAACGGTCCCCGAAATCATATGGCCATCATCATCCTTAGCCTTATCATTATCATCATCATCCTTCACCGGTGTGGAAAGCAACGGGAAGCTACCACACCTACAATTCCCTAGTAAAGCTGCAAGCATAGCATGGAAATGCTATGATTGCAAGGAAGGATCTGCCCTCGGGCAGAATTACTAGATGGATGGATGGATGGATGGATGGATATATATATATATATATATATATATATATATATATATATATGTATGTATATTGTCTGAGACACTGGGTTCACTTGTTCTCTAATAACAAAGCAAATGTATTCGTTTTAATGCATCAACACCCTGCCTATCATAAAACTGCACGTACAGTCTGCAGAAAACAATATCGAACATGTCATATTTAACATTTCTTTCGTAAGTCACATTATGTGGGTCTGTAGAAATCAAAGTGGGTCTGCTTTCAGTTTGTATTGATTACCGGTAAGAGGAAATAAATTTGTTTATACCAGTACTTTTTTTTATCGGGAAAGGGTAGAATGTCGACCTGATTAAGAAAAGCGACCGCCATACATTGTACTTAGATATCCGGGAGAAAGAGATTAGTCTAGACAGAACCCGCTGTTTTACAAGCCAGTCTGGCAGAATTACATCGCTTTTAATTTAATGGATATAACGGATATCACTAAATAATGATAATGTATTTTAACCAACAAGTAGGGCTATAAAATTAAGGGTTCATTACACTAACTACTACAAGAATGATTTTTTTCATTTCTACTGCAGCGTCCTAGAAATATAATCACTCTTCCCCGGGAAAAAACAGGTAAGTAATTTTTTTTTCAATTTTTTAGTAAGATATTGGTTATGTCGCTTCATGTAGTAAAAAAACAAGATAAATAAATTCTTCATTCTATTAGCTATAATTGACAATTTTTGTTATAAACAAGTCTAAAAAAACATTTCGACTAACTAAAACATAAAAAAGAAAATTTCCAATTAGGTTAATACAATCAATACTTATTTATATGGGGCACGCCGTAGCGTAGTGGTTAAGGTACTGCGCGAGGGTTCGAGCCCCGTGGGGTCAGGATTTTTATACTGACCCAAACCATTTGGCGGCACTATGGTCCTGGGGTCGACTCAGTCTGTAACGGAAATGAGTACCAGACGATTGTTCTGGGGGTAAAGGCGGCCGTCACGCAGGGCTGACATCAAGTGCCGATTGTCTAGAAAAATGGGAGCCTTAACCTCCTACTACCCCAAGGGCCTACTGAGGGCTGTCGTGGGATCACTTTACTTTACTTATTTAAATAGTTATATTCTTTCAACATTTCATACCATTAGAACAATTTTGTTACTCATTGTAGTTGCTAAGCTGTGCAGCGCATTAGAGTTCGCTGGAGAGCGGGGGCAGAAGCGAGAAGCTAACCGGCCAGCACAGCGTATTATGTTACGTCCATCCACATAAAAACTCTGCACACCCAAATGCAATACAAGAATTATATTTAATGAAATAAGAAATTTTATTAAAAAATTCTCCCCAAATTTTATCTCCCCCAGGAGCTATCACCTTGACGTGGTGGGGGGGGGGAGCTTAGTACCCGATGAACCAGACGATTCTACTGGGGAAGATTGACTTAGGTTAATCTTGCTGGTGGGTAAGAGGCGAGGGGAACTAAGTATAGCTCACAACGAAGGAATGGCGTCTGTATCCATATTGGGCGGCCACATCTTCGTCAAGTCTTCAACGGTCAACAGGGCGACAAGGAATAGCACAGCTAAACTTGTAGGGCTTGAAGAGCGGAAGAAGCAGCCCTCTCTTGGGGGGTGGATACCCAGAGGAGCATGTTTGGAGGCTCAGAGGAAGCAGCCCTTCCACCATCCTTGTCCTGCGAAGCGCTCGTAACGCTTCCAGGAGACATCTATCTTACTGAGAAGCTTCATGGAAATCAGCCGGATTGTCATAAAAGGAACCGACCCAAGCAAGATGCGGTTCCTAAGACAAGTAAAAGGATGTACAAGACTTGATAGAATAAGAAATGAGGATATAAGAGAAGAATTGAAAGTACAGCCTTTATTGGATAAAGTCACGAATTACAGACAGAAATGGATTGATCACATGGATGGAATGAGTAAGGAGAGATATCCATTGTTAGCAAGAAATTATCAAGCAAGAGATGGCGTGATGTTGGAAGACCTAGAAGACGTTGGGCTGATGCATTATGAAGTCGGAACGGGAAATTGCCTAATCCCTGGAGTGATGATGATGATGAAGAAGAAATTTTATAAATCAATCTCTGATTATGACAACATCTGAATCCTCTTTTAATCGGAGCAGCCATATTCATTTAAATACAACATTTGTGTTCTTAACTCGAACGAAAGCTTAACGCCACTTTATGAAACCTATATTTCATGCGGATGTACTCGGCGCCGGCGACCTCTGACATGGAAGCGGTACGACTCCTTTGGTGTGTGCCAACATATACTTCGATACGTAAGCGGCTCCTTTGCGGTGCATCGGTATAAATATCGCTCAAGATTAACGGCCGCCCACTTTAAGCTGCTCCCCGCGTGAACCTAAATTTAAGAAAACTAGCTCAAGACCGCAAATTAAATTTCTCCAATTCATTTTTAAATACAAATATGCCCATATATATATATATATATATATTTCATATAATTTTGAGAGTGAAAATGAAAATTTTAGGACTTCGACAATTTTTTTTTCAAACGCATCCGGACCCCACATGAAATTACTTGCCGATCCCTGTTCTAGGCATATACAGACTAAATTGTTCCCAAAATTCTAATTATTCAGAATAGAGAGGCAACAAACTTGTAAGCTATCATAAATATTAATTTTAGTATTCTGAATTTATGAATATTAAAATCGACAGTGATTAAAGCTTACAATTACAAAATATTTTTTAACAAAACACGTCACCAATAACACTTATTTAAACATATTAATTTATTTCCAAATATTCCAGTAATTTCTTAATTATAAAGTAAGCTTATTCAAAGCAATTAACAATTATCAATACTTACAGTAACAAGAGCAGAAAAGAGGTCTACTCACCTGTAACAAAACAAATACAATATGCGTTAGAAATAATACCTAAATACAATAAACTGGATGACAGATCTTTCAACCCAATAATCTTACATTCAGTTAGAGAAAACAATTTTTAAAGGCCGGTTTACACGCTAGGTCATATTGTATGTTTTGTCGATCAGACACCAGTGTTTACACAGGCCTTCCCCTCCATTTTATACCTCAGTTACAATCCAGACTCGAGTTGTGGTGTATTGTTAGTGATTTTTTTCCTGATTAAAAGTGAGAATCACATAATTAATTTGATTATGGAGGAAGCCCAGTTGCTTCCTTTTATTTTTTTCCTTCGTAAGGATTCAAAGACTGGGAGGAAAAGTCATCAAAAGGAAAAAGGCAAGATGGGCAAGGGAGTGGCTTCTGAAAAGAAGTCAGTATTACCATGTCCTGTTACTGAAAGAACAGAGGCGAACCTGATGACTGGAGCAATTATTTGCGAATAGACACCTCAGCCTAGAGTCAATTGCTGGAGTTGGCAACACCATACGTACAGAAACAAGACACCTGCATGAGAAAAGCCATTTCAACGGAACATACAAAACGTACGTTTTGTCGCAAAATTATGCTTGTCCCGTCAGCTCTTCAATCTGACCTTAGATTCCATTCCCATTACAAGACTACGTTTTGCTGTCTGCGTGCTACATTTTATCGGATAGGATTTGTCCTGTCCTATATCAACACACATGGATGTGAGGCCAACAGCCGAATGGTATGCCAAGGACCTTCTAGACATGTCGCGCCATGCAGTTTTTAAATTTCTTAATGGTCCCATTTAGATGGTCGACAAGGACCTCGCCCGTACTATTTTTTAATTGATTGCTATGAATAAATTAAAATGGAATATACACATGGACCAACAGGAATCCTACAATACCACTAATGCAAGCTCCATATATCAAAGGATCTCTGTGAAAGCACTACTAAAGTTCATAAGCAAGATATTTCCATAAAACCAATTATTAACTGTATAAATTCACCAAATTATAAACTATCTAAACAATTGCCAAAAAAACTCAAGAAATTATACTAAAAAAATACATAATAAAAAACTCATTCGAACTGGCCGACCAAATAAAACATCTAAGAATCGACAAGAACACCAAAATGACATCATTTGGCATAAAAGTCTATTTACATACATTCCAACCAATGAAACAATAGAACAGAAACTACAAGATAAATAGATAGATAAAAGTACACTGAGCAATTAAACAAAATGATCAAATCAGTATTAAAACAAAACTAATTCAAATTTAACAACGAAATATACACCCAGGAAGACGATATACTAATGGACAGTTCAACACCAGGCATCTTATCTGAAATATTTCTACAAGACTTAAAAGAAAATAATTTCCAAAAACTCAAAGAAAAATTCAAAATCGAAGTATTGGCGAGATATTTTGATGGCCTATTAACAATATATTAAATGATAATCAAATAGAAAAATAAATTTTAGATGAACTGAACAAAAAGCACAAGAAAGTACAGTTCACGGAAGAAATTAAAACTAACAAACAACTCTAAAAAGTATCTTCATTTAACAATTTCTAAAAATCTAATTACCAATTGTTTAGAAAAAAAAGAGTACCAATTTGCATGAAACATGTTTTTGAAAGGACTTCATGATTTAATAATTTAACGATATTTAAAAAATAAAAGTAATTCTAATTGAAGAAGATGAATTAAAAAATGTATTACAATATTATTTAAAACATTTTAATGCATACTTTAACTGCTATAACAAATACTGTTAAAAATGTTGATTGCTATGTGCTAAGTTTGATTCCGAAAAAAATTGCGGCAGCTAGAGCGATGATATATTGCTGTGTGCCAAGTTTGGTTCCGAAAAAATTGCGGCAGCCAGAGCGAAGATATATATATATATATATATATATATATATATCTTAATATATAAAAAATTCGTGTCACGTTGTTTGTCCGCGATGGAATCCTAAACTACTGTACCGATTTTAATAAAATTTTGCACACTGTATGCAGTTTATTCCAACTTGAGACTTAGGGTAGTTTGTAACTAAATTTATAGTCGCATTATTTTTATTGCAAATTATTTGTTTATTATTTAACAAAGAGTTATAATTATCTGTGAGTTCTATACGATTCTAACAGATGGCGGTGTAAGGTAATTTGGTAAGGTAATTGATTTATTATTTAACAAAGAGAGATCCAGATGGCTGTGCTTTTTGTTGCAACCGCGAATTTCAATTGAATTACAAATATTGATTATTTCATAATTTAAGTGTGTTCAGTGTTTTATTTTCAATATTATTAATTTCGTGTCTAAGTATTAGTTTTAAGTAATCTGGCTGAAAGACAGCAACTTAATTAAAAATTTTAACGTACACCTTAGCCAAAGCAACGCGTGGCCGGGACTTCTAGTATATATATATATATATATATATATATATAGGCCTATATATATATATATATATATAAAGTTATACATTAAATACCATGGCGCGACAGGCCTAGAAGGTCCTCAGGCAACCAGCAGGCTGCTGACCTCACATACACGTTTTAATCACAAAGTAGTCGATCACAAGCCAGTATAGGGCTGACATCAGCATCATTTTCCATACAAGTCATAGAAGTGTATGGTATGAGGGTCAGTTGCCACCTTAAGACTAGATTTTCAATCAATTTATTCCCCTTATAGCCGAAAGATGTATTTCCATGTGAGCGGTAATGAAGCATGGATTAGTTTACGCAATTTCTGCGTGACACACTTTTTAAAGACGAGAGTTGGGTTGACAGGAGTTTATATTTTAACTATAAACCAGATTTAAATGACTAAAATGGAACTGCTTTACGTTTAATATCAGAAGCAAAGACATTTTTATATGCAAGTTATAAATGGAAGGGAGATGAAAGGACGACTCCATAAAGGTAACCAGAGGTTGTATGCCATGTGTTAACTCTGGATGCAAAGGGGGTTGCGATGAAAGCATAACAGAAACCAGAAGAGTCACCATACAACAATCAGATCCTTAAATATCCTGTTTGGCCTCGTGAATGGAAAGGCGTGAGAAACAAGAAGTCGCGTCAAAAGGAACTCTGTAATTTACATTCAAAATGAAAGGAGATTTTTTAAGCTAGATTTTGCATTCAGTAATATGAATGTATTAAAGTTATGGGATAAAACAACTAATTATGTTAACAATACTGATATCATATAATTATAACATCCATAAATTATGGACTACTATTTCCAACTTCAGTAAAAAGGTAACCTAGAAACTATCCTGCTATTTCTAACAATTTTACTGTAATAAGAAAGTTAATTAATATATCGGGGGAAATAGTTATGCAGACTTCATACTCGAAAATATAGTATATATGAAAATCGATAAACCTCAAATTATAACTCCATAGTTCAGTGAATACTTTAATAAATCAATTAAAGTATAGAACAAAAATAAACCTAACTGAACACTATGTGGTCTGAAAAACTTAACCAACATTAATTTTGTTAATCATCTTTTTTTAACAATGGACCAGTTAGCTGAATACATTATAAAAGGTAAACTTTTTTCCGCTATATACCTTAGGAGCCCTTTGGGAAGTAAGAAGTTAACGGTCCCACCGTTCCTGAATGATAATGAGCACGAGGTGTCAGCTGGGTTGTCAGCCCTGCGCGACGGCCGCCTTTCTCTCCAGAAAAAGTGACAGCTATTCATCCCAGTTATAGCATGAGTATACCCGAGGAATATGGAGTAGCCGCAAAGTTTAGGGCAATAAAAATAAATAAATACAAAAATCTCATCACCGGGGCTTGTTTTCCTGATCTTCCAGCTTATCACGTATTATCTTAACCTACGCTACGCGTGTCCCAATAATAATAACAATAATAATAATAAATAGTAATAATTTATTTATTTACAGACAGATTTTCAATCTTTACCACATATTTCAGTGCCTAAAGTTTTATTTTTCTTCTCCACTCGTCTCTATCCATCCACTCCATGTCCTCCAATTCTCTTGTTCTCATTCCAGTTCTTATTTCTTGCATCCACGAGTTTCAAGGTCTTTCTTTCCCTCTTCTTCCAGGGACACCATTCCAATATTTTTCTGGGTAACCTTTCTTCTTGCATTCGCCGTACGTGCCCATACCAATTTAATAGTTTATATCTTATATAATCTACTATTGAATATCTAATATTCATTTTTTCTCGTACGACAGTATTTTTTTTAACATCTTACTGCTCTCTCAAGAAATCCATTTCCATCGACATAAGCTTTTGTTCTAAGTTTTTGTTGAATTTCCAAACTTGAGATCCATATGTAACAATACTTCTCACTATTGAATTATATACTTGTAACTTATTTTTTCTGGTTATATGTCTGTTCCACAAGACTCCATTCATCATTGCTGTTATTGCTCTACCTTTATTTGTTGTGTTCTTAATATCAATAATAATAATAATAATAATAATAATAATAATAATAATAATAATGCCAACTACAAGATTGTCTAAACAAATAATGAACTAAAAAGTTAGTGCAAACAGATCAGTGGGTAGGCCTGGAAAAAGATGGCTGGAAAGTATTTGCAGACTTAACCGGCAATCAATCCTTATACCTTACAGTGAGAATGATGATGATGATAATAATAATAAAGTCACCAATAGATTGTTAACTAATTAACTGACTGGCACTAACGAATCCAGAGATTCACGGCCGCAAGAACATAAGCTCTCCATAATCTTCTATCCTCAGGTAACGCTTTCCAACAATTCCCATAAAATTAACCTCTCTCAAAAGCAAATTAATGTTGTTCTCCCAACTCGTTTTGGCCTACTTATTGGCGCTTTCCTTAAGATTTTAGTCCACAAACAGACAGCTTGAACAGAAATTAGTTTCTGCAGGCGGTAGATACGAATCTCAAGAATATATAGAATAAATAACACTGGTATTTATTACTCTGGCGTTTCCTGAAAATATGCCTCATTTACTAATTCTGATATGCTGATCCCAATATTGCAATCAGTTTTTTTTTCTATTGCATACCAATTCACATATTGGCATAGAAACCCCAAGGGAAAAGTCTAATGTATAACGAGAAATAATATTAAGCATGCTGAATGAAATGCATGCGTTAAATTGTATAATTAAAGGGCTTAGGGTAATAGCATGATAAGTCGCATACTGTTTTTCTGAGATATAAGTATTTTAATGTTTCAAAAAATTATAGATACTAATTGGACAGTACTGTTATTAATACATTGTGTGTCGATACGTTTTAACTCATCAGAGGGGCTAAATACTTTTCTTTTAATTATTTCTGGGCTAGCAATATTTATAGCCCGTCTTGATGCAAATTTTGAGTCGGGCGAGTTATTTTGGTGGCCTTTTTGTTTTTAAAATTACTGCCATATTATCTAGCGCCCTTACAAATGCTTTTATGGATATTTCAATACAGTTATTTGCTATCATTGTAATAAATGAAATATCTTAACAGAATGTGGCTTATCACGTTATTGCCCTAAGCCCTTCAATTGTTTAAAATTGCATGGCTACCATATCCGAATAGAAAAAGGATATCGTAGATTTTAAATTTTGTAAGGTCTTTTGAAGTTTTTTTTTTTTTTTGCTCTACTGATTTTTTTTGTACTTAAGCTCTATTGAATGTGCAACTAAGTTATGGATATAGCCGCCTCAGAAAGTGTGTATTTAACATAAGTAGGCCAATCCATACAGTACGCCTATATGACAACAGCGACCAAGTTGATATGTTTCAGGACTGAACTTAAAAATTCCCTATCATAAATTCAGTTTTTATGCTGTCAGTTTGACACCAACGCCTATATAGTTTCCACACAGCTATTCGCTTATTAGTGGATTGCTTAAAACGTCCAAATACAGGATCAATAGCTAGCTGTTAAATTTATAATAAGGATGGCAAATGTATAATCCATTTCACTGCTTCTGATCCTCTAATTTCTCTTCCCTCTCACACAAATACACGGTAACTATAAAATAAGTTCTCGTAAAACAACTGCAGGAACTGGGTAAACTAAGCCAATTCCTTAGTAAATCGAATTTATGATGCGATTTTCTTGGTTTACGGAGTGTCTTTCTTTTGTTAATTAAATCGCACATATACAGTTTCATTAGGCCTATGTGAAACCTTCACAAAATTGAAAGAGGAGTCTAAAAAATTAAGTCCAATAATAAATCATGAGAAAACAAAATAGCCTATTTAAAATGTAGTCATCACAATAGAAAATCGGAAAATCTACAAATTGATGATATGCAAATTAACACAGTAGAATCATTTAAATACTTAGGTACCAAAGTAAATGGACATAATACATTAGAAGATGAAATTAAGGAAAGATTGGCAAATGGAAATAAAACTTATTTTGCAAATAGAACCTTATTTAAAAGCAAATTAATATCAAAAACTGCAAAAAAACACTCATTAGACCAGTAGTTACACATGCTTGGGAAACTTGGGTCCTAAAAGAAACAATAAAACATAAATTACTAATTTTTTAAAGAAAACTTTTAAGAAGAATATTTGGACCAAATAGAGGAACTGATAACTGTTGGAGAATCAAAACAAATAACGAACTAAACAAATTAATAAAAAATTAGAACATATTAAACCGTAGGCCCTATAAGATCTCTCAGAATTGGTTGGCTTGACATTTGATAAGAACGCATGATCAGAGGCTGGTCAAATAACTCTACAAATGGAAACCCATAGGAGGCAGAGCTGTAGGAAGACCGAAGATCAGATGGAGGATGACACAATGAATGATCTAAGGAAAATGAAAGTGACTAATTTGAATATGGCAAGAGACAGATTGACAAGGAGGAGGATTGTTGATAAGGCCAAAACTTTCACTTTTGAAGTTGTCGTGCCTTAAGATGATGATGATATATACAGTTTCATTGCAAGAAAACAATCATGGCGATACTATAGCGATTTTTAAATTTCATCTTCCGAGTAAACACACTTCCAATTATCAGATTATATGTGATTTTTCGAAAGAATAGGCCTACCTTTTTCCTTTTATTTCAATGGGATATATATATATATATATATATATATATATATATATATACAGGATGTTGCAAAAAACACCGACAACGGAGATGAGGTGATATATGAGATATATTGATCATTTTTAGTAAGGTACCAATGTCCGGAAATTATGATTTTTAACACTACGAGTGGCTAACTTCTCCGTTAGTTGGATTTCAAGACTCAATACTTGACAATAATTTCACAATCACATCAAGTTTTCAAAATATCCACTTCCCATCTCATTGCAGAGCATACATTGGCGATGTAGTTCAAATACGCCTGTCCTCGTTTGATTTATTTCTGTAGCAGCGTGGATTCGGGCTGTAAGATCCATACGTGACTCTATAGGAGTCTGATAAACTTTGTTTCATGTCGCCTCACAAAAAGTAGTCTAGAGGGTTAAAATCAGGTGATCTCAGAGGCCATGGGACCGTCCCCCTCGACCTGGATATGTGGTTCCAAATATCTCCTCGCATTGGCATAGAAGTGAGCTGTTTCTCAGTTACGTTGCAGCCACATTCCGTTTCGAAGCCACGTAACACAGGTTCCGTACCTGTGAGGAGTTGTCATGCAATGAGTCTTCAAATCCTTCGAACAAACACTGATCTTGAGACACAATTAATTAGTCATAGTGTGAAAACGCACCATTTCCGGACATTGGCACCTTATTTAAAAAATGGTCAATTTATCTCAATATATTACCTCACCTACGTTGTCGGTGTTTTTTTTGCGACACCCTGTATGTATATATATATATATATATATATATATATATATATATATATATATAGGCTAATGAGTTTCTTTACGAAAAATCGAAAATTGCTGCTAGAATGATTTTAAAATTTTCCCTTCAGGTTAACTTCCACTGGTAATGATCCGTTTTGTTGTCAACGAACTCATCCTTATTTTCCTTTTTATAGCTATATCCTCAGTTTCTTGGTTTCCTAGATGGCAGTATAAGGCGGAACGCTGACCACGGACCGCTCAAAGGACATCTATACGAAAACAAGTGTGACTAAATTAGTATGGTTCAAATTCTTCCCTATAGGGGGAGAGCGCCTAAATCTCTGTTAAGGGAAACATGGGCTTACGAGAAGAAGATAGCTATATCCTCAGTTTGGTTGTGAAAAATCAAACAAAAATTACGACTGCTTGAATGTCGTTAAACCACACACACGAATTTTTTCATGGTTATTTTCGGTGTCTAGTATAAAATAAAACTGTCCGACTCGGGGCCGGGTAAAGGGATGAAATGGAATGAAGTCCATATGATTGGAGATAACGCAGCACGCTAACCTCGAGACCACAAGGATAACATTGAACAAGAGAAAACTGGAATGAAGTCAAGAATTTAGTAAAGTACAGTGTCCGGTGGCGCACTTTAATGAAGACCCTATGATTTCAAGAGGAGTTACAGCAATTACTAACTTACATAGTGTCTTCGAGTACTTTGCTCTGTTTGAGAGAGAAAGTCTTTAAGTTTAGTGTCTAATTCACAGGTGTTCAATGTGTGATCCATGCGTCACATGACACACATCAAGTTATTTCCAAACCTAACGTAATAATAATAACTCTATAACGACACTTGCCACAGTTCTTCCGTGACTTCTTCTTTAGGGGATTTAAAAAAATACATAGTGTTTTCGTCCCCCCGGTTTCTTGTAATTTAAATGAAAATAAATAACGTATTTGAAAAGCAGTGACAAGTGTTTCGATTCACATATGTTATATCGGTTTGGAATGAACTTGATGTGTCGTGTGACGCATGGACCACACATTGAACATTTATATGTTCAGAAACTAAATTTCAAGACTTCGTCTAGAAAAAATTGGAAAGTAGGCCCTAGTTCCAGGTACCGCAAACAGTTCTAGCGAATTCCGAAGGAAGCTAATGAGTTTATTTTCATGAAAAGAGTTTATACAAAAAAAAATATATACAAATCTTCGTCAATTCTACTTAGTAGATATCGAAAATGACCATGACAAAAAATTATCATACACATGGTTTAGACATGTTGGTCTGTTCGTACATCAGGAAATTTTTAAGCAATGTGCCCATCTTCTTGTAGGTCTTCCTGCAGTTGTATTTCCTTCTAATTCATACCGCAATAAAAACCCAAGGAGTCTATTACACTGGTGAACATGATTTTTGTCTCATGGGTACCAATAGTTGTACTCAAGGCAATTTTTTTATCGTGTTTTCAAATATGTATTCGGAATTTCTCCATCACCCACAGTTTTTTTTATTTCAATTTCAGGAGAAAAAATACTATCAGAATCACATATTTTTCTTTCTGAGACAAAAAAGTTAATTTTTTTGTTGCTCAGTGTTACCATTCATTCTGTTAATACTTCACTGACGGCCGTATTGATGAGAATCAAATTTATTTAAATTAAGTTCACAATATTTACACAAATTACCAATATTTCTTGATTTACTTCACAAAGTTTTACTGATTCTAAGGCTACACAAAAAAATTCTGTTAACAAAGTTTCTCTTTACAATTTATTTTATTACACAGTTCTTTAAACTCGCTGACGGTTTCACTTAGAACATCACCTTGTCTTTGTTATTCAGGTAGCTTCACCAGTTTCACAACCCAAGCAGAACTTCCCGATAAATCCTCGCACCTCCATATATGAGAAGGAATAATATGGACGCCAGTCTAGACTTTTTCGAGTATAAGTCTCCAACTAACTAACTCTCTGGCACTATCGAACCCGTAGATCATGGCCGCGCGGACATAAGCTCTCCATACATCCCTATCCTGAGCTAATGTTTTTCAATCATATCCTGTATAATCTACTTCCCTCAAATCATAGTTAATGTTCTTCTCCCACCTTATTCTTGGTCTACCAACTGGGCGTTTTCCCTCTGGTTTTCCTACAAGAAGCTTCCATGCACGTCTTTCATTCTCCATTCGTGCCACATGTCCTGCCCATCGCAGTCTACGAGATTTAACTGTCGTTATTATATCTGGCTACCTATTAAGACCACGTAGTTCACTGTTAAGTAGTCTTCTCCATTCACCTCTCCGGAAAATTTTACCCCAGTGGAACCCATGTCCGCATTTCTTGACGGTTGTTTTTTTACGGTGAAAGATCGTCACTCTTTCGACAAGGCATTTTTTTCGTCTGGGTTATCACCTTCGACCCTATCGGCGGCAATGCTACCGCCGGCATATCTCTCGGGAACATTTAAGCAAGCAATCCACTCCACCACGAAAGGTAAAGATACCATGGAGGGGGTGTAAGTCTCCATAGTCAGATATTCTAGAATCGACGTAACTGGACAATTATTTTCTCCAAAAAGTAATTCTTGAAAGGTTGTTTGCTAGGAATGCACGACCACAACTAACTCCTATTGGCTTCTAGGGAGTCCTGCTGCAGCCCGCGAAATTCAAAGGTGTTAATTTTATCAAGAGATTAATAATGCGTTGCAATGTGGTCCATCCATTCTCTTTTATGGTGTTCCATTACTTCTGTTACATTGAAAATATTTAATTATTCCATAATTATGGCATTTTTCACCTAGCCTGCTAGTATATAACCAGCTATTCTTTAAAAAAATTAATCTACGAAAGTTTATATATAACTATCAATGCTCTGCCCGCTGCAATTTTCTTAACTAAACGAGGTATAGGCCTATGTGCAATCAATAAATCTGATCGTTAGGGATCAAGGTTATCTTGAAGCGAAAATTTAAAATCGCTCTAGCGGCAGCAAATTTTCGGTTTTATGTAACGAAATTCACATTATATTCGAATAAAATGAGAAAGGCATTCTCCAAAATACAGCTAAATTCGACCATTAGAAGTGGGTGTTTAGTCGAAAGCCAAAATTTCAAAATAGCTCTAGCGGCCGCCATGTTTATTGTATGAAAACGAAACTGGATATATAGGTTATAATGATAGAAAATGAAAGACATTCCACAAAACAGAAAAAAAAAATGTTATTCATAGAATTTGTATTTTTTATTTACCCCTTGGGGGCACGCCGTAGCGTAGTGGTTAAGGCACTGGGCTACAAGCCAGAGGGTCGAGGGTTCAAGTCCCGTTGGGGTCAGGATTTTTAAAATGACCCAAACCCTCTGGCGGCACTATGGCCCTGGGGTCAACTCAGCCTCTAATGGAAATGAATACCAGACGTTTGTTCTGGGAGTAAAGGCGGCCGTCACGCAGGGCTGACAACCCGGCTGACATAAAGTGCCGATTGTCTAGAAAAAGTGGGAGCCTTAACCTTCTACTACCCCAAGGGCCTCCGGGCCTATTGTGGGATCACTTTACTTTGGGGCACGCCGTAGCGTAGTGGTTAAGGCACTGAGCTACAAGCCGGAGGGTCGTGGGTTCAAGTCCCGTTGGGGTTAGGATTTTTAAACTGACCCAAACCCTCTGGCGGCACTATGGCCCTGGGGTAGACTCAGCCTCTAACGGAAATGAGTACCAGACGCTTGTTCTGGGGGTAAAGGCGGCCGTCACGCAGGGCTGACAAAGTGCCGATTGTCTAGAAAAAGTGGGAGCCTTAACCTCACACTACCCCAAGGACCTCTGGGTCTGTTGTGGGATCACTTTACTTTACTTTTTATTTACCCTTTAGTAATTTTTATAGAGATGACTATTCTACTTGGTTAAGAATTCTGTTAGTTTACGCAGTTCCTGCATGATGGGTTTTAATTTGATAGAACGATAAATTATTTACATCTTTTGTATTAGCTCTGTAGTTAAAGACTCGGAAGCCCAATGGTGATGAATTATTCTCTTCTGCATTACTACTCATAAGCAAAATGGAAATGAAAACTCATCGATCCACTGACCTCATACAATAAAAATAATGTGTACAATCGTTGACATAAACATTTGAAACAGAAAGCAAGTACAGTCGATCTGATGTTCAAAGCAGTGGCGTGCCCAGCAGTTGGCCCAAGCCTAGGTAGGAATTGGGACTCGCACTTCGGGAGATTGCGGACCTACAGACGAGCATGACAGCTAGAACACTTGAGAGTTTCGAAGAAAACAATGTAAAACGCCGCAAATGTACTCAATCACTATCAGCGAATTCATAAGAAATCAAGTTATTCTATTCATTTCATTTTGTAGCGTATTCATGAAAATATATTTTGGGGGGGGGGAACACAAATCTCCATCGATCTTATTTAGTAGACACGAAAATAACCGTAACTATATACCGCTATATATATATATATATATATATATATATATATATATATATATATTATTGCTAAGTGTCAAAATTTAATTTTAATAACATCAAAATAAAGCTTTGCTGCTATAAAGTACAATATTGTGGGAACCGCCATAACATTATACATTTTTATCTTGGTTTCTTTTCTAATTTTATTTTTGAATGTTCTCTGTATTGTTCCACACACCGTCTGAAATTTATTTATTTTGGAGTCAATATCTCTTTCCACATTGTACCCAACATCACAGCCCAAATATTTGAAACTAGACACCTGTTCTATACTTTGATTTTCTAAAATAATTTTGGTTCTCACTGGATCTCTTCCTCTAAAAGCCATGGTCTTCGTTTTCCTTACAGAAATCTTTAGATCGTATAATTTACATATTTCATTTAATGCATGCATTGATTTCTGTAAGTCGTCTTCATTTTTCTGTATTATGATTACATCGTCAGCAAATAGAAGATTATTTATGCACATTTTTATTATCCATTCTTATTCCTGGATTTACTAAAGCTTTCCATTTATTAAAAATATCGTCTATATATATATATTAAACAAAGTGGGTGATAAACTACATCCTTGTCGTAATCCAATATTGTATGGATGTGAAACTTGGGCTCCAGTGAAAAGACAGAGGGATAGAATACAGACGGCAGAGATGCGGTTCCTAAGACAAGTAAAAGGATGTACAAGACTTGATAGAATAAGAAATGAGGATATAAGAGAAGAATTGAAAGTACAGCCTTTATTGGATAAAGTCCCGAATTACAGACAGAAATGGATTGATCACATGGATGGAATGAGTAAGGGGAGATATCCATTGTTAGCCAGTAATTATCAAGCAAGAGGAAGGCGTGATGTTGGAAGACCTAGAAGACGTTGGGCTGATGCAATATGAAGTCGGAACGGGCAATTGCCTAATCCCTGGAGTGATGATGATGATGATGCTATAAAGTAAATACACCTGACTGACTGATTTTTGACAGCACTGTCCAGAGCGCCAATTTTGGAGCCAATGTTTGCTCCCTGACCCTTAATCGTTAACTTGCATTCTGTATGGGGTTGTTTGTGCTGTCCCCAGCCTATGTGGCGATTTCTTGGAGCAGTTTTGTACTATTTTTTTTAAGTGGCATAGTGTTGAGTGATGAAGGTGCGATCACTCACTTGCACGGGGCATCAGAAACCACAAGTCTGACGAGCTAGGCTCAAGTCAGAGGCGTGGAATGAGCCACACCGTACAGCGAGTAAACGTAGAGCTTCATCACTGGGAGAAGTACCATTTTGGCGTTACTATTAGTTAAATATGTTTCGGTGTGTAGTACGCCGCTGTTGCTGTGTCCTATATTGCGAACAACAGGATTCGTGTGAATAGTTATGGCCGTAGTAAATACACCGTATTCTCTTTAAATGCTTATTTGTTACAGAAACTACGAGATAGCATTGCGACCGATATTCCGCTGCCTATTATAATAGACAATCATATACAGTAAAAGCTCATTATTCACGGTTCCCTTATTCGCGGGTTAAAAAGTTGCGTCACAGTTCCCGTATTCGCGGCTAAAAATTTATTTATTCGCGGATTCAGTCAGTATATTATAAAGCAACGGCAACTTTTTTTACTGCAGACACGAGTCAAGGCGGCTTTTACAAAGAGCGATTCGAATCAAATGGACGGGTTTGTATCGGAGTAAAACAAACCTTGTTGTCACTAAGCATAAAGTTAATTGTTAAAAGCGACGGGTATGAGATGTCCGTTGATAAATGTCGCCCTCGCCACAATCAGCGTTTTATTGTTTCAACTTGTCATCTGTTGCAATAATTTAATTGAATGTGTCTCTTCTGATGTGTTCCCAGTTTATAATGTCCAGTAAGAGGAGAGAAAATTAATCCGGAAGCGGAAAAAAAGTAGTGTTGCCGCTTAAAGTAAGAATATAAATGCTTGACCGTTTATGCGTCGGCGAGTCGTTTTCATATATATCACGCTGTTTCAATGTTAACGAATCAACTGTACGATACATCAAGAAATCCTAAGACAAAATAAGGAATTCTATCGCTGAATTCACAGCTGAATATCAATCAGAATTGAAAGACCTTTTAAAAGCGGCGAAACAGGAAAACAATTACTAAGTTCTTTAAGCTCTTGCCTAAACTTACAGCAATAATTAATGGAAATTGTTCAAAATCTCTCATTAATTGATTTTATTGTGATAATTTTAATTTTATTTTAGAATCTTGGAACGTATCCGCTATATACCTATACAAATTACTATTCCCTATTCGCGGTTTCTGTACTCGCGGCATATTTGCGGAACACATCCCCCGCCAATAAGGAGCTTTTACTGTATAAGGAAGAAACAAATGCTTGTGCTGGAAAGCCACAGTGGACGATTTGGTACGTCACTAATGTTCAAAGTTAGAGGCTTCGAGTTCAAATCCTGGTTTAGGTGTTTATTTTTTCTTTTCGTGTGTATATATATGTGTGTGTGTGTGTGTGTGTGTGCGCGCGCACGTATGTCTTAACGCTCTAGCGGACGCTATTTTAATTTTCTTCGGAACTGAAGTCAACATAGCAATCACTTAAGAAAAGTAAAGTTGAGTTCGTTAATCCGGAAATTCGGGCCATTTGGAGGGGAGGTTAACATGGAAACTAAAAATTTTAGTGGGAAATTTCAGTAGAAATTTTAGAAAATTGAAAATTTCAACGTTCTACCGAGTACAACAGTTGTTTTCACGCACTGAAACTTGGTACATACGATTTAATAATCCATATAAATCTGCCAGAATACAAGCTGCTGAAATGAGATTCCTCAGACCAACAGCAGGATATCAAAGAACAGACAAAAAATACAACACAGAATTAAGACATCAACTAAAAGTAGAGGAATTAAACACAACAATAGAGAAATACAGAATAAACTGGAAAGAACACTTGGCAAGGATGACTGAGAATAGAATACCCAAAGCAGCATACAACTATTCACCGCGAGGAAGAAGAAGTTTGGGGAAGACCAAGGAAAAGATGGAAAGAGCAGCAATTTGGAGCCGGAACAGACTAGTAAATAAGCCTAAACCGTGAAAAAGAAGAAGATATAAATATATATTCCGTAAACCGCAAAATGGGACAGTAAATTCGACTTGCTGAGAAATATGTATAGTTTACGGAGTTCCTATGTGACGGAATTTTTTTGTTAAAATAAGTTAATTGATACAGTAGGTGATGAAATCTGTGGTTATATAAAAAAAATGGCAATATGAAGTTTGCGTGTTCTCACAAGATGCATCCATGTAGATATGTCCAATTGTGCAAATGTGTGGTGACAGTTTGATATTAAAACCCCGATAAATGTGTTACAACACGCAATACTACTGTGTCACTAAAACTGCCTATCCAACCACATAGCTTAATGCATGGCCACCAAGAGGATAAAAATTATTATCAAAGGAAAAAAGTTGTTCTAGGAATGTATCAGTAAATGGAATGTTTATTTATATGTAAATTCTCTGCTCATAATTTAATTGTATCACCAATATCGACATATGGTAATGAAAACTTAACATACATTCATTCATATATATATATATATATATATATATATATAGAGTCATAGCAATTTCCGGTACCTAATAACTAGGATCGAAGAAGATAGTAAACATTTTTTTGAAAATATTTTATGAGAACTTCAATAACTTAATTCCTTCGGAATTAGTTAAAAATGACTATTAAACTCATGCCACAAATGCTAGTCAATGACCAATTAGACGTTTTAATGAATGTTGTTTTCCAACCAATGACAATCGTGTTTCACCTCGCTCTTTATCAATTTCTCTTTATCAGCTCCTGCTTTTGTGATAAAGAAAGCTCCTCCTTTTTAATGTTCTGAGCAGGTCAAAGCATTATATTTCTCCAACAAATACATTGAATATAGCAAATAATGAAAAGGTTCCTTGATTTTACTGAGTTGTTTACTAAAAAAAGTAAATGAATAACCCGTAATGTTGATTATGATATATAGTTTGATGTGTTTCATTATTTCTCCACTTGGGTGCACTCTTACAATATTGCGATCTTATTTGGCAATAAATAATATGATCAAGCAACAGTGAATGAACATAACCTCACATTTCTGATTTGTTTTCAAACATCGCCGTTTACATTAAATATATAAATATTTTAAAAATAACTATAGTTAAACAATGATTTGTGAGTAAACAGCTTAATTTTATTCGTTAAATAATCCTAACAAATGCCACTCTTGATTTCCAAATTCTCCTAAGTAATGCCACGAGTGATTTCCAATTTATCTAGAGAATTTGGAAATCAAGAGTGCCATTTGTTAGGACTATTTAACGAATACAATTAAGCTGTTTACTCACAAATCATTATTTAACTGTAGTTATTTTAAAATATTTATATATTTAATGTAAACAGTGATGTTTGAAAACAAATGAGAAACAATTGGTACGTTTCATCTGCTTCTTTTGTTTATCACTGCAACCAGATCATACTATTTATTAGCTAAAGGAACGCAATATTGTAAGAATGCTCTCTAGTGGAGAAAAAATGAAACACACCAAACTGTATATTAATTCATTTCTGATGTCGTATGATGTAAATATGACAATTATATTTTTCTGGATTATTACCTGGGAAAAAATACATTTAAGAAAGTGCAAACAGTGGTTTCTTTTTTTGGTGGTATAATAAATTGCTACAAATGTTTTTATATTAACTCCTGCAAGCGCTATGTGTTGACATCTATGCACTATATAGCAATCTGGTAGCCGTATTTTACATGGGCTTAGCCACTGCAAAATAATGGTCAGACCTGTTCAGAATATTAAAAAGGAGGAGCTTTCTTTAATATGGTAAATTTAACACTGATAAATATTTCGTGAAACACGACTCTGATTGGTTGTAAAACAGAAATCATTGAAACGTGATTGGTCATTGACTCCCATTTGGGGCATGAGTTAAATAGTCTAGATAAATTCACTCCTCACTTCGTGAGTCGTGAATTTATCTATAATTTCGAAATCACTCGTGGCATTACTTATGAGTATTGAAGGAAAATACGTAATAGTTGGGCCAACACTGTACAATATTTATTTCAATCTTAAATCAAATAACTTACTGTGGAAAGAAAACAGCTTTATCTCGGGTCGTACCCCATAAATGTAGATACATATTTCATGAAAATGTTACATGAATCCCGTGTAACTTGATTCTTACGCATCATAAATCGCATTACTGACTCGCATGGGTCTACGTCTAACTATAAACGACGCCATATTCAGTAGCACCAAATAACATTCTGTTAAATTTCTCGTAGAAAATGACGCCTTTCCATTTTTATGATACAATTTGTTGCGGGATTACATGACTGTATCCATTTATTTCCCAATCTGCACTCGAGACTCGTAAATTTTGTGAACGTCCAGAGTATTATGGGACCTGATAGTGGTTAAGTTGTGACATCAAATCTATTCGTGGTTGTGTTGCACTGTGAAGTACATAAGACCGCAAATTCGCATTCACGACAGCCCTCTGCCATAAAACCTGTCATTCTGCAGGCAATAATACACGCTCTCCGTGAGAATGTTACAATTTACTACCACATCACGCTAGCACTGCAAAATATGTTTTATGTCGAGTTTCGTTGCGAAAAAAAATACCAAAATGGCAAATGCTAAAGCAATTCTGAAATTTCGGGTTTCAGGTAAACACGCATGATTTCACTGGTTAACATGATTTTTGTCTCATGAGTACCAATAGTTGTACTTAATGCAGTTTTTTTAATCGTGTTTTCAAATATGTATTCGGAATTTCTCCATCACCCACAGTTTTTTATTTCAATTTCAATTAATGGATTTAAATAATTATTTTTTAATAAACGTTTTTTCGTCCATTTGTCCATTTTAAAATAGAACCAAATGAGCTAATTCAAATGATTTCAGCTAAGGAAAAGAGATATCAAGGCAAATGAAATCCTAATATGCTGGCCGATTATTGTTGGACCATCCAGAGGGATGCTCCACAGGCGAAATATAGCAGAAAATCGTCATTTCTTACTTTCTAGGCGAGTCCGAATGTTCGAATATTGTGTAGTTACAAACGTAGAAAATATTAAAGTGTTTGAAATTATAAATTCCTGTCTCTCGGAAACCTTGCATGATGGAGAAAAACCGATATCATATTTCAATTCAGGAAAAAAAAAAAATATATATATATATATATACTATCAGAACGAAACATATTTTTCTTTCTGAGACAAAAAAAAAAAAGTTCATTTTTTTGTTGCTCAGTGTTTTCGGAGAACACAAAGATTCACGGAAGTGTGGACGTAACCTCCCCAAATATTCCGATTCTTAAACTAACTACCTCGCTGGCACTATCGATCCAGTAGGTTCATGGCCGCGCATATGCTCTGCATACATCCATATCCTGAGTTAAAGTTTTCCAATCATTTACTGTATAATATATTTCCCTCAAATCATGGTTATTGTCATTCTCTCACCCCATTCTTGGTCTACCAACTCGGCGTTTTCCCTCTGGTTTTCCTACAAGAGGCTTATATGCACGTCTTTTCATTCCCCATTCGTGCCAAGTGTCCTGCCCATCGCAGTCTACTAGATTTAATAGTTTTTATTATACATCTGGCTTCTTATAAAGATCATGTAGTTCACTGTTATGTAGTCTTTCCCATTCAAAGAACATGGATGAAAGTGATCCTAGTTTAGGATTTTTAAATTTCGGCTATCAGATACACCTCCACTCCTAATGGTACGATTTCGCTGATTTTCGGAGAATAGTTCACTGGCACTGTCGAACCTGGAGGTTCAGGGAAGTATGAACGTAAACTCTCCAAATATTTCGATTCTGAGCTAATAATTTAAAAAAAAAAACGTAGGTAAAAGTGATCTTACTATAGGTTATGGAAGGGCCTTAGGATAGTACGAGGTTGAGGCCCCCAACTTTCTAGACAATTGGCACAAAGTGTCACCGGGTTTTCAGTTTTGTGTGACGGTAGTGGAAGTGTGCAACAACATAATCTCAAGAGGACAATATAAATTGATGAATTTGCAAGGACAACCCCTGTTAAGCCTCCAATGGCGAATAAAAACACAAACTATGCTTTCCCTATTACATTTTAATCCCCTAATTATCAAAATATATAATTTAATTAAGTAAAAGATTTAAATCTTAGAAAGTACTATGTTCTGAAAGCACACATTAGAGATTCAACTTCTCTTTTAACATATTTTATTTTAAAATTGATATAAAATTATAGAATATTCACCTGAAAGGTCCGTCTCCTCAACTTAATTATCATTTAACTGTAGCGCTTTCGGGACTTGTCCCATCATCGGCAGGATTCAAAACTGGTGTTTCACTGAAGATCTGGTAGAGGGGGTTGCATGTATTTGGTTCGTTTTCGTTTATCAGGCTGTCGTTGTGAGCTGCTTTCATGATTTCCATCTCTTCGAGTACGTTTATCTTCGCTGGATTATTTTCTCTGTGCATTACTGTTAGGGTGTTTTCAATATTTAACATGCGATGTCCTTCATGGATGACGTGTTTTGCATAGCTTGATTTACCTTCTGCATGAATGAAGTCTCGAAAATGTTCTTTGAATCTGATGTTAAAACTCCTGTTTGTCCTTCCTGTATAAAATTTGTTGCAGTCCTTACATGTCAGTTTATAAACTCCTTTGCTGTTGAAAATGTTATTTTCTTCAATGTTATTGTTTATTATGTTGTTTAATTTTTTATTGGTTCTGTATGCTATTTTTACGTTTTTATCGGCTTTCTTTAGTGCATTGGCTAATTTTGTCGTTTCTTTTCCTGTGTATGTAAGTGTTATCCATGTTTTCTTGTTGTTGTCAGATTCTTTTTCTAGTTTAGTTATGTTGGTTATGTTGTTCTTCCTTTTTGTTTTTTTACGAGTTTATCTATGAATTCTTCATTATAGCCATTGGTTTTTGCCATATACTTAATGTAGTTGAGTTCTTGGATATAATTGTCTTTGCTTAATGGGAGTTTCAACATTCTACTGACTAAGCTATTAAATGTACTAATTTTCTGTTGAAAAGGGTGTGTAGAATTTTTGTTTATGGCCAGAGCATTGTTTGTGGGTTTCCGGTAGATACCGATTTCTAGTTTATTGTTGTGTAGATTTTTGGTTATAGACAAATCTAAGTAGTTTATGCTGTTGTTAACTTCTATTTCTTCGGTGAAAGTGATTTTTTCATGCATGTTGTTTAAGTCTTGTAGTATTTCTTTTTCTTTTCTGTTTTCATTTTCATATATTACTAGTACATCATCGACATATCGTGTTATTAGTTTTATGTTGAATTTGTGTATTAGTTCCTCAAAATGTCCATTTTCCAGTTCTTGTAGGAAGATTTCTGCCATTATTCCAGATGTAGGACTCCCCATCGGGATCCCGTCTTCTTGAATAAATAGTTCATTGTTAAATTGGAAGTAATTTTGCTTTATTGTTGTTGTTATTAGTTTGTTTAACTGATTGATATAGTTATCTTCAAGGAAATACTACAAGACTTAAACAACATGCATGAAAAAATCACTTTCACCGAAGAAATAGAAGTTAACAACAGCATAAACTACTTAGATTTGTCTATAACCAAAAATCTACACAACAATAAACTAGAAATCGGTATCTACCGGAAACCCACAAACAATGCTCTGGCCATAAACAAAAATTCTACACACCCTTTTCAACAGAAAATTAGTACATTTAATAGCTTAGTCAGTAGAATGTTGAAACTCCCATTAAGCAAAGACAATTATATCCAAGAACTCAACTACATTAAGTATATGGCAAAAACCAATGGCTATAATGAAGAATTCATAGATAAACTCGTAAAAAAACAAAAAAAGGAAGAACAACATAACCAACATAACTAAACTAGAAAAAGAATCTGACAACAACAAGAAAACATGGATAACACTTACATACACAGGAAAAGAAACGACAAAATTAGCCAATGCACTAAAGAAAGCCGATAAAAACGTAAAAATAGCATACAGAACCAATAAAAAATTAAACAACATAATAAACAATAACATTGAAGAAAATAACATTTTCAACAGCAAAGGAGTTTATAAACTGACATGTAAGGACTGCAACAAATTTTATATAGGAAGGACAAACAGGAGTTTTAACATCAGATTCAAAGAACATTTTCGAGACTTCATTCATGCAGAAGGTAAATCAAGCTATGCAAAACACGTCATCCATGAAGGACATCGCATGTTAAATATTGAAAACACCCTAACAGTAATGCACAGAGAAAATAATCCAGCGAAGATAAACGTACTCGAAGAGATGGAAATCATGAAAGCAGCTCACAACGACAGCCTGATAAACGAAAACGAACCAAATACATGCAACCCCCTCTACCAGATCTTCAGTGAAACACCAGTTTTGAATCCTGCCGATGATGGGACAAGTCCCGAAAGCGCTACAGTTAAATGATAATTAAGTTGAGGAGACGGACCTTTCAGGTGAATATTCTATAATTTTATATTAATTTTGAATAAACCTCAACGGAACACATCATGAATCTTATAAAAGTTGAATATTTTATTTTATTATTTAAATCCATAAAAAAAAGTATCTAGTATGCATTTCTTTTAGAGGTTGAGTCCACCCCAGGACCATGTTTTCCAATCCTAGGTAAAAATAGTCTTACTAAAGGTCCAAGGAGACCCTCGAGGTGGTATAAAGTTACGGCGCCTACCTAAGGATAATCGTCACGGGATGTTAAGACGGGCTGTCAGTCCTACGTGAAGGCAAGCCTTCCCCACCAGAACAAGCATCCGGCAAGCACTTCCTTCAGAGGCTGAGACGGCCCTAGGGCCATGATGACACCAGAAGGATTAGGTTAGTTTAAAAATCCTGACCTCACAGGGACTCGAACCTCGACATTCCAGCAGGTAACACAATTCAGCTCCCTCAAATCCTAGAAAATTCTATTCTGCTACCTCATTCTTAGACTAGCTACTGCGCACCGTCCCTCTGAAATGTTATACAAGAAGTTTTCATTCTCCCCTTTCATTCCCTTTTTTCTAAACACAGGCATACATAGTTTTATTTATTTTAATAGCATATAATGAATTCCGAACAGCCTCATGGGCTGGATGTCAGCGTTACTGACTTATGTTAATGAGGTCCCGGGTTTGATTCCCGGTCAAACCATAGGATTTTTTCCTTAAAGGTTATTCCTGTGGTTGCGCATGGTCTGGAATTTAGGTTAAGTTTAGGTCTCTTCTGGCGCTTCATTATCATTTATCACTCATCATATCATCGGGATAATCTAACTCCGCCTTCCAGGTGCCCCAAACTAAGAAATGGATTACAAATCCGCCAATTCCAGGGTAGAAAACCAGAAATGTCATAAAAGACATCTTGGTGGCATTAGATAAAAAAAATGAATTCCGTTTTGAAGCAGAAAATTGCTACCGCTAGAGCGATTTTTAAATTTTGGTGAACTCCTACTGCTAATGGTCCGATTTTGCTGGTTCACGATTTCCGCCTTACTTTTTTTAAAATTAATTACTATATGCAAAGTTTGATTACGGTGAAACAGAAGTTGCGACTGCTATATATATATATACTTACTCACTGGCACTATCGAACCCGTAGGTTCATGGCCGCACGGACATAAGTTCTCCATACATCGCTATGCTGAGCTAATGATCTCCAATCAGTCCCTGTATATTCTACTTCCCTCAAATCATAGTTAATGTTGTTCTCCCACCTCATTCTTGGTCTACAAGAAGCTTCCATGCACGTCTTTCATTCCCCATACGAGCAACATGTCCTTCCCATCGTAGTCTAGAAGACTTAACTGTTCTTATTATATCTGGCTTCCTATAAAGACCATGTAGTTCATTGTTATGTAGTCTTCTACATTCACCTGTCTGCTCATCTCTCTTTGGTCCAAAAATTTTCCTAAGAACTTTATTCTCAAAAACTCGTAATCTCCTTTCATCCCTTAAAGTAAGAGTCCATGTTTCGCACCCATATATATATATATATATATATATTATTTATGATCATTTTCGGTATCTACTAGATAGGACCGGCGAAGATCTGCAAAAAAAATATATGTTCATAAGAACAGCTTCAATGGCTTTATTCCTTCGGAATTCGTTAAAATGCTCAAAAATATTTTCGAAAGTACAACATCGAACCTACATTCTTTCGGAATTCCCTAAAAATACGATTGTTTATTATACGGTACTCTTAGGGTGCAGTGTTCTCATAGAGAGATTTACTAATAGCAGAGCCAGAATAAATGCAGTGTTCTCATAGAGAGATTTACTAATAGCAGAGCCAGAATAAATACAATTACAAGTGAAGAGAACTTGGGTAAAGAGGAAGTCCCACTAAATGAAAGGATATCAATCTTTATGAGGGACACAATGCGGGAGTATAGTCCTTACGATAACACTTTAAGTGCATTGTGGGAGCCAAAAGTTTCAACTGCTACACAGCATCGTTTTCCTTTTACCAACCGTTGTCCATACAAAAGCCTGTACTCAGTTTTCACCGAATTCCAAGGGATTAAAGCTATTGTGGTCGTTCTTATGAAACTATTTTATATTCTAATCTATAGTAATTCTGAACGAGCGCAGGTCTTTCACTGCAATCATAGCATTTAACACTTGTAAAATTCTAAAAAAAAAAAAGTACGAAAATAAAGGCGTATATAAACTAAAATGCAATAATTGTGACTATTTAACTCATGCCCCAAATGGGAGTCAATGACCAATCACATTTCAATGATTTTTTATTTACAACCAATCACAGTCGTGTTTCGCCTAGAATTTACCAACTAAAGTTATCATAATAAAGAAAGCACCTCCTTTTTAACATTCTGAATAGGTCATAGCATTATTTTGCAGTGACTGACTCTCTAAGAAATACGGCTACCAGATTGTATATATAGTGCATGAATGTCAACACGTAGCGCATACGGGAGTTAATATAAAAACATTCGTAGCAATTGATTATACCACCAAAAATAGAAACCACTGTTTGCACTTTCTTAAATGTATTTTTTCCAACGTAATAACATTCCAGAAAAATATAATAGTATTAGGACATCAGAAATTAATTAATATATATTTTGATGTGTTTCATTTTTTCTCCACTAGAGTGCAATTCTTACAATATTGCGTTCCTTTGGCAATAAATAACATAATCTGGTTGCAGTAATGAACAAAAGAAGCAGGTGAAGCGTACCAATCGTTTCTCATTTGTTTTCAAACATCGTCGTTTACATTAAATAAATAAATATTTTAAAATGACTATATTTAAATAATGATTTGTGAGTAAACAGCTTAATTTTATTCGTTAAATAGTCCTAACAAATGCCACTCTTTATTTCCAAATTCTCTAGATAAATTGGAAATCACTCGTGGCATTACTTATGAAAAATTCTACATAGACAAAACGATAAGAAATTTTAAACACGCGGCATTCTGAACACTAAATCCGCATCTTTGAAGACATAGAGATTCTAAAAGAAGCAAGGAATAAAGAACTACTCAGCGAGAACATTAACCGCAGACATAAATCCGTTATACAACCTATATAACACCATCAGTTCCAGTTAAAAAGCAGATGATGAAACATTGTTTTCGAAAGGCCTCCATATAAGAATAACTTGAAGACGCTTAATAATTTAGTTGAGGACGACTGACTTACCAGGTAAAAATTATATAATTAACATCTTAATCATAGCATTTTCATGCTATGCTTTGCAGCTTTACTAAGGAATTACAGGTGTGGTAGCTTCCTGTTGCTTTGCACAATATTTTACATATCTTCAGTCGATTATACATAGTAGAAAAATGACGATTGCAAAAATTTACACACATATTTGCTATTGGGAACCCAATTTGACATGCAGCAATCAAACAAGTAAGATCGAATTTATTAACAGCAAATCGGACCTCCAGGATGAGAAGTTCACCTGAAACGAAGATTTAAAAATCGCTCTAGTAGTAGCATTTTTTTATATTTCCAAACGAAAAAGTTTTCCCTGAAAAAGTTACTAGTTATAATAAAAGTTTAGGAATTATTAATCAAGTTATGAAACCATCCCTTGTACAAAAAAACACCAGATTACGTTTATATAACACTTTGGCTAGACCAGTGTTGACCTATGGTAGTGAAGCATGGACACTAAAAAAACAACATGAAAGCAGAATAACGGCTTGTGAAATGAGATTCATGCGCAGAACAGCGGGTTACACCAGATGGGATCGGAAAAGGAACACCGATATCTTAAAAGAATTGAAGACTACGCCAATTTTGGAATATATTAAACAGTACCAACTAAATTGGAAACACCATCTTGAAAGAATGAGTTCAAATCGGATCCCCAAAGCTGTTTATAATTATATACCAAGAGGACGAAGATCACTGGGCCGTCCTATGAAACGCTGGAGGGAAAATTTTCTATAGGATCGTAACAGGCCTTGGCCTAATACTTGGAAGGAAGAAGAAGAAGAAAAATCGCTCTAGTAGTAGCATTTTTTTATATTTCCAAACGAAAATTAGTTTATGCTACTGAAATAAAAAGAGGAGTGGTATTACATTACTCATCAGGTTTTTTTCTAATGTTTCATTCTTAAATTTGCAACGTATCCTTCTTAGATGCTTTGGCTTAATTTAACATTTTTAATAAAACAGTAGAAAAACGAATGAGTAGAAATTACTTATTTTTTTGTCTGAATTACACAATATACAGTAATATCGATACTAGCAAAATTTATGGTAAGCACTGGCTTGGTGCTTCAAGAAGGGTCAACAAGTACGGACCTAATCCACTCTGCTGATGATGGGACTAGTCCCGAAAGGCCTACAGAGTTATAAAACAACTTAAGTTGAGGAGATGGACCTACGAGGTAACTATTTTATAGTTTTTAACCATACAGTTATAACTTAGTTATGCATGATTTCGTTTTCACTGCGATCCGTCAGATTTAAATAGCTCACACGAGAAATTTGTTTTTCACAAAAAAAGATCTTCATATGTTATTAGTGGATCAGAAAATAAATCGTGTTGAATTTAAGTAAGTTCAGCGCCATAACCGATAGGTTTAAGGCATGATGCCTTGGTACAGAGCCACGGAACTTGAACTGGTTTGAGCCCCCATGGGGGAAGATATTTTCTCGTGGATTTTCAGTCAGTATGGGACCGGTGCCCACCCAGCATCGTGAGAAAATTGGGTAGCTACAATAAGTAGTGGCTCCAGGTTGCAAATACAAGCCATAATGGTTGGGGGACCCGACATGATCACCACCTCTATACTGGCGGATTATCGTCCACCTCTGTGATTAACATGTGCATGTTAGGCCAGCAGCCGGCTGGTAGGCTAAGGGCCTTCTAGTCATGTCGCGTCATGGAGAGGAGAAATTAAATAAAACATTTTTAATATCGGGATTGCAATTTTAAGTTTTAGATCATAATATGCTATTCCTACCATTACTTTCCAGGGACCAAACTTATGGTAAGAGGACGACGAATATTACGACTGTAATGGATACCATTAAAGGCCAAGAAGTTAAGCAGGGATGAGAATGTCTCGCTCAGTTGTTAATTACACATTCCACAGCAGTAACACAATACCGCTCTTTCTTGTAACCACTAGACTATAATAATTTCTTTGTACAAACCAGAGGTCAGAGCGTGCGAACTAATTCATAACGAACAAGACACAAATACGAATGTATGTACAGTACAATAAAGCTAAAAAATTGAGAGGTCTCATTTTTAAAAACAAATATGAACTAGGCCTATATTTATAATTATTTGGTCCATACTACAACGTTCTGTTTTAATACTAGAGATAATTGATAAGTAGATTCAAAGTTCATTTAACTAACTCATTAACTATCGAACCCATAGGTTCATGGACGCCAGGACAAGCTCTCCATACATCCCTATTCTCAGTTAATGGTTTCCAATCATCTCCTGTATAATCTACTTCCCTCAAATCATGGATAATGCTATTTTCCCACCTCATTCTTGGTCTACCAACTGTGCGTTTTCCTTCTGGTTTTCCTACAAGAAGCTTCCATGCACATCTTTCATTCTCCATACGTGCCACGTGTCCTGCCCATCGCAGTCTACGAAACTTAACTGTTATTATATCTGGCTTCCTATACATATCACGTAGTTCGCTATTAATTCATTTTCTCCATTCACCTGTCCATCTATTTTAAGCCCAAAAATGTTCCTAAGAACTTTATTCTCAAATACTCGTATAATCACCTTTCCTCCCATACAGTAAGAGTCTATGTTTCGCATCCATATAATATAAGTGGGAGAATAACTGTTTCAGATATTTTCAGTTTAACGTTTTTTGAAAGGAGTTGGGACGACAAGAGTCCTTGTAGTGTATAATAGCACGCATTTTCATATTGAACCTATGTTTAATTTCATCTGCATCTCATTCCTGTTTGTAATTATTGTTCCTAGATACTTGAATCAGCCACTTCTTCAAAATGTCCTTCATTTGTCATTAGTTGCCCATTCATTATTTACTAGGGACTGCATTTTCACCAATTTTCATCCTTTTCCAAGAAGTAGTTCCTGTTATTATTTTCTAAGCATATGATCTTCCTGAAGGCGCGCCACTGGACTCGCTTTTTTTTTGTTAAATTCTTGATTTAATTCCAGTCGGTCCGCGGTGATCAAGCGATAATGTTCCTCGCCTCTAGTCCCGAGGATCGTGGGTTAAAACCAGAGGGACGATTAATTTCGGGTTTTAAATAAACCTTTACTTCTAATGGTTCAAATTCGCTTATTTTTTTTTAAACTTTCCTCTCGTTTTATTGCAATGGCTATACTAAATTCCGTTGCGAAAAATCTAAAATTGCTATTTCTAGAGTGATTTTTGAATGTTCGTACCTGGTGAACTCCCGCTATTAATGGTCCAATTTTTCTAGTTAAATAACTAGACGTTAAGTTTTAATTGATTGCTATATGCCGAATTTGGTTCCGAAAAAAAATTGCTGCCACTAATGTTTTGACACACACACAAAGTTTTTTTTCAGTCATTTTCGGTGTCTACTAGACTGTATCGGTGAAGATAGGTCTACGTAGAAATTAAAAATAATACGTCCATGAGAACCTCAATGGCTTTAGTCCTTCGGAATTCACTAATAAAGCGTTCCACAATAATAGTCTCGAAGCAGGTTTAAATCATTTAACTATATCCGAAGAAAGCCTCGCTATAAAATGTAATAGCTCTATTATTGTTTTCTTTAGGGAAAAAAACTTAAATATCCATTTAAATTAATTGACTTTGAACATTAAAATAAAATTCCCATGAGAAGTAATTTAATATCTAGCAATAACTTACCGAATAAAACCTCAGGCAAAGTAATGATTTATTACACTCCTACTGCGGACTCCAGGGAAGTCTGTCCCTTGGCTGGTCTCACTTAATGGAAGAAAAGAGTAAAACAACTCGATTTATCGATCTACTTGGAAATGGGAGTCGTTGTTGGAAAAATACGACCGTCCTTACTTAACTCTATACAAAGTAAGCAATAGGATCTAGGTCGCAGTGATAATCCTCCACTTTAGTAATGACATCCAGGGCGGAACACACTCCACTACTAATAACAACTCTACATTGTTATCCTGTTATTACCCACAAGACCTTCAAATGTCATCAAGATAATGTCTAACAAACCTAATATGCAAACACTAATTTAGTGCAATCTCTATTTTCACAAGTTTCACAATTGTTGATATTGAAGTCAAGTTTATTTGAAGGGGTATATGTCATAGGGAATAAAGTACACGGTTTTAAAGAAGAAACTACATACTGTATTTCCGATAAATCAACAATTAATACAATCAATTAGGATAATAAACATCTCCATGATTATCATAACGAGTATTTGTTAGGACTATTCAACGAATAAAATTAAGCTGTTTACTCAAAAAGCATTATTTAATATAGTTATTTTAAAATATGTATATATTTAATGTAAACGGCGAAGTTTGAAAACAAACGAGAAATGCGTCGTAATGTTTCATTTGTCATAAGTAATGCCACGAGTGATTTCCAAATTATCGATAAATTCACAACTCACGAAGTAAGGGAATTTATCTAGAGAATTTGGAAAACAAGAGTGGCATTTGTTAGGACTATTTAACGAATAAAATTAAGCTGTTTACTCACAAACCATTATTTAAATATAGTTATTTTAAAATATTTATATATTTAATGTAAACGGCAAAGTTTGAAAACAAACGAGAAATGCGTCGTAATGTTTCATTTGTCATAAGTAATGCCACGAGTGATTTCCAAATTATCGATAAATTCACAACTCACGAAGTAAGGGAATTTATCTAGAGAATTTGGAAAACAAGAGTGGCATTTGTTAGGACTATTTAACGAATAAAATTAAGCTGTTTACTCACAAACCATTATTTAAATATAGTTATTTTAAAATATTTATATATTTAATGTAAACGGCAAAGTTTGAAAACAAACGAGAAATGCGTCGTAATGTTTCATTTGTCATAAGTAATGCCACGAGTGATTTCCAAATTATCGATAAATTCATAACTCACGAAGTAAGGGAATTTATCTAGAGAATTTGGAAAACAAGAGTGGCATTTGTTAGGACTATTTAACGAATAAAATTAAGCTGTTTACTCACAAACCATTATTTAAATATAGTTATTTTAAAATATTTATATATTTAATGTAAACGGCGATGTTTGAAAACAAATGAGAAACGATTGGTACGCTTCATTTGCTTCTTTTGTTCATTACTGCAACCAGATCATATTATTTGTTGCCAAAGGATCGCAATATTGTAAGAACGCACCCTAGTGGAGAAATGCTTTTTATATTATCTCCCGCATGCGCTATCTGCTGACATCCATGCACTATATATACAATCTGGTAGCTGTATTTCTTGGAGAGTCAGTCACTGCAAAATATTCAGAATGTTAAAAAGGAGGAGCTTTCTTTAATATGATAAACTTCGGTTGATAAATTCGAGGCGAAACACGACTGTGAGTGGTTGTAAATCAAAAGTCATTGAAATATGAATGATCCAATGGGGCATGAGTTAAATAGTCATAAGTAATGCTACGAGTGATTTCCAAATTATCGACAAATTCACGACTCACAAAGTGAAGAATAAATTTATCTAGAGAATTTGAAAATCAAGATTGGCATTTGTTAGGACTATTTAACGAATATAATTAAGCTGTTTACTCACAAATAATTATTTAACAATAGTTATTTTAAAATATTTATATATTTAATGTAAACGGCAATATTTGAAAACAAATGAGAAACGTTTGTTATGTTTCACTTGTTAATCACTTTTTCCAGGGAACACAGAATATGAAATTCCATATTTATACTCACTCTAATGATAACGAAAGAACTACTAAACCCTATAAATCTTTTAGGAGAGGACAATCTGATATTTCATTTGTCGTTCCTCTTAGCTATTAAATTTAAATTTAAAAAAATGAAGATAGCAAAGAAATATATTTATGAAGATGTTTTAAAAGTAGCAGTAAGGATTAAGAACAGTTACTTCGTATGACGTCGTCATGAAGACTAAATTAAATTTAAAGAAGTTGATTCAATCTGACAGCTAACTTTCTCATGAATCTTATCTTATTACCATTTATAGAAACACAAAACCAGTTCCCTCCTATCTCAACCAGAAATACATTATTTAAAAAAAGGCAGTCATATGCAAATTGGTATCAGGTTGTATTTCAAGCACCAGACAACAGTTAAAAACAGATGCTACACAAGTTCCGTTATAAGATATTAATTAATGTTACATTTATAATGAACCTAATCCCAAGTAGGTCAATATATATGTTAACACGAGTAATTTAATAATAAAAAGTTATTTTAATATGTATAAACTGGCGATGTAAACAACTGAACTTTCCTCTCCAGTTTTAGCCGGTATTTTTAAATCTGGGCCATCCGCATCTCCTTTCTATTTCCGTTTGTACTCATATTAAAGCACCGTTGAGGTTATGTAATGAGATGTTAAACATATAATTTTTACCTGGTAAGTCAATCGTCCTCAACTAAATTATTAAACTTCAAGTTATTCTAATATGGAGGCCTTTCAAAAACAATGTTTCATCTTCTGCGTTTTAACTGGAACTGATGGTGTTATGTAGGTTGTATAATGTATTTATGTCAGAAGATGAAACATTGTTTTCGAAAGGCCTCCATATTAGAATGATTTGAAGATTAATAATTTAGTTAGGACGACTGACTTACCAGGTAAAAATTATATATTTACGACAAAAAAAAAGTCCGATTTTTGCTGGTTTCCAACGTTGTGGTCTCGAGGTAGCGTGCTGCTTTGTCACGCAGCGGGCTCGGGCTTAATCCCCGGACAGGACAAGTTTCCTGGGTGATTTTTTTCGGGGATTTTCCTCATCTGTAAGACAAATGTCAGGAAACTTTAAGGCCCAGACGGTCCCTGAACATCATATGGACATCATTATCATAAGTAATGCCACGAGTGATTTCCAAATTATCGATAAATTCACGACTCACGAAGTGAGGAGTGAATTTATCTAGAGAATTTGGAAATCAAGAGTGGCATTTGTTAGGACTATTTAACGAATAAAATTAAGCTGTTTACTCACAAATCATTATTTAACTATAATTATTTTAAAATATTTATATATTTAATGTAAACGGCGATGTTTGAAAACAAATGAGAAACGATAGGTACGCTTCTACTGCTTCTTTTGTTTATCACTGCAACCAGATCATACTATTTATTGCCAAAGGAACGCAATATTGTAAGGAGGAGCTTTCTTTAATATGGTAATTATAACACTGATAAATATTTGGTGAAACACGACTCTGATTGGTTGTAAAACAGAAATCATTGAAACGTGATTGGTCATTGACTCCCATTTGGGGCATGAGTTAAATAGTCATCATAAACATTAATTAGGTTTAGGATTAAGGCCTCTCCTGGTGCATCATTACCATCTTCATCACCCATCGTATATCATCGGGACAGCGTAACTCTCCTATCAGACGCCCCAACCTCAGAAGTGGGATACAATAACTCTATGTCAGGAGAAAATACCAGAATGTTGAAACGATAACGTAGTGGCATTGAATAAAAAAATAGTTACTTAAATACTATGTATTATGATGTATTAAAACATCAATGTTCATCGATGTATCGTTCATAAACATCGATGTTAAAACCCCTAACATCGACGATACATGGCTCCTTATGAACGGTATTTTATGGAGTTACCATAAACAATTAACGCTCAACAACATTAGTATACTATGATGCAAGGTTGGGAAGTGGTATTTACAAAATCGAGGAAAATAGCTCGGTTTTTAATTTCCGAGATTCTGTAAAACACTTCACAAACGTGCGTTGTACATTATTTTTTGCGCGTTTGTTTTTTAAAAATAATAAATAGTAGTAAAATAATAGCATCTTTGTTGGAAACGTGTGCGTTCATTATAAACAATTGAGTAACGTTAACAGTGTGGTCAATGTTTATTAGTTGAAACAACAGGAGGCCTTGTGAACAATTATTATTGATAAAATGGCAGCAAGTACGTATTTATTGTCTTATATTGTTTCAAATAAAGTTTAGTTCATTTAAAATGCAGTGATTTGTTTCGTATAAATGTATATTAACATTACGTTTTGGATATTTTTTTGCATATACATTGTACGTAGTATACATAGAGAGCAGTGGTTTTACTTCCCGCACGTGGGTTTAAATGTAATATTACAGTATAATTATTTAGGTTGGCAATTCCGAAATGTAGGAAGTTGAACTTTCAATCATGGTTGCCACTGCTGTAAGTACGACAAAACGCACTATCGCTAAAAAAAAGTAGATAAAACAAAAGCAGAATCATATGTTCACATGTTTATGTCATCTCCTGTACCTCCTATAAAAGCAGATGCTTTAGAAATGTGGGATGACATGAGATATTTATTTCCTGGGCTGTATAACTGGCGATGAAATATTTTCCTATCGTAGCGACGTCAGTATCCAGTCAGCGACTATTTTCAGAGGCTGAGCTTCGATTACCCAAATGAGAAACCGCTTACTAGGCGCAAGATTATCAAAATTGTTATTAAATTCTATTTTGCGAAATAAATAATAACATTTTCAACATTATTTTGTTTTTTTAATTTTTTTCAAGACATCGAAAAACATCGATATTTTACTTTTTAAAACATCGACGTTCAAACATCGAAGTTTTTTGTGAGCGATGTTGCATCCCTAATTATGATAAAAAAAAGCGTAGCAGCTGCCAGGACGATTTTTAAATTTTCGGTTTCGTAGTCGGATTTCTCTTTATACCTTTATATTTTTATTTGAATACCACATGCTGAGGTCCATCGAAAATTAAAATTTGCAGCACTGGAGGGATTTTTAAATGTTCGCTTCAGGTTAACCCCAAATCCTATCGGACAGATTTTGGTGGTTAACGAACTCGATGTAACTTACTAACCCACTGACACTATCGAAACCTGAGGTTAATGACCGCACGGATATATGCTCTCCATTATCCGTTATTAGACTGAATATGTCGGCCTCTGTGGGTCTAGTTTCTTGCATCTAGTCCCGAGGGTCACGGGTTCAAACCCAACTGGGTTCGATTAATTTTTAGGATGGAAAAATCCAAGGGACAAGTCCTCCGGGAGGGGCATTATGCCATGAATCCCGAGTCTGAAGATTTTCAGGTTCATAAAAGAACCACGAGCTAAATAAAGACTTATGTGTAAAATTAAACGACCTTCATCCAGCCAAGAATTACCTTAGTTGCCTACTAGATGTTTCATTGAGACGATGTACTAACCACATGCCACTCTTGACATCTGTAGGTAAATAAACATAACTAACTCACTGACACTATCCAACTCTTAGGTTCATTGCCGCTCGGACATAAGCTCTCCATACATCCCTATCCTAAGCTAATGTTTTCCAATCATCCCTGTATACTCTACTTCCCTCAAATCTCGGTTAATGTTGTTCCCCCACATAATTCTTGGTCTACCAACTGGGTGTTTTCCCTCTGGTTTTCCTGCGAGAAGCTTCCATATACGTCTCTTATTCCCCATTCGTGCTACATGTCCTGCCCATCGCTGTCTACGAGACTTAATTGTTATTATATCTAGCTTCCTATAAAGACCATGTAGTTCACTGTTATGCAGTATTCTCCATTCACCTGTCTGTTCATCTCTCTTTGGTCCAACATTTTTCCTAAGAACTTTATTTCAAATACTTGTAATCTCCCTTTCTCCCTCAAAGTAAGAGCCCATGTTTCGCATCTATGTAACTGGTAGAATAATAATTTTAGATATTTTCAGTTTAACGTTTTTTTGAAAGGAGTTGGGGCGTCAGGCAATAACTAAATTAACTTGTTAAGAAACTCCCACTAGGAAGCATTCGTGTTTACATGTGGGGCGTATGGGGGTATATACAGACCGAATATACGTTTTACGTTCCCATCTTGTTTTTTCTTCTTTAATGTAACAGAAATAGATTTTTGGAGATGTTCACCTGGGATTTCTACAAGAGAAACGGTGTAATTAAACAAAATAGGAAGATTCAAATTTTTATTGTTGATTTAATGAAAAAAGAAACAATTAAAATCCATCCATAGTAATTCTGCCCGAGGGCAGGTCTTTCACTGCAATCATAGCATTTTCATGCCATGGTTTGCAGTTTTACTAGAGAATTGTAGGTGTGGTAGCTTCCCGTTGCTTTCCACAACAATTAAAATAGTCAAAGAGTAAAAAAGAATGGCAGAAGACATGTTCCCAAGAAATAATAATATAATGGATTCACTTAATAGAGGAAGAGGATGGTCAAAACATAATGTGGATTGGTGATGTTTTAAGCAGTGAGGGAAAAAAAAAGAAAAAAGAAAAAGGATTGGACGATGGAGATTAGAATGGTAGAGAGATGTGGAGGAGAATAACAGCAGGTTAAATGAGCGCTGCAAGATGTGAAGCCCGCTAAATAAATAAATAATAATAATAATAATAATAGTAATGTAAGATACCACATTTCATATCCACATCGTAAGCTATCACGACAATATGAAAAAAATTAAAAATATTATGGCCTAAGTGGTCTAGGGGTTAAGTTCCTTGCTTCTTGTCCCAAGGGTCGCGAGTTCAAACACGACCGGGGTCAATGAATGGAAAAATTCAAGAGGTATCTTCCATAGGGATTTTAAATCGTGTATACCCATTCTGAACATTACTGGGTTCCAAAAAACCTCAATCCCAAATTAGAGCACTTGATCAACAATTAATCGGCATTTTCCATAAAAGTAATGCCTTTGTTGCCTACTAGATGTCTCTGTGAAGCTAACCACTTGTCACTCGATGACATCTCTAGAGAAATAAGCGTAAATGAATTAGTCTTGGTTAGATTACTCGTAAAGGGAGCACCCTTATCCCAAGTGGGGTATAGACAAACTTAGTAATGACTGACTCATTAATGTAATTAAAACATTATTTATTTTTAATTTAAAATTAAGATGTGTAATTTAAATGTAATACTGCTAGATCACACACAAAAAATATTGAGAAACATTTTTGTAAGTTATAGGCTAATATAAAAAAATAAGTTGATTGGATATAAATACTTATTAAATTAATTTTATAACTATACTATGTAGCAATCTTAACTTTCAGAACCTTAAAGTCCAGTCCCTAGTGGGCCTAATGAGTTACCAGAGAACAAGAGCTCCCTTAGACATATATCAAAACATTCACCCATCATCACTGGACAAGCAAACTAATTATAACGTTGTTTAAAGTTAAAAATAATCCTAATACAGTTATTAGGGGGCCATTGGGGTAGGAGAAGGTTAAGGCTCCATTATTCTTGACAATCGGTATTTGATATCAACCCTGCGTGATGACTGCCTTTACCCCCAAAATAAAGCGTCTGGCACTCATTTTTAGAGGCTGAATTCATTCCAGGGCCGGTATCCCCAGAATGTTTAGACCAGTTCAAACATTTTGGACCCATCGGGATTCAAACCCCGGCCATTTTTTCTCATAGCGTATTGCATTGGCGTCACCCCATAACTTTGGTTCCTTACACGTAAATAATATACTATACTAGCTAATACCCGGCGTGCGCTGCTACGCCTAAATAAATTAAAATTAATGTGATTTTATGTTTAGTTGAATAAGTACAGGGAAAAATTTATATCATAATTATTTTTAGATATCCCGTGCTGTTTACCCGGCGTTGTCCGGGAATCTACTCATCCCGATCTTCTTGGCATAAATGAGCTGATAGACAAAAATTAATGTACTTCTTATGATTAGTTGCATAAGTAAAATAAAAAAATAATTATAAATGTACATCGTAATTATTTTAAGATTCCCCGTGCTGATTACCCGTTGTTGCCCGGGAATCTACTTATCTCGATCTTCTTGCTAAAAGAGAAAATTCGTTATTGTAAGTTATCCGTAAAAGAATACCCATCATGTAGAGTATATGCTTGCACAGGAATCTACGTACTTATCTCGATCTTCTTGGCATCAATGAAAGACAAAAATGGTTATTGTGAGTTATCCGTAAGAGATAAACATATGCTGTCGCGGACTTTTTTGTAGAGCCTTTTGAGATATTCAATTCTGTGTACATCAATTTTGTGTATTTGTTATGGTTTAGATAGTGTAAGCCATTTAAGCGTCCAAAGAGCTACTTTTTCCACGTTTTCCACTACAAAGGGCGATTTTTAAGGGTGTACGAGTTGAGTATCACAACTCTCTTATAGCCTATGTTCATTCCGGGAATCTCCTGAACATTTTGCAAAAAGCCCCATCACAATCGGATCAACGGTATGGCCGCGCATAAAGTACGAACTAATTAATAAAACAAACAAACAAATATTCATTTTTATATATGAGATGTGGGGTTGGTAACAAGAAATTATTTTTTCTTCTAGGCTGAATAATGTATTTAAATTAAGTCTTTTACATGGGTATGTGAAATATAACAATGCATGGAGTTAGCCAGAAGAACGTATATATTAAACAAGACTACCTTACAAAATGAATACTGAGACCTTCACCAAGCCAAATTTCGTAATCAATGCAAATCAAAATTACGTAAAAAATCCTTGATGCAGGAACTGCAAAAACTAAGCGAATTCCTCAACAAGTCGAATTTATGGTATGATAATGCTGTTTTACGGAATATCTATCTCATTTGTTAATTACATCGAGAGAACACAGTAACGTTATGAGAAAACAAACATAATACAAGCTATTTTTAAATTTCGGATTTCGGGACTTACCCAACTTCTAACGGTCGGATTTAATTGATTTTTGGGGAACAGCCAAACAACCATCCTTGCTTTATTTCAATAGCATATACAGTAAAACCTGTCTATGAAGGAACATGACAGTTCCTTAAATATATTTAGGTCTTGGCAGTTTTCCTTCTTATAAAGGATTCCCAAATTACAAGCTTGAATTTTCTCACGCAGTGTAAAGGTTTTACATGCACGCTTTAAATACATAACGTATTGACTGAAATACAGACAAAATAGTATATGTAACACAGCTCAGTTTGCCCGGCAATACAAAACAACTTTATTACACAAAAGCGAGAAGGAACTCAACTACAGGAAGATTGAAGAGTTTCCAAACTCCCTCGCAGATAACGTAAGCAGGCAAGGAAAAGCTAGGGATCCCCGTTGTCACATAAAAGCAAGGGTATCCCCACAATACAATGGCAACACAAGAAGGTAAAACGATATAATGCAGAAAGAGTCATATGCAGAATTTTCATGTGTGGTCATTAATACTGTAATTAGAACGTGCTTAAGAATAATTCTCCGTCCTACTGAGGTAAAAATTAACTATTGGTACTTTAAAATCCATTCCGTTTCCGCGTTCGATAGTTTCCGGCTTATACAGGACGATTTTATATATAAAATCGTACCCTTCTGGAGATTTTTTTCCCGTCTCTACAGGTTTCCTTCTTATAAAGGTTCCGGCTAAGACAGATGTTACTGTACTAAGTTTCGTCGAGACAAATCTAAAATTTTGCTGATTAACGAACTTGGACCTTACAAATTTTAATTTACTGCAATATGCTGAGTCCTACTATATAAACATTATGGCTGTTAGAGGTCCGTCGTCGTGGCGTAGTCGGTAGAGTCCCTACCTTCCACTCCGGCGACCCGGGTCCGATTCCTGGCGGGGTAGGGGATTTTAAATCTCTACCCTGGGTCTGGGTGTGTGTGTCCTGTACTTATGTCTACGTGAGGACAAAAGAAAGTTAACAAAACAGGTAAAACAAAAAAGGAAAAACAATATAAACGAAAAAAAAAGTTGATTAAAACACACACAAGTAAATAAATACATTTTAGTCACGGCTATTTTCGGTGTCGACTTAATGGGACTGAATCTGATTTGTATTATTTTACACGCTTTATATTAGCTTGACCTGTATCTATCTTTCTATCTATGTAACTGAATCTTTCAACGCGTTTCTCACCCACTTAAAATAATTGGATCGACTTGACATTTTGTATACTTGTAAAGGACCCGTGCCAATATAATAATTTCATATTTATTTTACACATTTTCATGAGAACAAACTCAATAGCTCTATCCCATCGGAATTCTATAAAATGAAGATTGAGACCTTCAGCAGCCTGAATTTTGTAATCAATGCAAATCAGAATTACGTAAAAGGCAAATACGTCAATAATGTATACGACATATGAATAAAATGTTCGTGATTGAGATGAAAAAGTGATAAACTTCAAGGTTTACTTTCACATAATTATAAACAAACAGTATGAAACTATATAATTTAAAATGAAAATAAAAAACAAGCAAACAACACGGTTACTACAATTTTCAACTAACAAGGAAACTACCAAACAGTGCATTCCGAAATCTAACTTGAAATTTCAATCAGAGAATCATCGTGGGTAGCTCGGTTGGTTAGAGCGCTAAAGGTACAGACTTTAGAGACTCGAGTTCAAATCCCGACTCAAGCATTCTTTTTTCTTTTCATATCATATTTGCCTTCATTGCCAAATGTCAAAAATATATTTATAATATCTATATATACAAGCGTTACTGCTATAAAGTAAATATTCTCTTTAATAATTTGCTTAACTGTTAGGTTAGCCGCTAGATGGCAGTTGAATGATATTTCCGCTACCTCTTGTGTGAATTGAGAATACTACATGTATATGAAAATTGTATGTTTGTCTCGGAATTCTTGGGTAGCTCAGTTGGTTAGAGCGCTAAAGGTACAGACTTTAGAGACTCGAGTTCAAATCCCGACTCAAGCATTCTTTTTTCTTTTCATATCATATTTGCCTTCATTGCCAAATGTCAAAAATATATTTATAATATCTATATATACAAGCGTTACTGCTATAAAGTAAATATTATCTTTAATAATTTGCTTAACTGTTAGGTTAGCCGCTAGATGGCAGTTGAATGATATTTCCGCTACCTCTTGTGTGAATTGAGAATACTACATGTATAGGAAAATTGTATGTTTGTCTTGGAATTCTTGGGTAGCTCAGTTGGTTAGAGCGCTAAAGGTACAGACTTTAGAGACTCGAGTTCAAATCCCGACTCAAGCATTCTTTTTTTCTTTTCATATCATATCATATATATATATATATATATATATACTAAAAATTGGGACCAATTCTTTTTCCACATTGGACAAAATTCCGCATTATAAAAAATCTAAAACTTATATAGCCAGCTTTAAAAATGTCTCTTAGGCGCGTATCCTGAAATTAAAGTAAGCAGTTCGGATTCCGCTCCTTTGATTCTCCGCAAATTTCATTCCACACTACATTGTGTCGTCTTTTAAAACTGTTCAAGCTAACCTGAAGATGCCTTCGAATCCTTATTTTCTAGGGACTTAGCAACAGCTAGAGCTTAACTGTGGAACATCAGTCCGGAAATTTGGAGATTTACCTTCAATCACTTTCATCGTTTAATGACAATGATACGTACCTTTTAACCATCTTTATTCCGTAAATTCAGAACGGTACCAGTGAAAGATCAGTCTCAGAACTTAAACTAATTTAAGATTTTACAGTGCAATGGTTATTTGTAAGACAAGTATGTATATTTTGTATAACGGGTGTACAGTGAGGCCGAAATAAAATTTCAGGTACAGGTAGAATCTATACTTTACCCGGTGGCAAGAATTTTTTTGTTGTTGGTATAACGGAAATTCAATGAAATGGAAACTAATTTATTTTTCTGTCTTTCCACTTTGTAAATATTTTTTTTTCATGAATCGTGTAGAAATATATATTTCCGTTTCCGAGTTGGACAGATTCCGTTTTATGCAAAATAAATATACGTAAAATTACTATTATTTCGCCGGGACCAATAAAATTGTTCACATTGGACAAAGTTCCGCATTATTCACGTTCCGGATTAAACAAGTTTTACTTATATATATAAAAGTACAGAAATCGAAGGCAAAACCCAGCAATGGTAATCCACTGTATGGAGCTGATGGATTCTTGCACGAGTAAAACGGAATACAATCAGGCGAGACGCGGCGCGAACGGCAGGTTGTGAGGGTTATCCAATCCGACAATTCAGGAGTTGTATTACTTCCCCGAGTTTAAATGAGATATTTGGTACTACTCTCTGCTGCAAAACAATATCTTCACAGTTATGAAAATATAGTCCTTCATTATTATATTTATTTATTGAATTCTCTCTTTCTTTCCCCATCCCTTTCTTGTTTTGTAAGTAATTTAACATACCCCCACGTCACCCACCCTACTGAAGACAACTGAACAAAGTATATTTATAATTGTTTTAATGGCTTATACCTACAAATTTATTTATTTTTCTTCTCTCTGTCTGTATTAACACTTACGTATTTATAACTCCCGAATTTATAAATAAGTATAAAATTTAAATTTATTTTCACCGCTTTATCGGTTTAAATAATTATTACATTAAACAAAATAAATACTATGAATTTCTGTTGATAAAAAACGACAAATTTCATCTTCTTCAATAACCTGTACAGTATCGGGCTCGAGAATTTGAGAATCAGTATATCACCACCATCATCATCATCATCACTGATCAGTGCAGATAGTGTCCTGTCTAAGATTGCCTCCTTCTTACCGTAAAAAGAATTGATGCGCTTTAGATCTTATACCCGATTTTGTATAATCGTCATAACTGTTTAATGGTTTAATTGTGCAAATTTCCCCAGGACTATTTAATTTATTGTTGATTTAGATTCGCCTCTCTTCTGAGTCTGTAAAAACTTTTCCCACTCCCTCCATCTTCTGCCATTTCGGCTATCGTATACAAACTCCAAGTCAGATTATCAGATATAGGCCTACTGAACAAATTCAGCATTCATCTCCTCTCATCACTGCTCAACAGTTTTTCTATGGAGCGCTTATGTCCGCGTGGCCATGAACCTATGGGTTCGATAGTGTTAGTGAGTTGGTTGGTTTATTAGTTATTATTTAGTCTCATTTCTTCGTTTTTTTTAAATATTATCTTTTAACTTTACTATATAACCTCTCTTGGTTAACTCTTGTTTTTTTTTCGATTCCGATGATATTAGGGCATCCGAGGGCTAGGGAATCTTTCCTTTCTTCCATTTCTTCTTTCCTTTATTTTCTTTTCTTCTCCAGAAAAGCCTGACCAGAGGCTATAAGATGGCAGCCCCATCACTGGTCTTGCCTTCCTTTGGCCAGCAACCAATCGAAGGGACTATTATTATGCTTTCAAGTCTTATACGAGAATTTCCCGGAAGGATCAAAACGCTGGAGGGAAAATTTTCTATAGGATCGTAACAGGCCTTGGCCTAATACTTGGAAGGATGAAGAAGAAGAAGAATTTCTACTATATTTGAGGTATCAAAATTATTAAAGAATATCCGGTATATTTCCAATACAAATTTCCTAACGTCAAGGGTGAATTCGACATTTAACGGATTTTTACCTCCCCTTCCATTTTTTGTTCGTGTGTAAGCAGATGTGGAGGGTTTGAGCATAACCAGGTGCTCCACCACATCATGATATATCAAATAGAACCACTGAAAGGTGGAAATGAGGGGAGGGAGGTTATCGGCAACACATGTGATATGCAGCATAGTTCACAAACCCAACATGTTATTTACAAGTCACCTGACCATAACGAATTTTCTGTACAAACGGATGCAGCAGATACAAATCATATTTCACTAAACAGTTGTACAAACAAATGCGCGATAATGTCCTTGGGATAAAACTATTTGCATTCAAGGTGTCTATCGCATATTTTAACACAACGCATCCGGGGCAGAGTCATACTCCTTTAATTACACGTAATCCAAAATATGTAGTCACATCCAGGTCAAATCTATGTTCACATTTGTCCCCGAAAATCATCCGGCCATCATCATCCTTCACCGGTGTAATGGGAAGCTACCAAACCTACAATTCCCTAGTAAAATTGCAAAGCATAGCATGAAAATGCTTGATTGCAGTGAAAGACCTGCCCTCGGGCAGAATTACTATGGATGGATTTTTTAAGAATAAAAAACAGTGAATAATTCTCACGAACTAATGAAATGTCCCATTCTGATGAAAGATGAAGTCGATCATGTATTAATGGCCACAGTTAAATTAATATTCACATGTTTATGAGTTAATGGAATAAATGCCTGATTTATTACTTCTTGCGCGATAGTGCGTTTTGTTGTACTTACAGCAATGGCTACCACGATTAAAAGTTCAACTTCCTACATTTTAGGATTGCTAACCCAAATAAGCTATACTGTAATACAGCAAAACTCGTTCAAAACGAAATCGCGTGGGACCGATTTTTTCCCACATTAGACAACATTCCGCATTATAAAAAACAAAAATATATAAAACAATATTAAATTATAGAGCATCGTATATGTCTTCTTTATGTAACTTGGATTCGTTGTAGTTCCGCTGCCGTTGGAAAGTGTAGTATAGTATGTACGAGCGACTTCGGCGGTAACGCGCGAAAAAGAAAAGAAAGAAAAAAAAATAAAATAAAATAAAAAACAGTCCGTTTCGCCAGCGTTAAAAATGTCACTTAGGCACGTAACCTTTAATTACAGTTTTGGTTTCCACTCATTAACTATACTTTCGTCCACATCTTTTGATTCCCCGCAAATTTCATTCCACACTACATTGTATCGTCTTTTAAAACTGTCCAGCCAACCTGAAGATGCCTTGAAATCGTCATTCCCTAGGGATATAGCAACAGGTTGACTTTGGAACATCTGTCCGGAAATTTGGACATTTTTTGATCGTGGAATTGTAAAGCACTCCCACGCCTCGTTGATTTTTTCTCTTCATTTAACCATTTCCTTGCATCCATCCATTCATTATTTTTTCTGTGTGTTTTAAAATCTCATAAACTTGGGTTTTTTCCACATTTAAATTTTGTCATTATTTCGCGTACTGAGAGTTTGTTTTTCTTTATCTTCAATCACTTTCACTTTTTCGTTTAATGACAATGATACATATGTTTTAGCCATATTTATTCCGTAAATTCAGCGCGCTACCTGTGAAAGATACGTATGTATAATCGGTCTCAGATCTTAACTAATTTAAGATTTTACAGTGCACTGGTTATTTATAAGGCAGATGCTACACGCTAAATGTTTGTTAAACGAACCTATATTTCGCAAAACGGGTGTGCAACATCTGGGCCCATGCCTCCACCCCTTGGGATACCTCGGTCAAAGACCATACTCCCAAGTCCCAGTATCTAGTCCTCTCTATCTATTCGCGTCCACGCTTAAAACCAACACCTCAGGGAGAAGGTGTTGGAGTCGCAACTTCAGGGAAATTGCTGAGCTACATAATACGTCAGGTCGCTCATTCCTGACGACCCCATAGTTGGTCCATGGGCTCCTCGAGCCTAGCCGGGAGAACTGCTGTCGCAGATCCACCGACCGTTCCCCTGTTCTACTCCAGGGACGCATCCTGCAGCCGTAGTGAGACCGGCTAGGGCTTGAATCCTCAAGCCCCGCAGTGTGAGACTTTAGTACATCCAGGTGCTCATCTCCTGGTGACCCCACAGTTTGTCCACGAGCCCGTAGGCTTACCGGGGAACCAGCACAGTTGCTCCCCTCTGCACTGGTCCGAGCCGTTCCCTGGTGTGCCCCCACGGACGTGTCCTGTTGCAGTTGTGGTCCAGCACGGAGCTTGCAAGCTCCAACAGGTGAGCAATAGTGCGACAAGGCTCTCAACTCCTGTCCACCCCACTAATGGTTCACGAGTCCCTTGGACTTAGCCGGGAGGACTGTCTAGCAGATCCACCGACCGTTCCCCCAGTGCACCACCTGGGGACGTGTTTCGTTGCTGAAGTGGGTCCAGCCTGAGCATTAGTACGTCAGATCCCTCAACTCCTGACGACCTCACAGATTGTCCTTGGGTCACTCGGTCCCGGAGTCGGCGCTAATCCCACACCCAAAAGACCGCGCTTCCACCTTTTCCGAGCTTACTGACCTGGTGGTAATTCCCAGCATTACGCCCGGTATTGTCCCAACCAGCCCGTTCGCAAGACTAGGCCTTGTCGTGCAGCTGCTGTGAGTCCAGCCCGCTGAGCAAACTAGGCATCCAGGGTGATCATCGCCCATGGTGCCCCCACAGAGGTCCGCGGGTTCATTGAACCAAGAGAAAGGAGCTTCTGATCTCCAGCCTCCCACTGCTTCGCCACGGCGGCCGAAATCCCGCTGTGGGCCAAGATATGTGAGCTTTGACAACAGGTCGCTCATCTTCCCCCTGTTGACCCCAATGAGGCCGAAAGAAAATTTCAGATAAAGGTAGAAACTGTACTTCACCCGGCGCGCTGGGGGGAATCATAATTTATGTTAATTCGCCTAACTGGAATTCAATGAAGTGGAAACTAATTTATTTCTCTCTCTATCTTCCCGCCTTATAAACATTTGTTTTCATGAATTGTATACAAATATCCTTCCGTTTCCGTATTGGACAGAGTCCGTTATATAAAAAATAGATACACATTAAATTACTATTATTTTGCCGGGACCAATAAATTTGTTCACATTGGACTGATTACCGCATTATTCACGTTCCGGATTAAACAAGTTTTACTGTATGTATATATATATATATATATATATATATATATATATATATATATAAAGTCCACCGCTGTGGTCTCGAGGTAGCGTGCTGCCTTGTCACGCAGCGGGCCCGAGTTCGATCCCCGGTCGGGGCAGTTTTTCTGGGTGAGGGTTTTTTTTATCGGGTTTTTCCCTCACCTGTAAGACAAATGTCAGAAAAACTTACCCAAACCGTCCCCGAAATCATATGGCCATCATCATCATTCCTATCACTATCATCGTCATCATCATTATCCTTCACCGGTGTGGAAAGCAACGGGAAGCTACCACACCTACAATTCCCTAGCAAAGCTGCAAGCATAGCATGAAAATGCAATGATTGCAGTCAAGGACCTGCCTTCGGGCAGAATTATTATGGATATAATAATATATATAATGTACAGAATATAACTATTAACACTCTACATAAAGCATGGATTAAAACAAACTAAGATTGACTCTTTCTGAAATTCATTCTATAAAGAATTATGAATAATAAAATCGAAGAGGCAAAAGTGTAATAAATCCTTGATAAAGAGCTATTGTGTTACTTTTAATTTAGATTCGCAAAACAATTAGACTCGTCATTACGTTAGGAAAATGTTAATTTATTTCCCTTGACATTATTTCATGAACAGTGAAATGATGACACTTGGCATTGCTAGTTTTCTTGTATTTCTCATCGCCACGAGATGTCCTTGTAGTCAGGTCGTCTTTTTCACAAAGCCGTAAGATAGTTAGTGGCAAGTGTTTTTTTGTACAATTCAAGGTAAATTAACTAATGCAAGTATTATGAAACCTTGTAGCCGTCTCGGCGGACGTGTGGCTATCAGGCGGCTGCCCCGATTTCGATCCCAGGATCGAATCCTGGCAGTTTCGAAGGGATATTGGTGGCGGGTCACACCGGATTGTTTTTAGAGTTCTCCAGTTTCCCGAATTTCAACCCATCGAAACTCTTCACTCCTTCCATTTCAACTTAATGTCTTCTTCTTAAACTTAATTTATAGGATTTTCATCCTGTTTATTTCCAAAATTACTCCTCAGAGGAAGACGTATTGAATGTGCATTCACTGTCTATCCATCTCTTGGCTGGTCTTCCTCTTGTTCTTCTCCCGTCCAACTTAATGTAATTTAATTTATCATTGATTCATTTTATATCATCTCATGTTAGGTGAAAATTGTTTGGTTTGACAAACCACTGGCATTGAAACATGTGGTTGTGGTGATCTAATGGCGGTGAGGATCTAAGTGGTTCCTCATGACTCCTAGCCTGAGTAGCGGTATAGTCGAATGATTTGTCCGCGAGTGCGCGCGCATTAGTGACGTTTAAGTTTAGCTCCATCCATAGTAATTCTGCCCGAAAGCAGGTCCTTCATTGCTATCATAGCATATTCATGCTATGCTTGCAGCTTTACTACGGAATTGTAGGTGTGGTAGCATCCCGTTGCTTTCCACGTCGGTGAAGGATGATGAGAATGATAATGATAAGGATGATGATGATGATGGTCATATGATTTCGGGAACCGTTTGTGCCTTAAAGTTTCCTGACATTTGTCTGACAGGCGAGGAAAAACCACGATAAAAACGTCACCCAGAAAAACTGCCCCGACCGGGGATGGAACCCGGGCCCTCTGCATGACAAGGCAGCACGCTATCTCGAGCTGACAGGTGGAAAATAGGATATGGGAGTACCGTGCGTGGGGACATGAGAATGAAAATATGATTGACGCTGTCGGAGGTAAGAAGGGAAGAAAGAGAGAGGAAGAGTGTCTGGCTGGAAGTTTCTGGATGCGGACAAATTATTTGGCTTTATCTCTAACATTCTGGTAGACCAAGAATGAGGAACAACATTCACTATGATTTGAGGGAAGTAGATTGTACAGGAGGATTGGAAAACACTGGCTCAGGATAGGGATATATAGAGAGATTATGTGGACGCCGCCATGAACCTACGGGTTCGATAGTGCCAGTGAGTGAGTTACCTTTAACAATCTAGCGGGCAGAATGGAGGCCAAGGGGAGATTTTAATCCCTCCTCGCGGTTATGGGCCCAACCTATAAAAAATAGCCCTAACAATCATGAGTGCAATACTTGATGTGCCGGGATGGAGTAAAATCCGTAACAAAGTACATAAAACCGTAGAGTAGACTTTCGTTCCATTAACGATGGAAAAAGCGCAACAGCTCCTAATTTTCCAGTGCTAGGGCAGTTTGTCCTCCCAGCGATGTATAAATAGAATTATGAAATATTTTAATGCAATCTTTAGTGACATCTCCTTTCAAAATTTCATTATATACAATGGACGTAATAGGGCATGCAGCCAATAAGTCACGAAACTTAAACATTTATAATAGTAATAGTAGTAATAATAATAATAATAATAATAATAATAATATAATAATAATATAATATAATAATAAAAAGTGGTTAGGACATGTCTTAAGAATGGAAGATGAGCGATGGCCAAAGCAACTATATGAATGGCATCCGAACAGAAAGAAGAAAAGAGGGAGACCAAGGTTAACATGGAAGGAAAACATGAAGACAGTAATGCAAGCTAGAGGGCTAAGCATCGAAGATGCCCAAGACCGTAGGCTTTGGAGGTTGGCACGGGAAGACGGCAGCAGCTGTAAAAACCCGAAGATAGATAGAATATAATAATAATAATAATAATAATAATAATAATAATAATAATAATAATAATAATAATAATAATAATAATAATAATAATAATAATAGATCATCGGTTGGTTAATGTCTTTGACATCGTCCGATTCCTAATAGACAATTTCGTCAGTCCATCCAATCTCCGGGTTGTAGTTTTTTCTCCTTCATGTATAAATATGTTTCCTGACTCCAGGATATTTTAGTTCTTTCTCTGCCTCGTCTTCCCTCGGGTTTCCATTCCAAACACATTTTGGTAGCCGATCCTCTTCAATTCGCTGGACATGTCCATACCATCTTAATTGCTGAGTTTTAATATAATCTAAAATAGTGTCTTCAATCTTCATTTTCTCCTTTATAACTGAGTTCCTAATTTTTTCTCTTCTTGAAATTCTTGCTGCCCTTCGTATAAAATCCATTTTCGTTGCCAAAAGACACTTATTTGTTTTTGTTGTTAATGGCCAAAGTTCTGCTCCATAAGTAATTATGCTTTTAACAATTGTATGATATATATTCATTTTATTTTTATTACTTATATTTTTATCCCACAATATTCCACTGAGGCAAGCAATTCCAAATTTTCTTTTATTATTTCTATTTCCTCTTCATAACTCCCATTTTTATTTATTTTAATTCCTAAATATGACACCTCACTACAAGATTTTATTGTTTCTCCAGTCTCCAAAATTAAATTTTGTTCTGGTTCACCAATTGATGAATATTTTGTTTAATAATAATAATAATAATAATAATAATAATAATAATTATTATTATTATTATTATTTATTTAAACTGGTAGAATTAAGGGTCGTATGACTTTGTCTTCAATTTAATCAGTGAATAATGTTACATATAGAAAAATTAGGTAATTTTCAAGTTGTAGGTAAAACCCCCACATCTAATGGTCGAATTTCGTTGATTTCTGATGAAAATTCTCCTACTTTTATATCATTATCATATACTGCATTTCTTGGCTAAAGCTCGAAAATTGCTGCCAATCGAGCTTTTTTTTTTTAAAAATTTTAGTTTCAGGTGAACTCCAGCTCAAAAGATTCGATTTTGCTCGATAATGAACTCGACCTTAATTTTTTTAATGATTACTATGTTGCCCAGTTTCGTTGCGAAAAAAAATTGCAAATGCCAGAGCGTTAACGTACACTTTTTGCCATGCCAATTTTCGGTGTAAACTATGTAGGGTCGATGAAGATATGTAGGCCTGGGGTTTTCAAATCATTTCATAAGAAAAAGAGCTTTATTCCTTCGGAATTGGATAAAAAAATTGTAGTTAGAATGATATGCGCATTTTGCAACCATCCTTAACCTATAATACAGCCATGTAATTGAGACGCCTAGGCGCAGGCGCGAGCGCGCGTTTTCTGTATTATGTTGAGCCGTAGAAATCGCTTCAGTTGAAGACATGCTCAGTAAACAAAACTCTATAGCGAAAGTTGTACAAAGTGAAAGGCATGGATACATGCAAGAGAACATATAATAATTCTCGAGAATGAGATTTTTATTTTTTTTGTCAAGAAAGTGGTGGAAATGCTCATTAAGAATAATTGCTTTCAAAACTTTTAGCGAAGCCACGTCTATGCGCTAGATTTGTTACCCGACACTTTTCTATCATCATCATCCTGCCAGGTATTAGTCCTAGAAGAACTGTTACGGCCTGAGAAAGCGGTTTTCGTGCCATCTTTTCATAGGTCGACCAAGTGACTGTTTCCCATTTGGACAGTAATTCATTATTGCCTTGGGGATCCTGGATCTAGCCATTCTTGAGACATGTTCTTCCAGTTTAGCTGATATCTGGAGATGTAGTCCAGTATTGGTGACACATTAAGTTCTTGAAGGATTTCTATATTTTTTCTTTCGATCCCATTTGGTGTAGCCAGCTGTTCGGCACATAAATTTCATATCACAAGCTGTTAGTCTTTCATCTCTCGTCCTTATAGTCCACGCTTCACTCCCATAACATAGGACTGGTCGAGCCATTATTTGATAAAGACGAGTACGAGTTGATTTTTGCACTAATGAAGGTTTTAAAACTCTATTAATGATTCCCATTGATTTATAAATTGCGTAACCCCCCCAAATCTAACTAAATAATAATAATAATAATAATAATAATAATAATAATAATAATAATAATAATAATAATAATAATAATTTATTTATATACACATTTTTAATGTTTACACATCTTTCTGAGCCTAAAGTTTTATTTTTCTTCTCCGCTCGTCTCTATCTATTCACTCCATGTCCTCCGGTCCTCTTGTTTTCATTCCTGTTCTTATTCTTGCATTCACGAGCTTCGAGGTCTTCCTTTCCTTCTTCTTCTTCCAGGACACCATTCCAATGTTTTCCTGGGTAACCTTTCTTCTTGCATTCGTCGTACGTGACCGTACGAATTTAATTGCTTGTATCTTATATAATCTACTATTGAATATCTATTATTAATTTTTTCTCGTATGACCGTATTTCTTATCTTTTTCTAACTTTGAACATCTTGCTGCTCTCCTCATGAAATCCATTTCCATCGACATAAGTTTTTGTTGAATTTTCATAATAATAATAATAATAATAATAATAATAGTAATAATAATAATAATAATAATAATAATAATAATAATAATAATAATAAGAAGAAGAAGAAGAAGAAGAAGAGAAACCCGCCGAAGCCTGTCCCAAGCCAGGTTCAAAAATGATTAGGGGGAGGAATAACAACCTCGTTCAGCTCGCCCGGCTGATAGTACCCAGTAAGGGTCCTTGTCTAAGGAACAGACACTGCTGTCTTGTAGGTAGACGTTGGCTCGTCTAAGGCTATGGGAAGAAAACCTCCAAAACCAAACAACCTGGTTCTCCTGGACGGGGGTTGTAGTGATGGTCTAGCTCCCAGTCTAACATAAAAATCAGACAATTCTAAAGGGCCCAAAGAAATTAAAACCGGACAGATAAAATTTCGACAGTGAAAAAAATTGTTACTAATAAAAATGTGACTGAGACCAGCTGTTTATTGAAGATATTTTAATAACATAATCATAAAAAATATCGGAGACGAAGAGAATCACGATACGAAGATTCAAGGGAAGCTTTCCGATTTCATTTTCCCAGAGCGTGACTACAAAAACTATCGTGCACACATACAAAAAAATTGCTCTTGCGGCTTGCAACAAAGATACTGCACTGTTATTCTAGATCTCTCCCCGATATTCCAAGCTGCTCCTTCAAATGACACAACTCTCTGTCAGCTCTTGTTCTACTCTCTCTCTTTTCCTTCGTTTAACATCATCTTTTGTAGGTACTTTTATGTGTTTCGCGCCTACTAGGGGTTATAGGAACGCAACCTACCGCGAGAGGATCATAATGTTGTTATATGCACTATCCTTTGCTTCAACGACTCTATTTCTAGAAACTTCTACTCACGTGTCTCTCGCCACCCGGGCTTTGTAAGAACTCGGCCCTATAGGGAGACGATTTTAATGTTCTGTTCGACTATAAGGGTTTTCACGTCTATGAATAGAAAATAGCATTCCTCTTATGGAGCAATTCTTGCCAGTAAACGTGTCCTTTAATGTGAGAATGATTTATTTAATTCATTTTAAATTAATAGTTTAGTTAAATAGTTTCACCTACAACTATGCCAAGACGGTGGGTGTCCGATTTATGGGGAAAAAATAACATCATGGAACGTATAATTATCGTAAGTAATGCCACGAGTGATTTCCAAATTATCGATAAATTCATGAGTCACGAAGTGACGAGTGAATTTATCTCGATTCTAGAGGATTTGGAAATCAAGAGTGGCATTTGTGACTCATGAATTTATCTCGATTCTAGAGGATTTGGAAACCAAGAGTGGCATTTGTTAAGACTATTTAAGGAATAAAATTAAGCTGTTTCGAAAATATTTATATAGTTATTGTAATGAAAACAAATGAGAAATGTTTGGTTATGTTTCATTTGTTCATCACTACAACTTGATCATACTATTTATTGATGTTTTTAAAATACATTATGAAACCACGTTGAGGTTACTGTGTTTTAATTATTGTATAACAGTACCTGATATCTCAGTCGTCCTCAATAATTTGCAGTGTTGTTTTATAGGAGACCTTTCGATACCATCTTCTGCTTTCATTTTGGTACCAAAATGACTGTTATTGGTTGTAAAACAACATTCATTGAAACGTGATTGGTCATTGACTCCCATTTGGGGCATGAGTTAAAAAGTCACCCACATATTTAATAAACGTAAATTACCGGAAAAGCGGCTATTGCACTACCCTATTTCAAACGCTCTCACTCAGTCTGCGGATTCAAGTAGCAACAGCATTTCCATGAGAGCAATGCTATTTTCTAGACATAAAAATCCCTACAGGCTATCTAGCTCTATTCCTTATTTTAACCTCTTCCTTTTAAGGTACTTTTAATTACATGATCCACGCCATCCGGGCCTTACATGAAAATAATCCTGATCCGGGCCTTACATGAAAATAAACCTATCAGGAGAGGATTTTTTTAAACACTGAATCACAGACACACATTTTTAACAACACGCGGATATGGATGGCCCCCGGGATGAGTGATCAGTACAATATCGGAGATACTTCCAAGACAACACGAACCCTTGAGACAAGAAAAATAATTTACTCATACATTCGTACTAAACAAAACAGGTATGATAGAGGCGATTATCATGCTCAGATGATGTTAAGGGACTATTTGGTTCTTAAAATTACCCAAAATTTGTCTTACATAAAATAAAAAAAAAGCTAACACAGAAAACTTGTCCCGACCGGGTATTGAACCTAAAACAACAGCGGTGATTCTACTCTGTTCCTTAATACGAGTACAATACTCCTGAGTATGGCAAGTGGATTAAAGCCATGAGCCCCAAGTCACAGATTTATGGCACGTAAAACAACTTCAAGTACGATAAGAGGCATTTGAAAAATATCATTGGTTCTTTCACTCCCACATTTTAATTGTATACGACCGGATACATTAAAAAGTGTTATTACACAAAATACTATTTTTGTAAGTAGGAAGCAATGAGCTATGGGCAGGACATGTGACACGAATGGGGAATGAAAGAGGGGCATAGAAACTTCTTGTACGAAAACCAGAAGAAAAACGTCCAGTTGGTAGACCAAGAATGAGGTGGAAGAATAACATTCACCATACTTTGAGGGATTACCAAGAGCAGCATTCAACTACAAGCCAAGAGGTTCAAGGAATGTAGGAAGGCCAGTGAAAAGATGGACAGAACAACTGTGAGGCGGAACAGGCAATTTGCCTAGCCCGTGAAGTGAAGAAGAAGAAGATACTTTGAGAGAAGTAGATTATATGGAAGATGATTGGAAAACATGAGTTCAGAATAGAGACATCTGGACAGCTTATATCCTCGCGGCCATGGACCTACGGGTTCGATAGTACCAATATGTAAGTTAGTTTAGTTAGGAAGCAATGAATCGCACATACTATACATTATCCATTCTTAGAGTAATTGTAACATCAACAAACGCCAATTGTATCCTTCCGCTAGTCGCTGCAATTTTTTCTTTGTGAACTATTGTTAGCGTTTTTTATTGTGTCCATTTGGTGACCTGCATTAATGATATGTTTGGCATAGCTTGATTTACCACCCGCGTACATAAAACATTTGATACAAGGAACACCCCAAACATATTATGTACGCGGTAAATAAAACTATGCCAAAACATTGTAACAATAGTTCACAAAGAAAAAACTCCAGCAAATATAAATACATTGGAAGATCGTGAAATTATAAAAGAAATAAATAACACCTTACTACTCAATGAGAACACACCCCAGTCGTACAACCCATTATACGAAATCGTTAAAAACAGGTCAGTTTCTAGTAACGACACTTCAAATCTACAACGTCCCAAACAACAACATCTAGTAGCACACACTCATCTTGCTGATGATGGAAGTTAACTTCCGAAAGGCCTCCAGATAACATTTTAAATATAGTATTTTAACACAGTTGAGGACGACGGCACCTGCCAACATGTATGCATTTTAATGTTATGACTATTCACGTCAACGGAATTTCATATGAATTTTATAAGTATTGACTGGGTAAGTAATACCTTTCCTCCACATGGGGATGAATGGGTATGAAAGGACAGACAGATCTCATAGTGGATCGAATCCTAGTCACTAAAGTTGAAACCAGATTTTCACCTCGGGGTAAATCGAGACGTATAGAGAAAAAGCGATAAAGAAAGATTTAGAATAGAGTGAGAGAAAGAAAAGAGAGAAAGAGAGAGAGAGAGAGAGAGAGAGAGAAGTTAATAAGAGTTTGAAAGCACCATGATTTGAGCATGGAAATGTACGTGGGGCACGTGAAGTTGTGTTGAGAATCAGTAATGTCACCTGGGGTTCAAAGACCTCATTGTCACTGAAAGGCACGCTTCTACAGCTGTAACGGTCGTGTTGGGCCTCAAGCACCTTTTGTGATCTGCTAACAAAAACCCCATGCCCTACTTCATGTCTTAATTCGCCAGTACGCCCTCCTCCTAATCAATTCAGGTTTTAAGAATAAGTCAACTGAATTTGTTTTAGTACTGTTTGCAATCTCAGAGGATGAATTACAAAATGCACATCGATTAAATAATACGCCAAACAGTTCGATTTAAAAATTTCTTCCCAGAAAAAAAGTCTACAGGTATGGAAAACAAATAGTTAAAATACATGTACTTTAAAATACCTTTTCGGGATTCATGAACGTGTCTTGCAGTGTTGTCTTCTCGATGTTTCATCACCTATTGTGGGTGACATCTTCAGGAGATTTTGTTTGTGTACATTTCCGTAGTAAACTGATAACTAGTTGCTAACTTGTGTGATTTTACCGTAATTATGCATCTTAGTATGTATCAGGGGAAAACATTATTTGATAAAATACACAACACAGAAATTAGGGACAAATTCCATATTCAAGACATAACCAAATTTATTATAGATAGACGAAAATATTGGAAGGGTCATATAGAAAGAATGGAAGAAAACCGGGTAGCAAAAAGAGCTAAAGAAGATAGACCAATGGACGGGAGAAGAACAAGAGGAAGCCCAGCCGAGATATAGACAGACAGTGAATGCACATCCAATACGTCTTCCTCCGAGGAGTGATTTTCGAAATAAACAGGATGAAATCCTACAAATTAAGAAGAAGAAGAAGAAGAAGAAGTATGTATCCTGAAGATGTCATCCACAGTAGATGATGAAACGTCGAGAAGACAATATTGCAAGACATGGCAAAGAATCCCGGAAAAAAAAAGTATTTCAAAGTATATAATGATAGCCGTGTAAGTCTTAATCAATATAGTTAAAATAGAATTAGATGCCCCAAATGGGAGTCAATGACCAATCACTTTTCAATGATTTTTTATTTACGACCAATCACAGTCGTGTTTCGCCTCGAATTTACCAACTAGAGTTAATCATATTAAAGAGAGCACCTCCTTTTTAACATTCCGAATAGGTCATAGCATTATTTTGCAGTGACTGACTCTGTAGGAAATACGGCTACCAGATTGTATATATAGTGCATGAATGTCAACATATAGAGCATGCGGGAGTTAATATAAAACATTTGTAGCAATTTATTATACCACAAAAAGAAGAAACCACTGTTTGCACTTTCTTACACGAATTATTTTCCAGGAAATGACGTTGCAGAAAAATATAATTTACATATTTACATCATAGAACATCAGAAATTAATTAATACCTTTAAGTAGTAGTACTATTCAAATCTTCCGAAGCTCTTGATTTGTCATCATTCACTTCTTAATAGCTATAATGTTGATTATAAATTTCTCCACTAGGGTGCATTCTTACAATATTGCGATCCTTTGGCAATAATTAATATGATCTGGTAGCAGTGATGAAGAAAATTAACAAACGAAGCGTACCAATCGTTTCTCATTTGTTTTCAAACATCGCCGTTTACATTAAATATATACATATTTTAAAATAACTATAGTTAACAGCTCAATTTTATTCGTTAAATAGTCCTAACAAATGCCACACTTGATTTCCAAATTCTCTAGATAAATTCACTCCTCACTTCGTGAGTTGTGAATTTTTTCCATATTTGGAAATCACCCGTGGCATCACTTATGAAAAATTATAATACAAGTTCCTGAATTTAATTAATTCAGTCAACTAATATCTGATTGAGGCAGTCGGAGGACAAGGGGTACAAATGACATTAAAAAAAACTGTTAGCACATGCAAAAAACTTGAAAAATATATACATGAGAATAACCTCAATAGCTACACTTCTTTGGAATTCGTAAAAATACGTTTTCTATTAAAATTATGTGTCATGCCGTAGAAAATTAAACTGCATGCAAATAAATGTTTGATAAACGTGACACGTGGAAAGTGGCTAGAAAAAGAAACCAATGAAACAGCAGAATGAAATGAATAATGAGCAGCTGGTAGACGGACGAGTGATGGTCACACCAAGCAGAACGCAATTAAGCAAGACATCAATAATCCACTCGCTTTCACGTGAATTAAACCTAATCAACACACACTACTTGAGAGATTCGTGCACTTGCATTTCAAATAGCCACAATAATTAACCATCTCACTCAAACTGATTGTTCAAATTCAACCACAGCGTCGTGTATCAAGGGCTCAAGGGGATTTCGAATACTATGCGTCACTAATGTTAAAACACAACTCATGAAATACGCCATGTGCCACAATATATTCATAGCAGGAAATTTGAACTTTAACGGGTATTAATAGAAGCTATAATTGTAGTGTAACATATGAATTTCCATGGTTTCATTATATACTCGTAAATATAACTTTTTTTTTTAAATATTGAACTTCCACTGCATATAACACACCGTGTCCACAGTGATATGATATCATACATAATTCTAAAGGGTAAACAACATGATTTTATAATTGTAAACGTACATGCCCCCACAGAAGATAAAGATGACAAGATCAAGGATGAGTTCTATGAATAATTAGAATGCTTATTTGATAGCCTTTCACGATATCATATGAAAATTGTCTTAGGAGATTTTAATGCAAAAGTGGGGCAGGAAGATATATTCAAACCAACAATAGGAAAAATTCAGTCTTCATGAAGATAGTAACGACAACGGGGTTAGATTAGTTACATTTGCCACATCAAAGAATCTCATTGTTAAGAGTACAACATTTCAGCATAAGGATATTCATAAATACACCTGGACGTCCCCAGATGGAGAAACTCGGAACCAGATAGATCATGTATTAGTGGATAAACGCTGGCACAGTAGCGTCATTGATGTTAGACCAGTTAGAGGGACAGACTGCAATTCGGATCATCATCTGGTCAGAGTGAAAATTAGACAACGGCTATCACTTATGAGAGGAACAAACGCTAAAGATGATTCTGTAAAATATGAATTAAAAAACTTGAAAAATGATGAAATGCGGCAAGAATACCAAATCAAAATTGCTAATAGATTTGAAGTACTGGAATCTTCAGGTGACAATGTGGCAAACGAAGAAGAAACTGATATAAATAAAGAATGGGAGGCTATAAGATACTATTAAATTGTCAGCATCAGAAAGCATTGGTTGTTTAAAAAAGAGGCAAAACAAGAAATGGTTTGATGAGGAATGTGCCGATATTGTAAAGAAAAGAAAGCTAGCAAAAATGAAATGGTTACACGAGCCAAATGAGGTAAATTTAGAGCATTGGGTAGTGTTAGACGGGAAACCACCAAGTTACTAAAGAGTAAAAAGAGGGAATATTTGAGAGAGAAGATTAATGATCTTGAAATGAATGCAAAAAATAGGAACATTAGAGAATTATATCAGGGAATTAGTATAGAGAAGAAAGGGTTTCAGGCTAGAACAAACATAATTCGGAATGAAAATGGGGATATGATTGCAGATTCCAGGAGTATACTAAATAGATGGAAAAGTTACTTTAATCAGCTATTAAATGTACATACAGAACAGGACATCGAGGAGGATAAGTTACAGACAGCAGAAATGTTAGTCGCAGAACCGAGTCCATTAGAGGTTGAAATGGCAATTGAAAAATTGAAGATGTATAAAGCATCAGGTTCAGATGAGATCCCAGCAGAACTGATAAAATCAGGGGGAGGAAAATTGATGGACAAGATACGTTGGTTGCTTAGTATGATTTGGGAAAAAGAAGCTCTTCCAGATGAATGGAAGGAATCAATTATCGTACCAATTTATAAGAAAGGAGATAAAACTGATTGCAACAACTATAGGGGCATCTCATTACTTTCAACTTCGTACAAAATTCTAACAAATATATTAGTAAGCAGACTTACTCCCTATATTGATGACATTCTAGGAGATCATCAATGTGCATTTAGAAGAAACAGGTCTACAACAGATCAGATTTTTAGTATAAGACAGATTTTAGAAAAGAAATGGGAATATGATGGTACTGCACATCAACTATATGTTGACTTCAAAAAAGCATATGATTCAATTAAGAGGGAGAAGTTATATAGTATCCTGCTGGAGTTCGGAATTCCTAAAAAGTTAGTTAGACTTATACGAATGTGTCTAAATGGCTCAAAGAGTAGGGTGCGTGTAGGCAAACAGTTTTCAGACACTTTTGAAATCCAGAATGGGTTGAAGCAAGGAGATGCACTATCTCCTCTACTATTTAATTTTGTACTAGAGCATGCCATTAACTCTTTAGGGAATGAGGAAGGCCTACAGCTGAATGGTATTAATAAGCTGTTAGTTTATGCTGATGATGTAGTACTACTAGCCGATAGCGAGGAGATACTAAAGGCCAACACGCACACACTATTGACTAACACTAAGAAATTGGGACTGGAAGTAAATATCAGTAAAACTAAATATATGGTCACACGTAGAAATTCAGTATATAATGGAAATGGACAGCTAATGACAAATGAGGGAAATTTTGAGGAAGTGGCTGAATTCAAATACCTAGGAACATCATCATCATCATCATCACTCCAAGGATTAGGCAATTGCCCGTTCCGACTTCATATTGCATCAGCCCAACGTCTTCTAGGTCTTCCAACATCACGCCTTCCTCTTGCTTGATAATTTCTGGCTAACAATGGATATCTCTCCTTGCTCATTCCATCCATGTGATCAATCCATTTCTGTCTGTAATTCGTGACTTTATCCAACAAAGGCTGTACTTTCAATTCTTCTCTTATATCCTCATTTCTTATTCTATCAAGTCTTGTACATCCTTTTACTTGTCTTAGGAACCGCATCTCTGCCGTCTGTATTCTATCCTTCTGTCTTTTCACTGGAGCCCAAGTTTCACATCCATACAATATTGTGGGAACCGCCATAACATTATACATTTTTATCTTGGTTTCTTTTCTAATTTTATTTTTGAATGTTCTCTGTATTGTTCCACACACCGTCTGAAATTTATTTATTTTGGAGTCAATATCTCTTTCCACATTGTAGCCAACATCACAGCCCAAATATTTGAAACTAGACACCTGTTCTATACTTTGATTTTCTAAAATAATTTCTTTGTGCATCTCATTCCTATTTGTGATTATTGTTCCTAGGTTTTCTTACCTAGGAACAATAATCACAAATAGGAATGAGATGCACAAAGAAATTAAACATAGGCTCAATTCTGGATATGCATGCTATTATGCATTGCAGAGACTTTTGATGTCCCAACTCCTTTCAAGAAACGTTAAGCTGAAAATATATAAAACTATTATTCTACCAGTTATATTATATGGGTGCGAAACATGGACTCTTACTTTAAGGGAGGAAAGGAGATTACGAGTATTTGAGAATAAAGTTCTTAGGAAGATTTTTGGACCAAAGAGAGATGAACAGACAGGTGAATGGAGAAGACTACATAACAATGAACTACATGGTCTTTATAAGAAGCCAGATATAATAAGAACAATCAAGTCTCGTAGACTGCGATGGGCAGGACATGTTGCACGTATGGGGAATGAAAGACGTGCATGGAAGCTTCTTGTAGGAATGCCAGAGGGAAAACGCCCAATTGGTAGACCAAGAATGAGGTGGGAGAACAACATTAACTATGATTTGAGAGAAGTAGATTATACAGGGAATGATTGGAAAGCATTAGCTCAGGATAGGGATGTATGGAGAGCTTATGTCCGCGCGGCCATGAACCTACGGGTTCGATAGTACCAGTGAGTAAGTAAGTAAGTAAGTCCACAAATATAGTAACATACTTTAAACTACTACTGCGTCGCTTTGGATAATCGTATCTAAATTAAATTGGTGACAATCAAAAGAGAAAATCAAATAGTATATTACGATGCAAGGTTGGGAAGAGGTATTTACAGCTATCGCTCGGTTTTTAAACATTTTCCTCGATTCTGTAAAACACTTCACAAACGTGCGTTGTACATTTTTTTTTTTTTTGCGCGATGGTGTTTTCAAAATAATATATAGTAGTAAAATAATATCTTTGTTGGGAATATGTGCGTTCATTATAAACAGTTGAGTATGGTAGAGACTCTCATTACCATTTTGGGTTTTTCCTTTTGTACCTCTCTCCAATAATACATCTGATGCCAATCTTTGAGTTATTGGTATCATTTTGCCACTAATTCTGGGGGAGTTTACAAATGGCCACCAGGGCTTTAATAATGGCGAAATAGAGAGAAGTTATATATTTCTTGAACAGGAAGCTTAGAAGAATTTTATGAGAGATAAAACAAAAAATGTGTGTTAAGTCAATTTTCACTCAAAATTCACTCCTGGCTACCCTTAAAGTTTAATAGAAATATTTAAAATTTGACAACAATGAGTTAAGATAATTTTAAAGCATTATTAAGAAACTTCTTTATCTATAAACCACGCTAATTTTCAACGCTAAATGAAGTTGCAATCATTTGTAGCAATAAAACAGCTGAAGAATGAATATTCCAGTTTTTTTTTCTTCTAAAAATGAAAACCGCAACTGAATATGCGTGTGCAGTTCTCCACCACAAATGATAGGAAACAATATAACGAACAAGATGATTCGTTTCGCTACATCGGACAGGTGAATGAACGTTCTCATTTCGGTTTTCTTAGTCCGTCCTTCTCAATGTCAATTAATTGTCTTCTACACTAAAGAATATACGTATGACTACTATATAAAAATACATAGAGTGTAACTAAAGTCCATGGCGCAATAGGCCTAGCAGACCCTTTGCATATCAGTTGGCAGCTGGGTTCACATTATCTTATTTACAGACGATCATCTGGTGAGTATAGGGTTAGCATGTGGTCAGCAAGTCGATTATCCAGCCGTTATAACTGGTTTTCTCAACCTGGAGTCGCTACTTACTATAGCTACCTAAATTCTACACGCTGGGTAGGCACGGGTCATATAATGGTCCAAATTTCATGAAAAAATCTTCCACCTTGGGACTCGAACACCACAATCCCGTAGCTCTGTACCAAGGCATCATGCCCATAAACCACTCGGCTACTGTGCAGCAGAGGGATTCCAGTACGTAATGATTTGCAAATCTGAAAATTTTCTTCATTGTTCCATAGAGGACAATTTATATTGATCTAAATTGATAATGTTTTGTTAAATAATCTAAATTTTGCTACTGGAATTTTACATGGCATTTGAGGATTAATTTCTAGTTTGTTAGATTTCTCGTATAACTTTATTGTATAATTCAAAGTTATAGCAAAAGTAATAAGTGTTCCATAATCAATTGAGTTGGTGTTTACTTGATGAAAATACATATTTATTAATTAAATAAAAATGAAACGTAGTTTTATTTGATTTTCATATTTATTATATAATTCAGTGACAGCTGTTTCGGTACACTGTACCTTCTTCAGACATGTTAACAAATTATGAATTGTAACTCCTTTCAAAAAACGTTAAGCTGAAAATATATAAAACTATTATTCTACCAGTTATATTATATGGGTGCGAAACATGGACTCTTACTTTAAGGGAGGAAAGGAGATTACGAGTATTTGAGAATAAAGTTCTTAGGAAAATTTTTGGACCAAAGAGAGATGAACAGACAGGTGAATGGAGGAGACTACATAACAATGAACTACATGGTCTTTATAGGAAGCCAGATATAATAAGAACAGTAAAGTCTCATAGACTGCGATGGGCAGGACATGTTGCACGTATGGGGAATGAAAGACGTGCATGGAAGCTTCTTGTAGGAAAGCCAGAAGGAAAACGCCCAGTTGGTAGACCAAGAATGAGGTGGGAGAACAACATTAACTATGATTTGAGGGAAGTAGATTATACAGGGAATGATTGGAAAGCATTAGCTCAGGATAGGGATGTATGGAGAGCTTATGTCCGCGCGGCCATGAACCTACGGGTTCGATAGTGCCAGTGAGTAAGTAAGTAAGTGTTATTATATTACATATCAACTGATCTAAGCAAATTGAAGAAGGTAAAGTGTACCGAAACAGCTGTCACTGAATTATATAATAAATATGAAAATCAATTAAAACTACGTTTTATTTTTATTTAATTAATAAATAAGTATTCCGTTGGCGCGATGTAGGAAGTGGCACTTGAATTGCCCAGTGGGAAACCACTGCAATCAGCCATCTGAAAATTGGCAGGAAAACCATTGCTAATTGGATTACGAGGAAATGCCATAACCACACTCCTGAAGAACATGCTTAAATTTGGTTTGATCTTGCAAGTAGGGGCTACTCCAATGCTGATTAGGTGGTACCAACAAATACCAAGTAAGTGCCAAAACGAATAGCCCAGTCAGAATGAGAAGGTGATGATTTATCTAATATATTTAGTATATTTGACTTCCAATAAAAAAGTTTGTATTTACAAGATAAATAATCATAATAATAATAATAATAATAATAATAATAATAATAATAATAACACTATTCATTATTATTTTATCTACAGTTGTAATAAGCCTAGCCCCAATTTTATCAAAAAAGATAAATGAAGATCGCCTGGAGAAAAAAAAAAAAAGGCATCGGAACCCCGATAGAAGAATCCCTGGTCCTCCAGGTTGGGGATTGAGCGTGCGATTGACAATCCCGCCATGAAAAAAAAACCTTGCCGTTAAGAATCCTACAGAAAATTATGCCAAACGAACTACTCATTGGGGAACTAAAGCGCGAGAGACCTATAGCCAGATATAAGAAATCTGGAAATATTTTTGAGAGATACTGAGTTACGCTGTGGCTTTCTAAACCGATGATGATGATGAATGAAACAACTATAATTAATGGAATGGTGATAGCACGTTCACTACTATTAGGTACTTGTATTAGTTCACTAGATTCGCATGATAAGGCACATCCTCAGAAACTTCACTTGTATTACTCGCCCATGTTAAATCCGCACGCGGAAAATATGCTAGGAATGTGCTGTCGATTTTTTTCTTTCCTTACTATGTTGCCACTTCCTGTCCAACTATATTGTTTTATTTGGCTGGGAGGGGAGAGCTGGCAAATACTATACTTTTTAAACGATCCGTCATCTACAGTACTCGTTGACCAAACGAATAAATCTGGCAACCATGTTACCACTGGAGAATAAAGCGTCCCTTCTTTGCCTTCCTCATTACGTTGCCAGTTCTCGTCCCTTTTTTGTGGGTTGTGAAGTAGAGTTCAGATGTTTATGTAATAAAAGATAAGATTGCAATACAGCTAGTATATATTATTCAACAGTTTGTGTGTGAAACCAAGATAAAATACAGTCAGGAGTCTTACTTCTCATTATACACCGTGTCCACAAATATAGTATCATACTTTATACTACTACTACATCGCTTTGGATAATCGTATCTAAATGAAATTGATGACAAAAGACAAACTCAAAAAGTTTCGTGCATGTTAACAATGTCAAGAATGGCGAATAATGGACAACAATACAGAAACTAAACTAAATTTAATCATGTTTTTTGCGGTCGATATGGGTTCATTGTTGGATATTTAGCAGACAGGTCAAATGTTATATTTTTTTTTTTGCAAATGCCCCAGGTTGTCTTTCGACATTCCTGGTGTTCTCTCCAGCATGGCGTTCTTGTAACCCACTTCTGAGGTTGGGGCGCCTGGAAGGCGGGGTTACGTTGCCCTGATGATATGATGGGTGGTGATGATGATTGTGGCGCGCCTAGAGAGTCCCTAATCTAAGATGAATATGAATGATGATGATTGCGATGGCCATATGATTTCGGGGGCCGTTTGGGCCTTAAAGTTTTCCTGACATTTGTCTTACAGGTGAGGAAAAACCCCGATAAAAACCTCACCCAGAAAAACTGCCCAGACCGGGGATCGAACCCGGGCCCGCTGTGTGACAAGGCAGCACGCTACTTCGAGATCACAGCGGTGGTTTGCTGTGCTTCTGAAATTGTGTTGTCATTAAAGAGGTTATGAAATAATTTTTAAGGAGTTATGGCGAACCCCTAAGAACGTATTTGGCGTGTTTTGGAATATCACACCACGCAGAGTCCGGTGCTGGTCCAGCGTGCCTTTAGGCGAAGATCTCAACACCAGGCTCCTACGCACAAGTCAATTTTGAAGTGGTACCGTGATTTTGTGGATCGTGGCTGCATATGTATTCGAAGGAAAGGCCATTTAGGGAGACCATCTGTCGATGCAGGAATTGTGGATCAAGTGCGGGAGGCATTTGTGCGTAGTCCCAAGAAGTCTGTCCGTGGAGATAGTTAACAGTTAAACATCCCTAAATCCACCGCATCTAAGATCTTACGTACACGACTGAAGTTCCAGCCCTACAAACTCCAATTAGTGCAAAAATTGAAATCTGATGACATTGCAAAGCGATTAGATTTCTCTGAGCATTTCATGGCACTAATGGAGGATAATGAAGAACTGTCAGAAAAAAATAATTTTCAGCGATGAGGCGAAAAGTGAACAGGCATAATGTTAGGATTTGGGGGAGTGAGAATCCAAACACCATTGTGGAAGTTGAAAGAGACTCCCCTAAAGTGAATGTATTTTGTGCCGTATCGAAACGTAAAGTCTATGGCCCATTTTTCTTTCTAGATGCCACTGTCAATGGTGCAAATTTTCTTGATATGCTCACTGGATGGTTATTTCCACAATTGGAACAAGACGAAGGCAATGCATATCTTTTCCAGCAAGATGGAGCGCATCCTTATCGGGATTTGCATATTCGGGAGCATCTGTATGACCGGCTTCCAGGAGATGATGTTTTCTACAAGTGGCCGCCGAGGTCACCTGACTTGACGGCCTGCGACTTATTTTTATGGGGTTACATACAGGATTGTGTCTACGTACCCACATTGCCTCAAAACCTGCAAGAAATCCAGCTTCGTATCATTGCTGTCATCCAGCCCATTTCTTCACATATGTTGGAGGGTGTGTGGCGTGAATGGGAATATCATCTCGATGTCTGCAGCGTCACTCGTGGGAGCCATATTTAATGTCTATGAGGTATATCAAAAACCTTTTGAGTTTCTCTTTTGATTGTCGCCAATTTCATTTAGATACGATTATCCAAAGCGAAGTAATAGTAGTAGTTTAAAGTATGATACTATATTTGTGGACATGGTGTATAATGTTGCAATCTTACCTTTTAGTACATAAAAATCCGTACTCTAGAAGGCTGTTAATAGAGAGATGACAAACACTGTGATTTTAAATGATCCGAAACATTCAGCAGTCATCCAGGACTAAATGACTAATTCGACAACAATGCAATGCTACTTCACATATATTTAGGGATTTTCTCATCCATAGAGAAATAGTTTGGCGATGCCAGCGCTACACACTTCCACTCTAGCCGTGCAGACATAACTTGGAGGAGTAATATTAATAATTATGATTGATTGATTAATTGATCCTGTTTGTCCCGCTTCGGGACATGGGTGCTCCCAAGTGGGAATACTAATTTAGTTATGCTTATTTCCTTATACATGTCAGCTAGTGACATATGGTTAGTATATTATCTCGAGGAAACATCTAGTAGGAAAATAAGGTATTCAATACTAATAAAATAAGATATTACTTAGATGGAGAAAAGTCGATTAAATTTTGCTCAGAGGCCTTTTTTGCAGGGTTAAGTTTCTTTTACGCACCTTAAAATCTCCAGACTCGAGACTGTCGTCTTAAAGTTCCTCCCGCAGGGTTTGTCACTTGGATTTTTTTCGCCCTGAACATCCACCCTTGGTTTCCTAGATGTCAGTATGAGGCGGAACGCTGACCACGGACCACTCAAGTGACATCTATACGAAAACAAGTGTAACTAAAATTAGTATGGTTCAAATTCTTCCCTGTAGGGGGAGAGCGCCTAAATCTCTGTTAAGGGAAAACATGGGCTTACAAGAAGAACATCCATCGACACCAGCCGCGTTTGAACCCGCTACCCTCTGGATTAGAAACATAACCACTAGACCACAGCAGCCATTGTATTACTAATAGCGTATGATTATGATGAAGGTCTCTGACTATTCCCGAGCCTTGGGTGCCTCAAGGTGTGACATAACGACTATTAAACGTGATTACTGTAAGTAATAATGATAGGCATAACAAGACCAAGGTGATAGCTATATTCAGGGTCATTCCAAAATACGTCTACTATTTGCAGACTGAAATACTTTTTATTACTCCTCCAAGTTATGTCTACACGGCTAAATGGGAAGTGTTAGCGCTAGTATCGCCAAACTATTTTTCTATGGAAGGGAAAATCCTTAAATGCATGTGACACATAATTACATTGTTGTCAAATTAGTAATTTAATCCTCGACAGCTGAATGTTTCGGATCATTTAAAATCACAATGTTTGTCATCTCTCTATTAACAGCCTCATAACTAGGGCAGTAAAAGTTAAGATTGTAATATAGTTTAATTAGAAGTAAGACTTCTGACTGTATTTTATCTCTGTTTCACACACAAACAGTTGAATAATATAATGAGTAAATAGAATTCTGACTGTCTTTTGTCTTGGTTTCACAGACAAACAGTTGGACCTTTTGGAGGCTGTAGAAATAAATAAATTGAAAAATAGTAATCGACTGTTAAATTCTCAACTTGATTTGAATGAATCGCCTTTGTTAAATTAAAAAAAATTAATAAATTATTGTTGTATTGTTGCTTAGATCAGTTGATATGTACTATAATAACACAATTCATAATTTGTTAACGTCTGAAGATGGTACAGTGTACCGAAACAGCTGTCACTGAATTATATCTTAATAAATATGAAAATCAAATAAAACTAAGTTTTATTTTTATTTAATTAATAAATATGGATTTTCATCAAGTAAACACCAACTCAATTGATTATGAAATATTTTTGATATTCACAATGTATTAAACCAAGGGATGCATTATCACCAATGCTATTCAATTTCTATTAGATCATGTCATGAAATTTGTATACGATAAAGAAGGCGTACAACTTAATAGTCATTAATAAGCTGTTAGTACGTGGTGATATATTACTACTAGGGCATTCGATAAGTAGTGGCAACACTGCTATAACATTACAAAGATTTTATTTAGGTTATTTTTGATATTACTAATTTCATTTTATAGTGTCTTACCAAGTGAACTATACGTTGCCAAATACTTGGAAGACGGAGCACTCCATCTGCAGCACAATTTATGGATCTCTCTCTCTCTCTCTCTCTCTCTCTCTCTCTCTCTCTCCTCTCTCTCTCTCTCTCATCGGGTCGATCTAGAGCTTTGTGTATATCAACTCTTGATTAAAATCGAATGCCTCATAGAGGTTCTTTGATCTTTGCGAAGAAGTTATAGTCACAAGGGCTCCTGCTGGTGAATTTGGTGGATGTTCGAGTACTTCCCAATACCTTCTTCAAAACAAATTCAACTGAACATCTTTCTAGGCAGTATTACTTACTAAATGTGAGAAACTGTGAATGTATTCATAAAATATTACTGTTTCGAGACTTTCAATATTACAGATTTATACAACAGTGTTACCATTACTTAACGAATGTATTATTATTATTATTATTATTATTATTAAGCTAATCCCAAGCCTCAAGCATCTCTTAGCTACCGCTTAATAATACAGCATTGGCATATACCAACAGCTAAATAATGCAATTGACTTGTATACGCCTTCTTTATCATATGTAGAATTCATGGCATGAAGTAATATAAAATTGTATAGCAGAGGGGTAGAGGATCTCATTGTTTTAACCAATTATAAATTTCAAAATGTATCTAAAAACTGTTTATCTACCCACACACTATTCTCAGTGCCATTTAGACTCTTTCGAATAAGTCCAACTATTTTTTTTAGGAATTTCGAACTCCAGCAGGATATTATAGAATTTCCCTCTCTTAACTGAATCGTATGCCTTTTTGAAATCTACATGTAATTGATATACAGCGTCATTACATTGCCAATTATTAAAAAAAACTATCTTATACTAAATGTCTGGTCTATTGTAAACATCTTTCTTCTAAATTCACTCTCATATTATCATCTATTGGATTGTCAATGCCTGAAGTTAAGTCTGGATACCTACTGAGTTTAGTTGTTGAATATCGAAAATTAAAAACCACTGGAGCCTACACCTAATGGTACGATTCTGCTGGTTAACGAACTCGATCTTACTGTTTTTAATTAATCGATAATGCCCTGGATCCACAATAATGGATCAAAGGCGAAGTGAGGATATACGAAGGGAACTGAATATATTCAAACTATTAGATAGAATTACACAATACAGGGATGAATGGATGGACCACATCATTAGAATGGATAACAACAGAATTCCGAAACAGATTCTTCATTACAAACCACTAGGACGAAGAAATGTTGGAAGATGGATATACCAATTCTAACATTAGATCGGAACAGACCAGCAGGTCTAATCTCTGATGCTGATGCTTAGTTCGGTTCGATAAAACAAAATATTCAGTCGCTAGAATGTTGAAATATATGTCATGGTTATTTTCAGTGTCTACTAGATAGGATCGTAAAGATCTGTAAAAAAGTTTTCAAAAATATTTTCATGAGTTTAATTAATACAGTATTCTGCCCTAGGGCAGGTCTTTCACTACAAGAATAGCATTTTCATGCTATGCTTTGCAGGTTTATTAGAGAATTATATGTGTTGTAACATCCCGTTGCTCTCCACACCGGTGAAGGACGATAATGATGATCATGATGGCCAGATGATGTTCGGGGATCGTTTGGGCCTTAAAGCTACCTGACATTTGTCTTATAGGTGAGGTTAAAATCCCGGAATAAAATCTCATCCAGCATGCTTGTCCCGACCGGGAATCTAACCCGGTCCCGCTGCGTGATAAGGCAGCACGCTACCTTGAGACCACAGCTGAGAACAACATGAATTGCATTATTCTTCGCTATTCGCTAAAACGGATGTTGAATTTCACAATAATTAGAATTAAGGAGGAAAATACTAGGAATTAAAGTCGTTGCAGGGCAGATTCGAAGACCCAAAGGCCGGCTGAAATGGTTGCTGTCTGACTACCAGAATACCAAAGGTTAAACCCCTAAAATTCGTACCTAATATACACCGTGTCCACAAATATAGTATCATACTTTAAACTACTACTACGTCGCTTTGGTTAATCGTATATAAATGAAATTGGTGACAATCAAAGAGAAACTCAAAACGTTCTTGCTATACCTCATAGACATTGAATATGGCCCCCACGAGCTGCATACACCGCTGTCTGCTAAATATCCAACAATGAACCCATATCGACCATTATTCTCCTTCTACTACAGGGTTTAGGCTATGCAGCCTGTTCCGGCGAAGTTAAAAGTGGAGTCCATCTTCTACGTGGTCGGCCAACATCTCTTGTTCCTCTGGGATTATACAGGAAGGTTCTTTTTGGTATTCTTTCGTTGTTCATTCTCATTAAGTGCTCTGTCCATTTCTTATTATTTTCGCTTATTATTCTCCATTGTTGATATTATTAACACGTACACGACTTTCTGAGTTTCTCTTTTAATTGTCACCAATTTCATTTAGATACGATTATCCAAAGCGATGTAGGCTAGTATTAGTTTAAAGTATGATACTATATTTGTGGACCCGGAGTATTTAAGTTCTTTCTCAACTAAATCAAATTTCAGTTTAAAAACTTTGCCAATTATTATACATTATAGGCCTTTCAGAAACATGTTCCATGTAAAAAATGCTGATGATGGAACATGTTTCAGAGAGGTCTATAATGTATAATTACTGACGAAGTTTTTAAACTTAAATTACATTTAATCGAGAACGACTGAAATATGTACATTTTTAAGACTTTATCCTTTTACCTAGTAACTCAACAGCTGTTTATCATGAATTTTAAAGGTATGGATAGCAGAATACAGTAAGTGTTCTTAAAATACATTTATTTGCAGCTTCTACTTGGGAATGCTATGACCTTCTCAATAAATCATTTCCACAACTTTCTGTCCTGGATATATTTAAATTATTATTTTTTCTTCACGGAACGGGCAATTGCCTAATCCCTGGAGTGATGATGATTTTTTCTTCAGAATACAGTAACTGACAAATAAAATAACAAGATAAAGGAAATGCAGGCTCCTTTCTAAATAAGCAAGTTTCTAAAGCAGTTAGTCTGCTTCCTGTTGAGTAGGCCTATAGCACTATTATGAAATGGTATTGAATTGAGAAACTTTATCTGGGCCACACCCCCTACGTGTCCATATTGTGTATATTATATTAAACATCACGCTCACTTATTTAGTAACGAGCTCGGCATGACTCATTACATAATGATTATTTGATAAAGAAAAGCAGAGAGTGAAAGTACGTACAAGAGCGTTAAAATTATCTGAATAAAGCATTAAGTTTTCATCACTTTAGACAAATATAATTTTAAACTAGATAAAAAACTACAGGGCCTTCCCATTACTTTCTAATTCTTACAAAATTCTAACAAATATAATGCTATCACATATGCTATTAAAAAAACCGAGAAAGGAATGCTCAGAAAATCACAGAAATCAATTAGGGGTTTGTCTGAAACCTGAAATTGACTCCAGCAACCAGCATGTTTGGTTCATCGTAACTTATAGCACACAATTTAATTAACCATTAAATTGGCAATATATCCTATAAGATATATTAATTTTATTTATTTAATATTTTAATCAAGTAACAGAAAAAATAATTGGTGCATATTACTTGTATTTAATAATAATAATAATAATAATAATAATAATACTTACTTACTCACTGGCACTATCGAACCCGTAGGTTCATGGTCGCGCGGACATAAGCTCTCCATACATCCCTATCCTGAGCCAATGCTTTCCAATCATTCCCTGCATAATCTACTTCCCTCAAATCATAGTTAATGTTGTTCTCCCACCTCATTCTTGGTCTACCAACAGGGCGTTTTCCGTCTGGCTTTCCTACGAGAAGTTTCCATGCACGTCTTTCATTCCCCATACGCGCAACATGTCCTGCCCATCGCAGTCTACGAGACTTAACTGTTCTTATTATATCTGGCTTCCTATAAAGACCATGTAGTTCATTGTTATGTAGTCTTCTCCATTCACCTGTCTGTTCATCTCTCTTTGGTCCAAAAATTTTCCTAAGAACTTTATTCTCAAATACTCGTAATCTCCTTTCCTCCCTTAAAGTAAGAGTCCAAGTTTCGCAATAATAATAATAATAATAATAATAATAATAATAATAATAATAATAATAATAATAATAATAATAATAATAATATTGTTATTATTTATTTATACATATATTTTTAATATTTACACATCTTTCTGGGCCTAACGTTTTAATTTTGTTTTCCACTCGTCTCTATCCATCCACTCCATGTCCTCCAGTCTTCTTGTTCTCATTCCTTGCATCCAGAAGTTTCGAGGTCTTCCTTTCCTTCTTCTTCCAGGTGGACACCATTCCAATGTTTTCCTGGGTAACCTTTCTTCTTGCATTCGTCGCACGTGCCCATACCAATTTAATTGCTTATATCTTACATAATCCACTACTGAATATCTAATATGTATTTTTTCTCCTATGACAGTATTTCTTATTTTTTTCTAATTTTAACATAATAATAGTAGTAATAATAATAATAATAATAATAATAATAATAATATCTTCAAGTCGTGTCCAACCCAGGGTCGAGTCGAGGGATGAGATGAGGCCCCTTATATAGTGGTCTGTGAATGACAAGGAAGCCGGCCGATCACACCTGACGCACCATCACAGGGGCAGATGAACGAAATCAAATGGATGAGATGAGTATGGAGAAATGGAATTGTGGCAGGGGAAAACGGAGGAAATTCTGAAGAAAAAACCTGTCAAAGATCGTTAGCCCACTACGAAACCCACATGGAGTGACCGAGACTCGATCTCGGGACCCCAGCTGAGAGAGGCGTGCGTCTAACCGCTTGCGCCACGGAGCCCCACACTCGTATTTAAACTGATGTCAAATTATACAACAATATATATATATATATACGGCAATAAATTAGTGTTGCGCATTATTCGTTTTAACTGCAGTATGGTATTTTTGAATAAGTTGGTATCAGAAATTGAGTTTTTTTTATTTAGCAAAATAAATATATGTTCAGTAAACAGCAACATTGGAGCATAAACTCAACTTTCTGACAAATTAGATTAGCTTGCGTAGTTCCTGCGTGATGGACTTTATTGGATAAATTATAAATTAAACACCGTGCCGCGACAGGCCCAGGAGTCCCCTGGTCTACCAGATGGCTAATGGGCCCACATTAAGCCAGCCAATAAAGGAGTGACATGTGATCAGCATGTCGAATCCCTCAGTTCTTATTTTAATTTGGAGAATATTAACGAGAATATTTTAACGGTGTCAGTCCTGGCGCTATCGTGAATATTATATTGCCCCCCCCCCTCCGAATGTGCTAAATAACCCGATATACGGGTGGGTGTCTACGTTCAAACATCTTCACCATTGTTGACGTATTTATGAATTTCACGTGAATCTTCCAAGAATAAATATCCTCAGAGAAGATAATACTTTGATTTCATTTTCTTCCTGTTTTTCGTATTGTACAGACACAAAAACGTTTATTTTACGTCTAAACTTCAACATCAGATTGCAGGTACACTTAAAATATATCAAAACGTTCACCATTAAATTTATATTGGTACAGTACGAAGCCCTTAAACTTAAAATACATAAAACGATTATTCTTCTAATTACATTATAAGGATGGGTAACATGACATTTTATTTTGAGGAAAGATAAAAGATTACGATTATTTGAGAATAAAGCTCTTATGAAAAGTTTTAAACTAAAGAGAAATTAACAGACTGGTGAATACAGAAGACTTCTTAACAGTGAATTACATGATCTTCTTAGGAAACCAAAAATAATAAGAACAGTTAAGTCTCGTAGACTGCAATTGGCAGAATATATGGCACGAATGGGGAATGAAAGAGGGGCTTGGAAACTCCTTTTAGGAAAATCAGATGGAATGTGCCCAGTAAATAAGCCAATAATGAGGTGTGAGAGTAAATAACCACGATTTGAGGGAAGTAAATTATACAGGGGATGATTGGGAAACATTAGCTCAAGATAGGGATGTATGGAGAGCTTATGTTCGCGCGCCTTGAACCTCCGAGTTCGATAATTCCAGTTAGTAAATTTACAGTTCGAATCCACCTGGTATAAGCTATAGCTTAAATAGAAATAGCTGTATTATTAGTTTATGCCTTTTATTACAAGGAAATTGTATTTTATTCCTATATTATTAAAAATTATATTACGAAATTTTTATTGGACTCATAAATATATTTACTCATATATATTGAGATATAACTGTGGAAAATGTATCTTAACAGAATACTTCACACATATGTATCGCATACAATTTTTGGGCGAGGGAATTAATATTAAATAAAATTAGAAATACATTAATTACAAATTAATATAAATAATTATCATGAGAAAGGAACAGTTGAAAGCCGTCTGTTATAGTTGTAGCAGTTTCAACACCGGACATTACTTTATTTTCCATTTAGGTTATGTATTGAATTTTTTAATTTGTTTGCTTAGCAACCGAATGGATGTAAACTTTCTCCCATGGAGACTCGAATCAGTGCCAAGTGCCATAGCTCTGCGCCAAGGCATCTCGTCCTAACACTCGGCTACTACCCCTATTATATCACACTACACAAATAATCCATCCACAGTAATTCTGCCCGAGGGCAGGTCTTTCACTGCAATCATAGCATTTTCATACTATGCTTTGTAGCTTTACTAGGGAATTGTAGGTGTGGTAGCTTCCCGTTGCTTTCCACGTCAGTGAAGGATGATGATGATGGTACACAAATAATATGGAGAGCTTATATCCGCGCGGCCATGAACCTACGGGTTCGATAGTGCCAATGAGTGAGTAAGTAAGTAAGTACACAAATAATAGGGTATGCGAATAACATGCCTCTTAAGGAGAAGTAACAAAGCCAATCACGAATTGTACACAGAATACAAAGCAGCTACAGAAGATACAGGCCTTGAAATCAATACACAAAAAACACAAGCTATGGTACAGATACGTGTTAAACCAATGAAAGAACAGCAATCTAATAGTGTAAAATAATTAGGTTTCAACATTGTGAAACATTTTAACTATCTTGGCTCATGCTTGCAGATAATAACGACCAACAAATTGAAGTACAAAGATTGAAACTGGCCAACAAAGCTTATCACTCACTTCATAAAATAATGAAGAGTAATAACATACATTCAGCAACTAAAATAAGGATACATAAAGTTTTAAAAAGAACAGTTTTGACTTATGGTAGCGAGACATGGGGCCTTAATAAAAGATCAGAGGTAGCCCTAAAAAAATTGTTAAAAGCATCCTTGCTTGTGGAGCATAACTTTGGCCATTAACAACAAAAACAAATAAGTATCTTTTGGCAACGGAAATGGATTTTATACCAAGGGCAGCAAGAATTTCAAGAGAAAAAAAATAGGAACTCATTATAAGGGAGAAAATGAAGATTGAAGCCACTATTTTAGATTATATTACGACTCAGCAATTAAGATGGATCGGACATGTCCAGCGAATGGAAGAGGATCGACTACCAACATTTTTTTTGGAATAGAAACCTGAGGGAAGACGAGGCAGAGGAAGACCTATAACCTCCTGCAGTCAGGGAATGTATTTATACATGAAGGAGATACATTGGATGGACCGACAAAATTGGCTATTGGGAATCGGACGATGTCAAAGACATTTAATCAACCGATGATCTATCTACGTATTGAAAAAAAAGAAAAAAAAAAAAGGTACGCAGGAAAATCTTTGTACCGATAAATATTAATGGTCAGTGCAGAGTATGAAAGAGAACCTGACCTTGTCACTTTTATTAAACTAAATAAATTAGAGTGGGCTATGTACAAATGCTCTCAATAGACCAATCATAAAAAGAGTGCTTACAGCAAATTTCATGGGGAATAGGCGAGTTGGAGGACCGAAGAAACGATGGTAGGATGGTATCAAGGAAGATACTGCAAAGCTACTTAAGTGTCGCAACTGGAGGCTTGCCGCACAAAATAGAAACAATTGGAGACAGAAGTTTAGGGACACCAAAGCTCGAATTTGAGCCAATCAGCCATTGGGTGGATGAATGGACAAATCCATCGCCCCGGCTGGGTTTAAACACACGATCCTCGGGACTAGAGGCAAATAACATAACCACTATACCACCGCAGCCGACCACTGTTATATAATGTTCTCTATTCACCCCTGTCTGTTCGTCTCTTTTTGGTCCAAATATAAAAAAAAAAAAAAACTTTATTCTGAAATATTCGTAATAATTTCTCCTCCCTAAAAATAAGGGACCATGTTTCGCATCCACAATATAAATATATAAATTGAAGAATAAGAGTTTTATCTATTTTGAGTATAGTGTGTGTGTGTGTGTGTGTGTATATATATATATATATATATATATATATATAACATATAGCTTCGAATGGGATATACATAATAAATTAAACCGATATCAAATTATGTGTGGCACCATAAGAAGAACTCTCCGAAAGACTCAAAGAGAAACTCGGCTCAGGTTTTATAAAATTATGGCTGTTCCTGTTCTGTTATATGGATCTGAATCTTGGGTACTTACAAAAAATATATCTCACACATACAAGCCGCTGAAATGAAATTTTTAAGATCCGTAAAAGGATGTACACACATGGATAGATTACACAATGAATCAATAAGAAATGAACTGGAGATATTTTCAATAGTCGATAAACTAGAAGAGCACAAATACCAATGGAAAGAACATTTAGACACAATGGACAATACAAGATTACCCAAAAAGATCAACACCTACAAACCACATGGAAAAAGATCTTTGGGACGGCCAAGGAAACGATGGACTTAAGACCGGAACAGGTCGCATTGACCTAATCGTGGAAAGGAAGAAGAAGAGTTTAATGTTTTTTTAGAGATATTGGGATGACAAAACAGTTCCTGTAATGCATAATAGCATGCGTTTTCAGAATTGAGCCTATGTTTAATTCAATTCTCAAAAAGAAAACACCACTGAGGTCACTATGTAGAAATTAATAATATATAGAATTGGTATCCGAGATGTCAGTCATCCTCAACATTATAATGATGTGAAATATCAATAAGGCCTTTCGGAACATATGTTCCATCTTCTGCTTGTATATTGTGTACCAATGCAAGCAGAAGATGGAACATAATGTCTCGAAATGCCATCTTGATATTTTACAACATTACAAACTTGAAGTCGACCGAGATCTCAGGTACAAATTTTATACTTTTTAAATTTTTATGTTTAATCATATAATTAAAAAAATACAAAGAGAAGTCAAATGCAATGATATCGGAAGCTGTTTACAGATATTACATACACACCTTATAGTACTAACGCCTACACAAAGAGAGCTTCCTTCTGTCACAAAGCTATGTCCACCTCTAACTAATTTCCTCTACCTCAGATATGAAGGCGTGGTCACTAAATGATTCATAATTACGTGCTATCACGCACATATTGACTCACGCGTGTATTTGCACGCTATGGGCAGTCCTAAGGATCCATCTACGACACATAGTATTCGTGCTTATTTACAATTAACAGGTGACTTACTGATATAAATTATATTTCCCACTCATAACTGAATTATTCACAGCTACAAAACTTACTTTTTAAGGTTAAGTAATGCTATGGGTTATCATATGATCTTACACCATTAACAATGTATTAACATCACGAGCGGCAGGGGTTTGAAAACCAGAGAAAGCGTCCCTCTTGACATCCCCATACCATTTATAATAGGGTGAATACATTAGGGAGACGATACTGATGAGCTAGTAGTTACAAAAGTTCTAGTCTATTTTTATTATCTTTATACATATAATTCTTCTGTAAGTGTGTTTGTCTCCTCCTAAACGACTGGATCTATTTTGATGAAATGTTGTGTGTGTGTCTGATTGGGTCCCTGAATGGTTTAGATTCACAACTTGATCCCCTAAAACTCCTAAGTGTAGGAGTTCATAAATAATCACAAATAGGAATGAGATGCACGAAGTAATTAAACATAGGCTCAATTCTGGAAGTGCGTACTATTATGCATTGCAGAGACTATTGATGTCCCAACTCCTTTCAAAAACGTTAAACTGAAAATATATAAAACTATTATTCTACCAGTTATATTATATGGGTGCGAAACATGGACTCTTACTTTAAGGGAGGAAAGGAGATTACAAGTATTTGAGAATAAAGTACTTACGAAAAATTTTGGACCAAAGAGAGATGAACAAACAGGTGAATGGAGAAGACTCCATAACAATGAACTACATGGTCTTTATAGGAAGCCAGATATAATAAGAACAGTTAAGTCTCGTAGACTGCGATGGGCAAGACATGTTGCACGCATGGAGAATGAAAGACTTGCATGGAAGCTTCTTGTAGGAAAGCCAGAGGGAAAACGCCCAGTTGGTAGACCAAGAATGAGGTGGGAGAATAACATTAACTATGATTTAGGGAAGTAGATTATACAGCGAATGATTGGAGAGCTTATGTCCGCGCGGCCATGAACCTATGGGTTCGATAGTTCATATGAAGTGAAAATTTAAAAATCGCTATAGCGATCACATATTTCGATTTTTCAAAACGAAACTCAGTATATCGTATTAAAATAAACCGAGATAGGTATTAACCAAAAATGAGCGAAATGCGACAATTAGAAGTGGAAGTTTACTTGAAGCCCGAAATTAAACGACTGGGCCGATTTTGATCAAAATTTTTGCATGTGTTTGAGTGGGTCTCTGGATGGTTTAGATTCACAATTGAACCCTCTAAAACCATTAGGTGTAGGAGTTCACCTGAAGTGAAATTTTAAAAATTGCTCTAGCGGTCAATTTTCGATATTTCACATCGAAACTCAGTATATTCCATTAAAATAAACCGAGGTTCGTATTGTGCAAAAATTAGCGAAATTGGATACTTAGAAGTGGTGGTATACCTGAACGCCATGTTTGGTTCGTCTCAGCGTATGTCACACAATGTAATTAACCTTTAATATTTAATTTATTTACATGTAGCAACCAACACACGCCGGGTATTATCTGGTTCCTTTATATTTCACTGGTGGTCGTATTGATGGAAAGCAATTGAATTCCTTGAAATTAACCTCGCACATATTTACAAATGATTCCCAAATTTCCTCTATTTATTTCACTGATTTTATGGAAATATCTTGCTGACAATAAAGTCATTCACAATTTATTTTATTACTCATAAGGAAACTGTCAACCGTACAAAAAATATCTGCCGTTTTAAATTGCAAGGCACAGAAATCTAATCAGAATCCAGCAACGGAAACCCACTGAATGGAGCAGATGAACTCCCTGCTTGAGTAAGAGTGGAGTTGAGTAAGACGGGACGCGACGCGGACGGCATGTAATGGGGTTATCCAATCTATGAATTCAGAAGTTGTATTACCTCCTTATAGTTTGAATGAGAGATTTGGCACTGGACTTAAGTCCTTTGTAGTTAAATAATACAGATATTTTCTTTGAACACAGCCTTTGTACATCACAATGCTTCTCTGGGAGAAATTTCAAGGTAGGTTTTGTTATAGAATGGTTAACACTTCCCTTATCAGTTTTTTACACTAGCTGGCAGTTTCACTTAGAACATTATCTTGTTTTAGCTCTTCAGGCCACAGCAATATAAGGCATACTGTCCGTCGAAACATTCACTGGACAAAATCACCATTGATGGACTGGACATATGAAATATATAGGAACCTTCGTCCGGAATAGCGAAGTTATTATATGCTGTCTACCTTCCTAACTCTCTGCAGTTCAATTTACGAAGCCCTATGTCTAAGTGTAAGTACCCACATTTCAAAATATCCATCAGCTCGTTGGGAAAAAACACAACTTGTCGCCAATAAGGGTATGGTTAAGTGATACAACCCCATCTTGATAATCACAAAGGTATTTGCTACCGAAGAGCCTCAACGGCACCAGCACGCGGCACGATGCCTGCCATCGTCGAAAAATAGTAATAGTAGGACTTCATTGCTCTATAACAGACACACAACTGGCCGGCCCGAACTTCGGACATTCTTACATATGCGAGGATAGGAACATTATAGAATCAAAGTCTAGACCTATCTCGAATGGAAGACTCGAGAACCGACTTTTCCAGAATGTATGTATAGATAGACGTATGTGGAAATTACTCCGTGGTCCCAAATGATTCACGAGTTGGTACCTCACGAATATCCCTCCACTATACAAGGTGAGACCCGATTCTCCTCGCAGCGCCGTCCGCAAAATTCAAAAGTCGGACCAACAATTCGTCAGAATATTTTGCACTTTAAACTATTTTTAAAGTTGTTATTTATGGATAGTAATTAGTTCTCTGAATAAAGTTGTCAATGTAAAATTACAAACTTTTATTAATAGATGCCTGCACAGCATTTCAAATATTTATTGGCCAATCGTAATATGCAATAACATTTACAATTCTATTATTACTTATGGTCCGAAACATTGACAGTAACAACACAACAGTCTGCCGGAATCCAAGCTGCTTGAAACGAAATTTCTGACTAATAGCAGGATATCAAAGAACAGACAAAAAAACACAACACAGAAATAAGACAACAGCTAAATGTAGAGGAATTAAACACAACAATAGTGAAATACTGAATAAACTAGAAATAACACTTAGCAAGGATGACTGAGAAAGAGAATACCAAAAGCAGCATATAACTATTCACCAAGAGGAAGAAGAAACTTGGGAATATCAAAGAAAAGATGGAAAGAGCAAGCAATTTTTAGCCAGTCTAGCAAAAAAGCTTAAACCAAGAGAAGAAGAAATTTACAAAGACTGCGAGATGAAACAATTGAAATACAAATTACAAAGCGCAAATGGAAGTAGATAAGACATTCTCTGAGGAAAGCAAAGAGACAGTTGGGAGACAGGCATTGGAGTGGAATCCCGAGGGAGCTCGACAATGAGATGCCAAGAGAAACATGGAAAGCATCTGTTAGAAATGAGATTGAGAGCATTGGAAGAATGTGAACCCAAGACAAGACTATTGCTGCCAATCGTGACAGATGGAGACCTCTCAATCAACGCCATATGCTCCACCAAGAAGTGAAGGACTTGTTACTTCTATATTTTGCACTTTCATTATCAACCCAGTAATTTAATAAAGTTGTAGGTTATTATCATCATAAATATCACTCTAATATATTTTGGACTTTTTAACAGCTGTGGAATGAGGTGCGCAAAGAAATTAAACATTGGCGCAATTTTGGAAACGCATGCTATTATGTATTAATTAAATAAAAATAAAACGTAGTTTTATTTGATTTTCATATTTATTATATAATTCAGTGACAGCTGTTTCGGTACACTGTACCTTCTTCAGACACGTTAACAGTGTACCGAAACAGCTATCACTGAATTATATAATAAATATGAAAATCAAATAAAACTACGTTTTATTTTTATTTAATTAATAAATATGGATTTTCATCAAGTAAACACCAACTCAACTGATTATATTATGTATTATACAGGGACCCCTGTCGTCCCAAAATCTCTAAAAAAATGCACTGAAAATATATAAAATTGTAATGCTATGTGGCTACGAAACATTGTACGCCTATTATTCTATTAAGGGAGGGGAATAGCTTACTAATATTTGAGAATGAAGTTCTTAGGAAACTGTTTGGACCGAAGAGAGATGAACAGACAGGCAAATGGAGAAGATGACACAACAATGAACTACATGATATTTTATGTGAAACCAGATGTAATAACAGTTAAGTCTCATAGATTGCGATGGGCATGACATGTGGCACGAATGGGGAATGGAAGACAGACGTGGCAACTTCTTGTAGGAAAACCAGAGGTGGGCCAAGAATGAGGTGAGAGAATAACAATAACCATGATTTGAGGGAAGTAAATTATATACAGGACGATTGGAACACATTAGCACAGGATGGGGACATACGGAAGGCTTATGTCCATGAGCATACGGATTCGATAGTCTCAATGGATTACGTATTATCAATTATATACTGTGTAGGTTTGTTATGCGTTATTAATTAAACTATAAATAATGCATTATTGTTAATAACTATTTAATTCACTGGCTCTTACTGAAACCGGAGGTTCTCCATACCTCCATACTTTAGTTTTTTCTATAAAAATAACTTTTATAAAGTTCGTGAATTTGATTCTTAAATAAAATAGAGATAAAATATACAAATGAGAATAAAAATAATAAAGGCAATTGAGAATGTTTTCCATATACTGTGAGCTAACGTTTTCCAATCATCCCCTGTATAATTTATTCAAATCCGGTTAATGATTCTATCTCATTCTTGGCCAAGAATCATTACACCCAAAGGCGGAAGAAAAAAAGGAGCGAAGTGCTCCCATAACATTCCCATTCTTGTAAACATTCGGAACTTCATGTCAGCCGAATAGATAAAAAAAAATATTTTTTCATGAAGGAACACCAGTAGCTTCATTCATTCGGAATTTAACAAATAATGTTTTAAAATATAATATAAAAGCAATTTCTCTTGATAATCGAAAATATTCACTGAATGGAACTATGAATCCCAAGAGCATTTAGTTCACAAAATCAACACGAGGAGGATAGAAAATCGCAGCACAGAGCCACCTGTGGGGAAGTAGTGACACTGCTTGTAACACAAAATGAAACTACATGGCGCGACAGACCTGAAATTTAGAATTTTATAAAATAATTATTTTGACCCGCCTGCTAAACTCTTGCGCAATTATCCAAAACTTTGTAAGTAGTTACTAATATTGTTTAACCGCGCCCTTTCAGGATACTTGGCTACTATGGTTATTAATGTCACAATTCAAATCTAAGCGTGTAAGGGCAGACAAATTTTGGTCAGAGGCAATTTTTTTTCAGCCTTGTGTTTTTTTACGTGTCATAAGTCTATGACACGGGACCCACGGCTTTAGGTTCCCTTCCGAAGGAATCCAATTATTAAAATTAAATATATCTGCATTAATTAGAGTTAGGTTATAGTAGTTTCGGATTCAGACAAAATAGTTTCATTGACATCAACAAAAAAAAGTCCGCCATGCAGCAACTGCGTATATCAATAGAATTTCTCGGCAAGTAGAATTTATGGTATGATTGTGTTGGTATATGAAAATATATCTTACTTTTGTTAATTAAATAGTATGAATAAAGTTTCGCTTCGAGAAAACAAACATGGTGGCCGCTAGAGCGATTTTTAAAGTTCAGCTCTCATGTAAACCTCCTCTCCTAAGAGACGGATTTCGTTTATTTTGTATATCTTCCTCGTTTTATTTAAGTAGTATATTCTGAGGTTCGTTGCGAAAAACTGAAAATTGGAGGTGTTAAAGCGATTTTTAAATGTTTCGTTAAGTTTAGCTACAACTTCTAATGGGTTGTTCTTCCTGGTAACGAACTTGATTTTAATTTTCTTAATACAGTAGTTTGTTATATGTCAAATTTGGTTCTTTAAAAAATTGAGGTCGCTGGAGCGTTCACGCACACACGCGCGCGCGCACACACACACACATGCACATCTAGGGCCCATGCCTCCACCCCTTGGGATACCTCGGTCAAAAGACCATACTCCCAAGTCCCAGACTTGTCCTCCTTATCTATTTCGCGTCCACATTCAAGAGTTCTCGGCCTAAAACCAACACCTCTAGGGAGAAGGTGTTGGAGTTGCAACTTCGGGAATTGCTGAGCTACATAGTACGTCAGGTCGCTCATTCCTGACGACCCCACAGTTGGTCCAACGGGCTCCTCGAGCCTAGCCGGGAGGACTGCTGTCGCAGATCCACCGACGTTCCCCTGTTCTACCTCAGGGACGCATCCTGCAGCCGTTGTGAGACCGGCTAGGGATTGAATCTTCAAACCCCGCAGTGTGAGACTTTAGTACATCCAGGTGCTCATCTCCTGGTGACCCCATAGTCTGTCCACGAGCCCGTAGGCTTAGCCGGGAACCAGCACAGTTGTTCCCCTCTGCACTGGTCCGGGCTGTGCCCTGGTGTGCCCCCAGGGACGTGTCCTGTTGTGGTTGTGGGCCAGCATGGAGCTCGCAAGCTCCAACAGGTGAGCAATAGTACGGCAAGGCGCTCAACTCCTGCCGACCCAACTAATGGTTCACGAGTCCATTGGACTTAGCCGGGTGGACTGTCTAGCAGATCCACCGACCTTTCCCCCAGTGCACCACCTGGGGACGTGTTTTGTTGCTGAAGTGGGTCCAGCCTGAGCATTAGTACGTCAGGTCGCTCAACTCCTGACGACCTCACAGATTGTCCTTGGGTCACTCGGTCCCGGAGTACGCACACGCACACATACATACACACGCACACACACACGACGCAATAAAATTAGAACAACCCGAATAGCTACTTTTTTTTCCGAAATTCGCCAAAAAAACTTATGTATATAGGCCTATGTGTATACATACACACATCACACACACACACACATACACACATCACACACACACACACACACACACACACACACATATATATATATATATATATATATATACACACACACACACATAAACATTTAACTTGCGTAAAATTTGTGACTTACATACTAATAAATCCGTCAATCGATCTTCATGAAAATGTGTACATGTTTTCAAGTACTCTGAGTGTTTAGCCGTTATAAATTATGCTCTAAAAAAAATAGGTATAGGAGTTTACCTGAAACGAACTTTTAAAAATCATATTTCATTTATTTTGGTGTAGCAGCGCACGCCGGTCAACAGCTAGTAATATATATTCTCAGTTATTGTAGATTCGAAGTGGCGTTCTATGCAAAGTTGGTGGTTGTATCAAAGAGGAAGAAAGTGGGTCGAATTTCATTAGCGTTTTCTTAATAGCTACATGACTTTCAATTCCCTCGGTTCCAATTACTTGCGTGGTAAAGTTTAAAGGGTCCAACAAACTCTGCCAAAAACAAACTATCAAGTATGAAACAATTAGGTTAACCACACCACGCCGCTGTTGCAATTAAGGCGTTCGCTCAACCTTAAAATAATCGTCCTAAATAAGCCTCGATTCATCCAGATATCTAAGCAACCTTCTTCTTTCTTCCCGATATACTGTACTCTTCCGAGTTCCTGTTGTAATGTTAACAAACCAAATGTACGACTGCGTTTTCATTGGCAGAATAAGTTTTACCTTTAAGCGTGTAAAAATATATAGTTTCCTCTTTCACTCGATATAAATGAACTAAAAATAATAAAACATGTATTATCTAGCGCATGTTTATATAAGTCATATGGAAGAATCTTATAATATGTAATTACAATTTTAATATAGGCTATATTCTTTCGCATACGCAATGTACGTAGAATACGTTGGGATTTTCAATTGTTTCAAAATAGCCACTTTCTGCACAATTTCCTAAAACATTGGAAATGAAACCATCCCAGGTGCGGAGAGAAATTATTTTGAATATTTTCAAATCGTTTATATAGTGAAAAATATTCTGCGTTAGCCATTGAGGATGTAGTGAAAATAACAGCAAAATTTACAGGCGAGTCAGCATGTTCTGCTCGTAATGAAATTGCGAAGAAAGGACATCTATCGACATCATAGAAAAGAGTAAACGTCTGTGTAGGTAGGCCCATGTATAATTTTTTGTCATAAATAAATAAGAAACGGTGGAAATTCCTAATATTAGCGCCATCTTACTTCAGTCTTCTTTTGCCTAAGAACAACAATGTATCTATCGATGACAGTACACTTTTTCATCAGCTTATCTAATATATAAAAATCAATGTTTGTTTGTTTGTTTCTTCATATTCTATCCGCGGCCATACCGTTTAACCGATTTTGATGTTTTTTTTTTTGTAATATGTTCAGGATGAACAAAGCTATAAGAGAGTTTGATATTCAACCCCTTCACCCCTAAAAATCACCCTTTATAGTGAAAAACGTGAAATAATGTCCCTATTTTGACACTTAAATGGCTTATGCTGCCTAAACCATAACAAATGCATCAAATTAATGTACACAGAATTGAATATATCGCAAAACTCTACAAAAAAAGTCAGCAACAGCATATGTTAATCTTTTACGGATAACTCACAATAACCATTTTTGACTTTCATTGATGGCAGGAAGATCGGGATAAGTAGATTCCCGGGCAAGCGTGCTCTGCCATACCTACCGTTCATCCGATTGAGATGGGGCTTTTTGAAAAATGTTCAGGAGATTCCGAGGATGAACATAGGCTATAAGAGAGTTGTAATACTCGCCCACTTCACCCCTAAAAACAACCTTTGTAGTGAAAAACGTGAAATGAAGTCCCTATTTTGACGCTTAAATGGCTTACCATAACAAATACACTAAATTAATGTACACAGAATTGAACATCTCAAAAAACTCTACTAAAAAGTCCGCAACAGCATATGTTTTTCTTCTACGGATAACTCACAATAACCATTTTAGTCTTTCACTGATGACAAGAAGATCGGGATAGGCAGATTCCCGGGCAACTATAAACGCGCAAGGCTGGTGGTAAAACACATTAACATTTATTTAGGAGTAGCAGCATACGCCAGGTATTAGCTAGTGACTCATATATACTCTTACTTACTCACTGGCACTATCGAACCCGTAGGTTCATGGCCGCGCGGACATAACCTCTCCATACATCCCTATCCTGAGTTAATGTTTTCCAATCATTCCCTGTATAATTTACTTCCCTCAAATCATAGTTAATGTTATTCTCCCATCTCATTCTTGGTCTACCAATTGGGCGTTTTCCCTCTGGCTTCCCTACAAGAAGCTTCCATGCAAGTCTTTCATTCCCCATACGTGCAACATGTCCTGCCCATCGCAGTCTACGAGACTTAACTGTTCTTATTATATCTGGCTTCCTATAAAGACCATGTAGTTCATTGTTATGGAGTCTTCTCCATTCACCTGTCTGTTCATCTCTCTTTGGTCCAAAAATGTTCCTAAGTACTTTATTCTCAAATACTTGTAATCTCCTTTCCTCCCTTAAAGTAAGAGTCCATGTTTCGCACCCATATAGTATAACTGGTAGAATAATAGTTTTATATATTTTCAGCTTAACGTTTTTTTGAAAGGAGTTGGGACATCAAAAGTCTCTGCACTGCATAATAGCATGCATTTCCAGAATTGAGCCTATGTTTAATTTCTTTGTGCATATCATTCCTAATTGTGATTATTGTTCCTAGGTATTTGAATTCAGCCACTTCCTCAAAATTTCCGTCATTTGTCATTAGCTGTCCATAAGTGACTCATATATACTCGTACTATGTGAGAGTGAATGATTAAATTAAGACGGAGAAGTTATGGAATTTGGAATTCCTAGAATGTTATATTTTATCCAAATGGCACTCAATTTTTTTTAGAGCTTCCGATCAAATATTTAAGAGGACGAAGAAGGCGTACAACTCAATTGCATTAACAATCTGTTGCTTATGATGACGTATTATTAGGCCTAGTGGCACATTTTATTAATTAACAGTAAAAAAAACCTGGGACTGGAAGTAAATATGAATAAAACTAAATATATCGTCACATTTATAAATATAGTAGGCCTATATAATGAAAATGAATTGTTAATGACAATATGAAGAAACCGTTGAAGAAGTGGCTGAATTCAAATATCTAGGAACAATAATTACAAATAGGAATGAGGTAAAGTAAAGTAATCCCACTACAGGCCTCAGGAGGCCCTTGGGGCAGTAGGAGGTTAAGGCTCCCACTATTTCTGGACAATCGGCACTTGATGTCAGCCGGGTTGTCAGCCCTGCGTGACGGCCGCCTTTACCCCCAGAACAAGCGTCTGGTACTCATTTCCGTTAGAGGCAGAGTCGACCCCAGGGCCATAGTGCCGCCAGAAGGTTTGAGTCAGTTTAAAAATCCTGACCCCACCGGGACTTGAACCCTCGACCTTCCGGCTTGAAGCTCAGTGCCTTAACCACTACGCTACGGCGTGCCCCAATAGGAATGAGGTACAGAAAGAAATTAAACATATGCTCAACTCTGGAAACGTATGCTATTATACACTACAGTGAATCTTGTATTCCCAATTTCTCTAAAACATTAAACTAAAAATATATAAAACAATTATTTCGGTTATATTATATGGATGCGAAATATGGTCTCTTACTTTAAGGTTGCGACACTTAAGTATCTTTGCAGCATCTTCCTTCATACCATCCTCCTATCGTTTCGTCGGTCTTACAACTCGCCCATTCCCTATAAAATTTGCTGTAAGCACTTTTTATTTTTTGGTGCTCGGTCTATTGAGAGTCCTTGTACATAACGAGCCCACTCTAGTTTATATTGTTTCATAAAAGTGACAAGGTCAGGTTCATTATATTTGTCATATAATTATTTGTTGTATCATATTCTCCGCTGACCATTATTTTAACTCTAAATATTGCCAAGATTTTTGCGGATTTTTTGCTACTTTTCGTTGATTTTTCAAGCAAAAACGAAATTAAGAAAATGAACTAGACAAAACTTCAGGTATAGGGGTTTATTTAATTCTTTTCGAACGGTCCGGGATGTCTTCTGATAGGTTCTGGATTATTTTTTTATTTGCTTGAATCACTCTATGTAGAAAAAAAAACAGTAGTCACTCTGTAAATAAGTTGAAGAAGAGAACTGGAAAGAACGAAGAGATCAAAGTAGAATTGGAAATAATTTGGAGTGAATACTTCAATTAAAGGGAAGCAGATGGTCTCGAGATATCAAGAGTATCGGGGAGTCTATGATGTAGGATCACGTAGCAATCGAATTTCGATTCAAGATCTATCGACTCTGTCGACACGAAACGTGATGAGACTCCACTTAATCATTAAAAGAAGCACTGCTGTACTATGTAAAAAGTAGAAAAAAGCGAACTGAGCTTTAACAAAAATAAATCTATCTCCTGTATACACTCATGGACAAAACTATTCTGACAACATTGAGTTTATTATAAGTAATACCACGAGTGATTTCCAATTTATCTAGAGAATTTGGAAATCGCGAGTGGCATTTGTTAGGACTATTTAACGAATAAAATTAAGCTGTTTACTCACAAATCATTATTTAAATATAGTTATTTTAAAATATTTATATATCTAATGTAAACGGCAATGTTTGAAAACAAATAAGAAACGATTGGTACGCTTCATTTGCTTCTTTTATTTATTGTCAAAGGAACGCAATATTGTAAGAATGCACTCAAGTGGAGAAAAAATTAAACACATCAAACTGTATATTAATTAATTTCTGATGTCCTACGATGTAAATATGACAATTATATTTTTCTGGAATGTTATTACCTGCGAAAAAATACATTTAAGCGCAAACAGTGTTTTTTTTTTGTGGTATAATCAATTGCTACAAATGTTTTTATATTAACTCCCGCATGCTCTACATGTTGACATTCATGCACTATATATACAATCTGGTAGCCGTATTTCTTACAGTCAGTCACTGCAAAATAATGCTATGACCTATTCAGAATGTTAAAAAGTAGGTGCTTCCTTTATTACGATAAACTTTAGTTGGTAAATTTTAGGCGAAACACGACTGTGATTGGTTGTAAATTTAAAATCATTGTGATTGGTCGGGGCACGCCGTAGCGTAGTGGTTAAGGCACTGAGCTACAAGCCAGAGGGTCGAGGGTTCAAGTCCCGTTGGGGTCAGGATTTTTAAACTGACCCAAACCCTCTGGCGGCTCTATGGCCCTGGGATCGACTCAGCCTCTAACGTAAATGAGTACCAGACGCTTGTTCTGGGGGTAAATCGGCTGACATAAAGTGCCGATTGTCTGGAAAAAGTGGGAGCCCTAACCTCCTACTACCCCAAGGGCCTCCGGGTCTGTTGTGGGATCACTTTACTTTACTATGTGATTGGTCATTGACTCCCATTTGGGGCATGAGTTAAATAGTTACTTGAAATTGATTCTAGATACAAATTTAATAAAATATTCACCAGTTTTATCAACATAAATTTTATTACACTCTAAAATATACGAAAAAAGAAAAAAAAAATGTATTTTATTCTGTAACCTTGAAACGTATCGCCTATATACCTACACAAATTACCATTCCATATTCGCGGTTTCTGTTTTCGCGGAACATATTTCCCGCGAATAGAGAGCTTTTACTGTATAGATTCTACCTGTATAGATTCGGCCTCATTGCACACCAGTTATGCGAAACACAGATACCTGTCTTGAAAATAACAATTGCGCTGTAAAATCTTAAACTAGTTAAGTTCTGAGACCAATCATTCACAGGTAGCGTTCTGAATTTACGGGATAAAGATGGCTGAAACGTATGTACCATTCTCATTAACCGAAAAAGTGAAAGTATTTGATGATAAATCTCCAAACATTTCCGGACCGATGCTCCAAAGTCAAACTCTAGCTCTTGTTAAATCCCTCAGGGAATAACGATTCCAAGGAATCTTCAGGTTGGCTGGACAGTTTTAAAACACGACACAATGTAGTGTGAAATGAAATTTGCCGGGAATCAAAGAATGTGGACGAAAGTTTAGTTAGTGAGCGAGAACCGAAATTGCATACTTGAATTTCAGGATACGCGCCTAAGAGACATTTTAACGCTGACAAAACAGGACTGTTTTTTCGCGCGTTACCGTCGAAGTCGCTCATACATACTCGTACTATACTTCACTTTCAATTAATACAAGGTACATAAAAAAAAGACATATACGGTACTCTATAATCTAAGATTATTAATAAGTTTTAGTTTTTTTATAATGCGGAATTATGTCCAATATGGAAAAAAAAAATGGTCCAATGCGATTCCGCTTTGAGCAAGTTTTACTATATATATATAAACTCAGGATGACCGTCATATTACAGCCACGGAGATGAAATTTCTGCGACGAACTGCAGGTTATAGCCTTCTAGACCACCAAGGAAATTCAACAATAGCCAGAGAGTTAAACATCGTACCTATATCTGAATACCTCCAAGAATATAGAAACAATTGGCTAGCCCATATTCTGCGCATGGATCGTCACAGAATACCAAAACAAATTCTTCACTACATTCCTCGAGGCAGAAGATCTGTGGGTCGACCTTTTCGGAGATGGCGGGGGACCGTAACAGGCCACTGGGCCTAATACTTGAAAGACATATGATATATACATAACTCACCCACTGGTACTATCGAACCCCTAGGTTCAATGGCACATGGATATAAACTCTCCATACATCCCTAATCTGAGCTAATGTTTTCTAATTATTCCATGTATAATCTACTTCCCTTAAATCATGGTTGATGCTATTCTCTCACATTATTTTTGGTCTACCAAATGGGCATTTTATCTCTGGTTTTCCTACAAGAAGCTTCCATGCACCTCTTTCATCCCAAATTAGTGCTACATGTCCTACTCATCGCAGCCTACGAGACTTTATTTTATCATGATCATTTTCGGTGCCTACTAGTTTGGATTAATGAAGATATGTAACAATTTTTCCAAAATTCGTTTCATGAGAACAATCTCAATAACTCCATTCCTTTGTAATTCACTAAAAGGAATCCATCCATAGTAATTCTGCCCGAAGGCGGGTCCTTCACTGCAATCATAGCATTTTCATGCTATGCTTGCAGCTTTATTAGGGAATTGTAGGTGTAGCTTCCACACCGGTGAAGGATGATGATGATGATGATAATGATAAGGATGATGATGATGGCCATATGATTTTGGGGACCGTTTGGGCCTTAAAGTTTTCCTGACATTTGTCTTACAGGTGAGGAAAAACCCCAATATAAACCTCACCCAGAAAAAAACTGCCCTGACTGGGGATCGAACCCGGGCCAGCTGCGTGACAAGGCAGTTAAAAGGAATAAGGAATTAAAAAACGTAATGATAGCTACAGAATTACAGAAGCAATTAGTTGTATTCTCCCTTTTGCTACAACACAGCTCTTTTTCTACATCAATTTATTGGTTAATACTTAAATCCCCCTACCAAGTATTACCTAGCGGACTAGATGGATGGGGTGTAGTGTCATTAGTAACCATCTGGGTCTCCCAAGTGGATACATTATCACCAGCGTAATTACTATTCTGCTGCTTAATGGAAGTTCACATGTAGGCAATTAACATCCCCATTTTAAATCTCTCTTTTCCCCCAATTGCAAGACTTTTTCACTTCTACTCAACGAGCAAATGCCAATTTCTGTAGAAACCTGCATATTCAATATAAAGAGGGTGGAGCTGGTATTTTCAGTAAATACATGGGAACTGTTTCTAGTTATGAAAAGTCTGTCATGCAGGAACAGCATAAATTAAGTAAATTCCTCAGCAAGTTGATTTATATATAATTTTAGGAAGTGATATTTTGAGGTTATTTTAATTATATTATTTTTAGTCTGATCTTCTTACCTCAATATTAATGTTGATTTGTTCTTGAACACGTTTTAAAACAATTCTGTTTTATCTTCAGTTTGTCCAGACTGGTTTGATTTATGTTGCATTATGTTGCACACCCTGGATGTCGATGTCAGCTCCATCCTGTGGTTGGCCAAAGAACCTCCAAACAAGGTTATGCTCCGTCAGTATTTCAAAATTCGTAACTCTGTTTCTGTTCTTTTGAATATAGATTTTTTTCCAAATAGTCAGCTCTTTTGCATTTTCTAACTGTTTTAATAATTTAGTGTCTGAATTTATATTATGTTTTTTCAGACCAACATGAGCAGCAACTGCAGATTTTTCTATTTCCCCATTTTTAATATTTCTTATGTGTTCTTTGGTTCCAATTTTTTAGGTTCTTTTTGTTTTGTTTATATATATATATATATCTTTTCACAACACATGCATTCATTTTGATATATTCCTGACTTTTTATTTTTATCAGTTTTTTTTCATTTTTGTTGGTTTTTATTAGTTTATATAAACTGTATAGAAAAGTATAAAAAAAAACAAAAAATGATAAACAGAAGTACTCTTGAAAAAGAAGAACATCCTATGAAAAAATATAGGAAACACAATAAATTCCAAAAGATATTTGACAAGTTTAATATTAAATTAGCACCGAAAAATAACTACAGTTTAAATAAAAAGTCAGGAATATATCAAATTGAATGCATGGGTTGTGAAAAGATATATATATATATATATATAGGTAAAACAAAAAGAAACCTAAAAAATTAGAACCAAAGAACACATAAGAAATATTAAAAATGGGGAAATAGAAAAATCTGCAGTTGCTGCTCATGTTTGGTCTGAAAAACATGATATAAATTCAGACAGTTAGAAAATACAAAAGAGCTGACTATTTGGGAAAAAATCTATATTCAGAAGAACAAAAATAGAGTTATGAATTTTGAAATACCGACGGAGCATGACCTTGTTTGGAGGTTCTTTGGCCAAACACAGGATGGAGCTGACATCAACATCCAGGGTGTGCAACAAATTGCAACATAAATCAAACCAATCTGGACAAGCTGACGATAAAACAGAACTGTTTTGAAACATGTCCAAGAACAAATCAACATTAATATTGAGTTAAGATGATCAGACTAAAAATAATATAAGTTAATTTATGTTGAACATTGATGTTTTTATTATTAATTTCATACATCTCAATGATGGATAAATCATATTTAAAGAGAAAATTATATGCTCAGACTGGGACTTGAACCCGGGACCCTTGGTTCTCTAGACGAGTGCTCCGCCAACTGAGCTACCGGAGCAAGTACTGATCTAAACATGAATCTTTCTCTATATACGTTTTAATTACAATGTTATAATGTAATGTATAATTTCCAAATATATGCCTTCTTAATAAAGAAGCTGCCATTTGCAAAGATAGAAGCAAAGGCTTCATAGCATTTGGTGGGCGGGAATTACAATGTATATAGAGAAAGATTTGCGTTTAGAACAGTACTTGCTCCGGTAACTCAGTTGGTAGAGCACTTGGTCTAGGGAACCAAGGGTCCCAGATTCAAATCCTGGTCTGAGCGTATCATTTTTCTCTTTAAATATGATTATGTTGAACTTACTTTAAAAATACAATAGGAAGTAACATTAAGAGGTTTTATTTAATACTTAAGATATTTGGTCTGTGTATTCTTACCTCTTATGGTTGTGTTTGTTGAACATATGTTTCAAGGCTTGTAAGCCTCCATCATCAGCGATCACAGACTCAAGTTCATATGTTCAACAAAAACAACCATAAGAGGTAAGAATACATAGACAAAATATCTGAAGTATCATGTTGAACTATTATAGGAAATATCACTATGAGGTTGAATTTCCGATTCCGATTGAGGGTCTTTCCACTTTTCAGCGGTTGCCCTTTTACCAGCTGGCTGCTGGCCCTTCACATCCACATGTGTCAGTCACAGAGGTAGATGATCAACAGCCAGTGTAGGGGTGACATGTGGTTAGCATGTCGAGTCCCCCAACCGTTATAGCTGGTTCCTCAACCTGGAGCCGCTACTTATTGTAGCTACCCAATTGCCTCACGATGCTGGGTGGGCACCGGTCCCATACTGGTCGAAATACCATGAGAAAATTTCTTCCCCCATGGAGACTCGAACCAGCGCAAGTCCCGTAGCTCTGCGCCAAGGCTTCCTACCTTAACCGCTCGGCTACGGCGCAGGACTGGGTTGAATTTAAGATTTTAAAATAAAATTTTTAATATATATATATATATATATATCAGTGGCATTATGAAACAATGGAAAATTTTAACAGACAAAGGCCTTAGATTGAACAATAATAAAAGTTATATTTAAATTAATATTGGGAAGTAAACATTATGAGGTTATATCATTAATAGTGAGTGGAGAACATATTCAAACTTCTTTGAATATGTATGAGGTGAGTCGATTAAAATATGTTCTCCACTCACTATTACGGTCGTATGCAAATACATTAGTCTCTACTCAAATTACTTCCAATCACTGGTGAGCTGAGATCGAATTAACGGCCGCCTTAACCGGTCATGAATGTTGACTTTTCGTAATATTGGCAACAAATTACCCAGAATTCTCAGCGATAAAACCACTTCCGTTATTTTCGTCTGCTGTAGAGGAATGCATTTATGCTTGCATCCCGCAAATAATACCGTATACAAACACGTCTGCAACGTGCAATATTACGCCGATTCTCCTGTTCTTCCAGTTGAATTCTTTGGAAGACTCTATCAAATTCCTCTTCTCCGCGTATACCGAAAACATGATCCAAGTCTTCAAGGTCCGACATCTTGGATAAGTTTCAAACTACATCGGTTCCCTTCGGGATTTTCACATAAGTTTATATCTTGAGCTACGATCTTAAGGTACCTTCTCAGGTAGCTTACAATTATTACCGCGTGAATTGATTTCTGAGTAAGAAAAATGTGTTTGAATACAACTTTATCAGCAGAGAACGCCTTTTACTGTCTAATGAGTTCAAACATTCGACCCTTAATGATATAACCTCATAATGTTTACTTCCCAATATTAATTTAAATATAACTAAAGTCTACTCAAGACTAGGGAAGAATTATATGACGATCTTTTGAAATTCAATAATAAAAGTATTAACAACTTAATTTTCGCTAATGATTTAGTCTTATTACACCATGATGAAGATCTGTTACAATTGGCTGTTTGTAAACTGAATACAATATGCAACAATGATAATTTTAAAATTTAAGTAAAACAAAAGTAATGGCATTTTCTGGGAGAAATACTCTATGTGCAAAAATAATCATTAGAGACAAAATGATTGAATATGTATCCCACTTCAAATACTTCGGATGTGACATCAGCAATGGATATGATAAAGATACTTAATATAAAACTCAACAATTAAAAGCTATTTGTGGCACAATAAATTATTGCTGTGGTAATTATAATGCCTTGTATAAAACTTTATCAGTTCTATCGTCTTCAGATGAAGATGAAGATGAATGAAACATTCATTCGAAACCAATGGTCTTAAATCAAATAAATTTGAATTTGTATGAGGTGAGTTATTAAAAATATGTTCTCCATTCAATATCTATTCTGATGGTTTGCAAATCGAATACATCAGAGGAAATGAGAAGACATTATTCCCACTTGCAGAATAAAATAGAATTTTTAAATCTTCTTCTTCTTCCTTTTATGTGATAGACCTAGTGGTCTGTTATGGTCTCAATCCAACATTTCAAGGGTCTGACCAAAGATCTGTTGCCTGGTGGCTGGTAATTTAAGATTTGACGTGGTGTTCTTGTTCTTAAATTAATGAGTCACTTTTAACATCTTACCTCATAATTTTATGTTTTTTTTAAACAACACGGGAACTAGTTTTCAAGAGAAGGATCTCTCTCATTTTCAACCGAACATTATGACTGATTTTCGTTGGAATCTCCATCAATAACGTTGCCATCTGGTGTTGATTTCATGATCTTTGAGATAAGATCATGTACATCAGGAATCTCGAAATTCATGGATCTAAATTTGTTCTTCTGAACATGTATCTTCTCCCAAATTGTCAATTCTAAAGGTTTTTCCAAATGTTTTAAAAGTTGGGCTTCTTTTTCAATTTTATGATTCTCCAATAAACTATGTGCTGCAATAGCTGTTTTTTTCATTTTCACCATTTTTAATTTTCTAAAATTTTTAACTATGAATTCTTGTTCTGCTTATTCTTCTTACGTGAGATTTCCAGTTGTAACTTTTAAATTGTCTACCATAATACATTGTTTTGGTTATTGTAACAAGAGAAATGTCTGTTTGTGCTGGCAATTAAACCCTTTACCTTCAGCTTTATGTGCTGATGCTCTACCACTGAGCTATTCAGGCTTCCTTCCCATCCAAACACAGACTTCTCTCTTTAACCTTTCTCTTGATCCCTCCATCTAAAGTAACAAACAATACAAATTGGTTTGCTTCTACATTAAGAAGACATATAATGGGATTCCACACATCTAAAGGTACATTTATGAATGATTAAGAAAATTAATATTACACATTAACCCATTTAAATCGGATGACGAGCTGAGGTCGCATGACGTTCTTAAGCACTAAAATCTTATGACGACCTGTGGTCGCGCAGTGCAGAGATAAAAAAAACGCATTTTTAATTTATTTTGCTGCTCACAGATATCTGTTACATACACTTTTTCTTCTTCTACACATTCACAAGAATGCTATTTCATCACCTCCATGTCATTTAGAAATTTCCGGAACGAGTTTTACCCTCAGAAAAAAAAATGTGTCAGTAGTAAGAAAAATGGCGCCAAGGAAAGTTAAGGGTATTGACAGTGATGGAATTAGGAAATTATTAGAGTGTAAATTAGGCAGTGATTCAGAAGTTTCTGATATATTTAGTGATGAGAGAAGTATTCATGAATCTATATGTGATTCGGAAGCAACTTCTGCTGAAGAAGAGAGCGGTGAGAGTGATAATGAACTTATTGTCCCGCCACCTGCAAAAAAACAAAGCCATATCACGCCAAGTGATTGGAAGTGGGTGAAATCTGAGAATAACCCTGTTGTATATCAGTTTAGTGGTTTTTAAATCCATTTTTACTTACTGGAGGTAACATTAAGTTGCTGCGTAACATTTAAATGCCATGCAGTAGGACTTGGGATTTAAATCAGATTTCTGGGGTAGCAGAGCTCGACTTTAAATGAGAGGTGGATGGGTTAATTAAATATCCGATTGAGGGTATTTCCACTTTTCAGCGGTTGCCCTTTTACCAGCCGGCTGCTGGCCCTTCACATCCACATGTGTCAATCACAGAGGTAGATGATCAACAGCCAGTGTAGGGGTGACATGTGGTTAGCATGTCGAGTCCCCCAGCCGTTATAGCTGGTTCCTCAACCTGGAGCCGCTACTTATTGTAGCTACCCAATTGCCTCACGATGCTGGGTGGGCACCGGTCCCATACTGGCCGAAATACCATGAGAAAATTTCTTCCCCCATGGAGACTCGAACCAGCGCAAGTCCCGTAGCTCTGCGCCAAGGCTTCCTACCTTAACCGCTCGGCTACGGCGCGGGACTAATTAAATATACAGTTTGAATTTAACACCTCATCTCATATATTGTAGATTTCTCCAAGACTAGTTTGATACTGCAGCTCCAACTGTTGAATTGGTGGTTGGCAATCCTGTAGGTTGCTTCCTATTCCATCTGGTGGCTGACTGCTGAACTTCTAAATTAAATATTTTTTCCCTGGGAATTTCAAAATTCATGATTTTTCTTTTATTTATTTTTTCTGGATGTGAATTTTATCCCAAATTGTGAGTTCCTTAGACTTGTCTGTTTTAATAATTTGGCTTTTGTTTTGATCCTGTGTTTTTGTGACCATGCATATGCAGCTATTGCAGATTTTTCAATTTCTCCATTTTTAACATTTCTTGTGTTCAAGTTCCTTTTTGTTTTTCCCATGTATATTTTTTCACACTCTTTGTCATCAACTTGAGAAATCCCTAACTTATTGCCTTCATTAATCTTTTCATTTTTGTTGGTTTTAATAAATCTATCCAGACTATAATAAGTTTTCAGTGCTAATTTAATGTTAAATTTGCTGAACATTTTTTTTGAAAATTATTGTATGTCAAAGGATGGTGTGTACATTTCATGTATTTCTTATTAATTTCTTTATCGGCCTGAAAAGTACTCTCATTTATCAATTTTTGTTTTTTGAATCTATTAATTTTCTTATGAATCATTTCTTCTACAAAACCATTCTCTTTTGCTATATTTAATAGATGTTTTTTCTCTGTTTTATAACTTTCTCTGCTCAAGGGGACGTTTACAAGTTCTGTACGTTAAACATTATATTACACAGTTAAAGCTATTACTGTGAACAAAATAAGTTAAATTAATGCACACAGCTAAGCTTGTAATCATAGAATTCATGGTGCGTCAGGCCTAGAAGGTCCTTAGTTTTCAAGCTGGCTTCTGGCATAAAGATAAAAAGAGAGAAGTTTGTAGTTGGATGGAAAGGAAACCTCAATAGCTCAGTGGTTCAATTCCCAGCCAGTCACATTTTTTTTTCTTTACTCTTGATTACAATAGTTTAGTTGTGTATGATTTACTTATTTTGATCTTAGTAATAGCCATAGCTGCTTAATATTAATTTATTTCATTTATCATTATTTTGGCCAGTTTATCATAAGTAATGCCATGAGTGATTTCCAATTTATCTAGAGAATTTGGAAATCAAGAATGGCATTTGTTAGGACTATTTAACGAATAAAATTAAGCTGTTTACTCAGAAATCATTATTTAACCATAGTTATTTTAAAATATTGTGACATTGATTCAAAATTACAAAAAAATATAATAAAATGAATGGGGTAATACGAAGACATTTTGGTAAACAGATGAGGACTGAGACAAAACTAAGATTACATAACATCACATCAAAAGCTGCTCTAAAATACGGAAGTGAAATTTGGATTTTAAATAAAATAAACTCTCATAAACTTCAAGTGAGCCAAATGTGCTTCTTACGATCATTGTTAGGAGTTAATAGACTGGATCACCAAAGGAACACTATTATCAGAGGAAAACTTGGAGTAACAAGTTTAAATGAAGATATACAAAGATACCAACATGAATGGAAAAAATCATCTGAGGAGAATGGCAAGAAATAGACTTCCAAAATTGGCATTCCAATACCCCAACTGGACATAGGAACCAATGAAGAGACTAAAACATCGGTGGAAAGATCAAGACCATCTTCGCTAGGTTTACCTTACAGGCCACATGGCCTAAAACGAGTTTGTTCATGATGATGATGATGATGATGATTTTAAAATATTTATATATTTAATGTAAATGGCGATGAATGAAAACAAATGAGAAACGATTGCTACACTTCATTTCCTTCTTTTGTTAATCACTCCAACCAGATTATTTATTGCCAAAGGATCGCAATATTGTAAAAATGCACCCTAGTGGAGAAATTTATAACGAACATTATAGGTATTAATTAAATGCTGATGTCTTATGATGTAAATATGTCAATTATATTTTTTTGCAATGTCATTTCCCTGAAAATAATTTGTTTAAGAAAGTGCAAAGAGTGGTTTCTTTTTTTTTTGTGGTATAATCAATTGCTACAAATGTTTTTATATTATCTCCCGCATGCGCTATCTATTGACATTCATGCACTATATATACAATCTGGTAGCCTATTTCTTAGAGGGTCAGTCACTGCAAAATAATGCTATGACCTATTCAGAATTTTAAAAAGGAGGAGCTTTCTTTAATATGATAAACTTCAGTTGATAAATTCTATGCGAAACATGGCGGTGATTGGTTGTAAATCAAAATTCATTGAAATGTGATTGGTCATTAACTCCCATTTGGGGCATGAGTTAAATACTCCCTGTAACTTTTTATTTGAAATTGTTACAAAAAAGTATAAATGCAAAAATTTAAAGTTTGTTTCTCAATCACTAATACCTAAAAGATTTGGATGAAATTTGATGGAGAAAGTCTATGTTCTGGGTTAGTACATAGGCTGTTTATATATATATATATATATATATATATATATCTGACTGTATCCATCAACCCCATTCTTCTAATCTTTACTATTGCTACCATATCCAGTTCTTAATACTTCTCAATTCTGTACTCTTTCTTATTCTGTATCCCTCATTTTCCTTAACAGCACCAACATTTTTTTTGTAAAATTTTATTTTCAAAAGTAATAAGAAATCTTCCTGATTTTTTTTTTCAGGGTCCAGGTTTTAGCTCTATACAATAATGATGGTAAATTTATAGTTTTGTAACAGTTAAGCTTTGTTGCTCTATTTAAGAGCTTAGAGCTTAAAACTGTATTCAGACTATGGTAACTTTTATTAGTACTGGATAAGCAGTTACAATTTTTTCTTCAGGCAATTTATTTTCATTACGAATGGTTCCCAATTATTTGAATTGTATAACTTTTTCAAATTTACAATCTATCTATTTTCAAATAATTCTTGTCACTAATGCCTTGAAATAAACATATATTTGGTTTTTGTGGCATTGACATAAATAATTTCCAATAAATTTCCAAAATGACTGATATTGATGTCCAATACAAAGATTTCATGGACAAGAAGATTGGGCTAAATAAATACCTAAACAATATCCGATAATAATTTCCCTGAAATCTATTCATGAAAATGTACAGATAGTTTTGAATTCCAGCTTTCAAATCCATATAACCTTTAAACTCAATACTGCTATTAAAAAATGTGTGTCAAAATGATAGTGAAATGCTTTGTAAATTTTAAACCAGTGAAACAATATATGAGACTTACCGAGAAATGTCTTCTTCGCTGACTGCTCGTGGAGTGGATGCCTGGAGAGCCATTGAAGCGTTGAGCGAATCTGGATATGGCATGTGCGTATCCAACGGAGCTGAAAAACAGTTAGGACAACTGTAAAACGTAATAAATAACTTCTTTTCAACATTTACAAATCAGAGATTTCTAATTATATTTATAATTCAAAATGAAAGACGTGCATGGAAACTTCTTGTAGGAAAGCCAGAAGGAAAACGCCCAGTTGGTAGACCAAAAATGAGGTGGGAGAACAACATTAACTATGATTTGAGGGAAGTAGATTATACAGGGAATGATTGGAAAGCATTAGCTCAGGATAGGGATGTATGGAGAGCTTATGTCCGTGCGGCCATGATCCTACGGGTTCGATAGTGCCAGTGAGTAAGTAAGTAAGTAAGTAATTCAAAATTTGATTGTAATATAAATAAGGAATTGATCATCTAATCTCTAGTATCTTAAAAATCTAGAGAATAAATTATATTAACAGATAACTTGCCAATGGTACTCTATGATGTAAAACATTGTCACTTACAATGAGGAAAGAAAAACCAATCCTAACATGAATATTTGGTCGCATAAAGGATGAGAATGTAGAATGGCACAAGCTTTACATCTAATATATAAAAATGAATGTTTGTTTGTTTGTACTTTATGCATGGCCATACCGTTGATCCGATTGTAATGGGCTTTTTGCAAAATGTTCAGGAGATTCCCGGGATGAACATAGGCTAGAAGAGAGTTGAGATACTCGCCCTTTGTAGTGGAAAACGTGAAAAAAGTAGCTCTTTGGACGTTTCAATGGCTTACACTGCCTAAACCATAACAAATACACTAAATTAATGTACACAGAATTGAATATCTCAAAAAGCTCTACAAAAAAGTCTGCATCAGCATATGTTTATCTCTTACGAATAACTCACAATGACCATTTTGTCTTTCATTGATGCCAAGAAGATCGAGACAAGTATGTAGATTCCTGTGCAAGCATAGGAGCACATGGCGAGTATTCATTTACGGATAACTCACAATAACGAATTTTGTCTTTTAGCTCATTTATGCCAAGAAGATCGGGATTAGTATATTCCCAGGCAACACCAGACAATCAGCACGGGGAATCTTAAAATGATTACGATATACATTTATAATTATTTTTCATTTTACTTTTTCAACTAATCATAAGAAGTACATTCATTTTTGTCTTTCAGCTCATTTATGCCAAGAACATCGGGATGAGTAGATTCCTGGACAACGCCGGGTAAACAGCACAGGGTATCTAAAAATAATTACGATATAAATTCTTTCCGATTGAGGGTCTTTCCACTTTTCAGCGGTTGCCCTTTTACCAGTCGGCTGCTGGCCCTTCACATCCACATGTGTCAATCACAGAGGTAGATGATCAACAGCCAGTGTAGGGGTGACATGTGGTTAGCATGTCGAGTCCCCCAGCCGTTATAGCTGGTTCCTCAACCTGGAGCTGCTACTTATTGTAGCTACCCAATTGCCTCACGATGCTGGGTGGGCACTGGTCCCATACTGGCCGAAATACCATGAGAAAATTTCTTTCCCCATGGAGACTCGAACCAGCGCAAGTCCCGTAGCTCTGCGCCAAGGCTTCCTACCTTAACCGCTCGGCTACGGCGCGGGACTATAAATTCTTACATCTACTTATTTAACTAAACATAAAACACATCAAGTTTCGTATTTGAACTGATTTATGTCAAGAAGATTGGGATAAGTGGATTCCCAGGCAATGCCGGATAATCAGCATAGGATATCTAAAAAATATAAATTTATAATTATTTCTCCTTTCACTTATTCAACTAAACATAAAAGCACATCAATTTTCATTTATTTAGGCGTAGCAGAGCACGCCGGGTATTATATAATTTTAAAAATGGGGAAATATAAAAATCTCCAATAGCTACTCACACTTGCTCAGAAAAGCTCAAATGGAGCAAAGGCAAAATTTATTAAACAATTGGAAAAATCTAAGGAACTCACAGTTTGGGGGGGGAAAAAAAATCTATATCCAAAAATATTAAAACAAAGTAATGAATTTTTAAATTCCCAAGAAAAAAATATTTAATTTGAAAGTTTATCAGTCTATTAACAAAGGGAGGGAATGCAAAAGATTATCGATATACAATGGCGTAACAGCCCAATGTTGGACCTTAGTTTTTCCTTTCCTTTCCTTTCCTAGACCAATTTAATTTCATTACACTTAGTTTCCTAAAGATGTCATGAATGGTATGCGGTCTACATACCAACCCAATGAGACATCTAGTAGGCAACTAATGTATTACCAGGAAGAAGGTCAGTGAATTTTGTTTACAGGCCTCTTTATTCAGGTTTAATAACCTTTTATGAGTCTAGAAATCTTCAGACTCGGGATCCATGGCTTTAAGTCCCCCCAGAGGACTTGCTCCTTCAATTTTTTTTTTTGCATTCGACTGATTCAAAAGACTACCAACTTTTAAAATAAAGTCAAATGCCAGTTTAAGAAAAGAAAAGTTACTCAAACTAGTCCTGGAAAGGAAATTATGAAGTGATGGGTAAAATTTGATTCAGTTACTGATAATTTAGTTACATGTATTTCCCTACAAGATGTCAATGAGTAACAAGTGGTTATGTCATCAATTCGAAGTGCCAGAAGGTAATTAAGGTATTACTTGGATATGAAGGCCAATTAAATTTTGCTCTGAGGATCTAATTCAGGCTTGAGGCTCCTTCACAAGTCTGATAATCTCCAGTCAGAACCTATAGCTTAAATTTCCTAATGGAAGACCTGCCTCTCGGATTTTTCCATCATAAAAAAAATCAATCAAACTGGGCAGATTCAACCTGTGATTCTCAGGGCCAGAGACATGGAACTTAACCCCTAGACCACTAACACCAATTATTATCCCCTATACGACAGATATTTATGTTGAGATCCTACTTCTTAATTCTTGTAACCTCTTTTCTTTCCTAAATGTAAATGGCATGTTTCCATCTTAAAGCACCACAGGAAAGATATTCAGTTTATATATTTCAATATTTAGATTGCTCCCTGTATATCACTTCAAGTACTAATTTTGTAATTATGAAGTTACTTCATTAAATACATCATGTTTGGCAAATAAATGTATTTGAATTACTGTATTACATGTCTTGAGATTAAACATATTTCTGAACATTAGAAAATGTTCTGGGCATGTTTTCCCACTCAATTAGTACTTTTCTGTTTCATTACCAATGAATAGAACCCAGATTTTATATCAATTTCAGAAATATGTACAGCTGAGATGAGATTTTTAAGAAATATAGCAGGATATACTCTGCTGGATAAGAAAAGGAATGAAGATATAAGAAGGGAACTAAATATTTTCAAACTTACAGACCGAATAATTAAATATAGGAATGACTGTTAAGAATATATCGATAGAATGCCAGAAGAAGATTTTCAAATTATTACTAAATTATAAACCGCAAGGAAGGAGAAATGTTGGATGCCCACACACAAGATGGTCTGAACAATTTAAACAATTCTAGCTTTCATGAAACCAGAACGAGCCAACAGGCTTAATCCCTGGATGATGATGTACATAAATATGTAACCAAAATTGGATAGATATGTAGATACATGTGTAATGAAGCTATTGTATATAAAATCAAATATTTTATTTCTTAGTTAGGAAATAGAAGGTTACAGGTAGTCAGTCAACTTATTAATCTTCAGTGATGTCTTGTTCTGAATGGAGAGAAGCGATTAAAATGCAAGCCAATGTATCGGCGGTGCGTTCTTTGCCAGGCAGGTCTAGGGACGATACCCTCTGTAGACATAGCAGAGAGCATGAAACCCTTGCACACATCCTTGGGGCCTGTCCATTTGGAGAATCACTGAGAAACATTCGGCACCACACTATTCGAAATATGATGGCAGAAACCTTGCGAGATTTTGGATACACAGTTTATGAGGAAGTTCATGGTGTAGCCACTAATGGGAGTAACAGACGAATAGATATTACTGCATTTATACCATCTTCTAAAACTGGTATGATATTAGATCCCACAATTCGTTTTGAGACTCATAGTGGCCAACCTGAGGAAGTTGACTCTGAAAAGAAAGCTATATATGAGCCAACAATTGACTATTACAAAGATAAATACCAACTAGATAGTATAACTGTCACAGGATTGATGATCGGGGCAAGAGGTACTATACCAGGATTCTTAGCCAAATTTTGAAATTCCTTAGATTTGGACAGTGTGTATCTTTCTAAAATTGCCATCGCTGCCATTAGAGGTTCAATTTTAATTTTAAGAAACCATATTTACAAAATTTCTACTTTATAGTATGTATACTTCAATTAGGCCTACAATTTGAATTTTGTTAAATGTATTTACAAAATGTATTTAATCAATTCCAAAAATTAATTGTCTGTAACACTTTGTCCTTGAGGGAATCCTCTAATGAGGTAAGTTGTATATAATAATAAATAGGCGATAGCAAGGATATACTAAGGACCATACACTATTATTCTATTGAGTCTCACTAATAAACTGGGACTGGAAGTAAACACCAATTAAATTTAAATACATGCTAACACACAGAATTCCATTATATAATGGAAATAGATAGTTAATAACAAATGATGGAGAATTTAAAGGAAGTGGCTGAATTCAAATATCTAGGAACAATAATCACAAACAGGAATGAGGTGCAGAAAGAAACTAAACATAGGCTCAATTCCAGACTTATCATCCAAACTTCTTTCAAATAGTTAAACTGAAAATACATTAAACTATCTCCAGTTATAAAGATCTTAGGAAAGTTTTCGGACCAAAGAGAGACAGACAGATGAATGGAGAAGACTACTTAACAGCAAGTTATGTGATCTGTACGGAAACCAAGTCTAATAAGTAAAGTTAAGCCTGGACGATAGTGATGGGCAGGACATATGACACAAATAGGGGATGAAAAAGAGGCAACGAAACCCAGGAGACAAATTATACAGGGGATGATTGGAAAACATTAGATCAGGATAGGGATGTACGGAAATCTTATGTCTGCACAGCCATGAACTTATGGATTCAATAGGGCCAGTTAATTTTAGTTGGTTTTATTAATTATTATTAATCAATTACAAATTCTTTAAAGATAAGTGTCCTCCATTAAAGCTTAAGTTACATTGGAATGGGAAGTAGAATTAATTACAATACAAGTAGAGTAGTTGGTTGAGACAATACATTACTAACCGGAAGGTGAGGGTATTGAGATCCGAAAAAATGCACAAATTTTTCGAAAAATGGCTTAAAAAATCAAAAATTTTGCACACAAGTACAATAAGTTATATTATACACTCTATATACATACTACTCGTATATATTAATCACAAGTTTGGTAGAGTTTTATTTTAGCTTTAATAATGATGTGTCTGGTGCCATGGTTAACAAATCATGTAACTGACTGCTACAAATTGTGATGCTTGTAGAGAATAAGAAAGGAAAGCATTTAAAAATGATTCATTGTTATTAACATCAAACTCATGCAATTTAGCTTTGAATATAATGAAAATGTGGGAATGACAATGTATGAATAGCATAATAAAGTTTAAATTATTTTTCGTTCCTTGCTATGGTATTGGGTAATAATTCAATAGAAGTGCAAAATAAAAAAACTGTAATTCCACAAAAATGTTAAACAATATGAAATTATGTAGTATGATGTGAAATATAAATACTATATCAAATATATAAAAAATGTAACATAAAATTTATATAAAATATGTGTATCAGGTCAACATTTAATTAATAAACTGAGTTAGCTTTGACAACTCACCTCACTTCTCATCTGAGAATGATATGTAGATGTATCAAAACAAGTCTTTAAAAAATCTACAATTATAAGGCGAGATGTCAAATCTAACTATTTATTAATTGAAATAAACCTCATAGTGTCACTTCCTTTAAATATTCATGTCAACATTTGCCTTACATAACTGTATGACAAATACAATGAACCTGACCTTGTCAATTTTATTAAGTGAAAGAAATTAGAATGGACTGGCCATGTACAAAGGCTCTCAACAAACCGAGCACCAAAAAAGATGCTTACAGCAAGTTTTATGGGGAATAGACAGGTTAGAAGACCGAAAAAACGAGGGAGGATGGTATTACGGAAGATGCTGCAAACCTACTTAAGTGTCGCAACTGGAGGCTTGCTGCACAAAATAGAAATGATTGGAGGCATAAGTTAAGGGAGGCCAAAGCTCGAACTTGAGCCAATCAGCCACTGGATGGATGGATGGATTTGCCTTTTATTTTTGTACAGATACGTAATTACATAAAATCGAGATTCTAATGACACCTTGAAGCAAATGACAGCAGTTATATGATCTGTCATTACATGGTGATATAGAACAATTGTAGACATTCTTTGAAACAAAAGTTTAACACGTAGAGGACAGACGTAAAAATTTTGTGTTTCAATTTTGCAGGACAGATCACACTATTATACACTGATAGTCACGTTTATAAAGCACATATTTTTAAAAGATTTGTTATGGTAAAAAAAAAGAGAATATAATCGCTGTGATCTCGAGGTAGCATGCTACCTTGTCACACAGCAGGCCCGGGTTCGATTCCCGGTCAGGACATGCTCCTGGGTGAGGTTTGTTTCAGGGTTTTTCCTCACCTGTAAGACAAATGTCAGAAAGCTTAGGGCCCAACAGTCCCCGAAAATCATCTGGCCAACATCATCATCCTTACTATTATCATCATCCTTCACCAGTGTGGAAAACAATGGGAAGCTACCACACCTATAATTCCCTTGTAAAGCTGCAAGGCATAGCATGAAAATGCTATGATTGCAATGAAAGACCTATCCTCGGGCAGAATTACTATGGATGGATGGATACTAAATACTACAGATAGGTAATTAATTTCTTGTAATCAAATGGTAAAGAGAAAAATTTCTCTTTACCATTTGATTACAATAATTTAGTAGTGTACTTTAATATACTTATTTCAATCATAGTAACAGCTTTAGCTTCTTAATATTAATTTAATAAATAATGCTATAGCTTCATGTCTTCTTCAGGTAGAAGCCATTCATTGTGTATTTGTGAATGATGATTCATAGCATTTGAATGTGGGACCAAGACAGTAAGGTAAAGGAAGGATTTATGCTTGGATGGGAAGGAAGCCTGGATTAGCTCAATGGTTAGAGCATCAGCACGGAAAGCTGAAGGTTTGGGGTTCGATTCCCGGTTCAGGCATAAATTTTTCTCTTTACCATTTGATTACAATAATTTAGTAGTGTACTTTAATATACTTATTTCAATCATAGTAACAGCTTTAGCTTCTTAATATTAATTTAATAAATAATGCTATAGCTATGTGGAGTCCCTTCATGTCTTCTTCAGGTAGAAGCCATTCATTGTGTATTTGTGAATGATGATTCATAGCATTTGAATGTGGGACCAAGACAGTAAGGTAAAGGAAGGATTTATGCTTGGATGGGAAGGAAGCCTGGATTAGCTCAATGGTTAGAGCATCAGCACGGAAAGCTGAAGGTTTGGGGTTCGATTCCCGGTTCAGGCATAAATTTTTCTCTTTACCATTTGATTACAATAATTTAGTAGTGTACTTTAATATACTTATTTCAATCATAGTAACAGCTTTAGCTTCTTAATATTAATTTAATAAATAATGCTATAGCTATGTGGAGTCCCTTCATGTCTTCTTCAGGTAGAAGCCATTCATTGTGTATTTGTGAATGATGATTCATAGCATTTGAATGTGGGACCAAGACAGTAAGGTAAAGGAAGGATTTATGCTTGGATGGGAAGGAAGCCTGGATTAGCTCAATGGTTAGAGCATCAGCACGGAAAGCTGAAGGTTTGGGGTTCGATTCCCGGTTCAGGCATAAATTTTTCTCTTTACCATTTGATTACAATAATTTAGTAGTGTACTTTAATATACTTATTTCAATCATAGTAACGGCTTTAGCTTCTTAATATTAATTTAATAATTAATTTCTTGATTCAAATTGTGTGAGTATTTCTGAGTCAACATTTCTGCCATCTTCAGAATTAGTCTTGAACTTAGAAATTAGTATATCGCTTAATACACAAGTTGAGTCTGTTTGTATCTTACCCCATAGAAGACACAGATATGGATTTTTATGTAAAATAACGGAAACAAGATGGCATCCTCCATTTTTCAAAAATTCAATAACCTTTCAAGGACAATGTAAAAATCAACAGTCTGGACAAGCTGAAGATAAAACATATCCATCATTGAGATGTATGAAATAAATAATAAAAACAACATAAAACAAAATATTTAGTTTTGAAACATGTCCTAAAAAGAACTCAACTACCATGAGGTAAGATAAAAACAGAATGAACTTATTTATTAAGAAAAACCTCATAATGTTACTTCCTATTGTAATTTTATCATCATCATCATCATCCATGCAAGTATTAGGCTGTGTGGCCTGTTACGGTCTCAAAGAGGAAATTTTCCATCCAGCAATCTTTTGCTTTTGGGGGCAGTAACGAAGCATGGAATTCTATCAGATGGCATTTGTTGAAGATGGGCTTTCCAGTTGTTCTGGTAGTTTTGTATATGGTGAAGAATGGGTTCTACATGAAACTCTTCCATAATTTCCTCATTTCTTTTATGTGTAATTTTATAATGATATCTATTAGTTTTATAATTTGTCTAATATAGTTGTCTTACTGGCTGCTTTCACTATGTTCACCTCTGGTCAAGGGGTGGTCATAATGTGGCTAGTTCCAGATATTGTAAAAATGCAAACTTTTTTCCAGATATTTTGAATATTAAAACATAATCCTATTGAAATTGTTTGGGATCTTTCTTTTATATAGTGTGACCTACTGTACTCTTTGGTATATAAGAAAGACACTGTTTCTGGCTAGAACTTGTCTTAAAATTTTAAAAGGAGTGCACCTTATATAACAAGTTTAAAGATTGTTGTGATCTTTTTAAAGCCATTTATACCCTTTAATTAAAGCCATACCCATTGTTTTTTCAAGATATTTATAGGGTGTTAATGACACATGCATGACCTTCCAGCATGTCATTGGGTAAGACTGAGATTTTCTATTCAAATTTTTTTACCGATGTTTATCAGTATTGAGTTGATGTTGTTGAGATATTTTGTATTCAGTTTGATATTTTATCATAATTTTTAGTGATGGAAAAAGCAGGTTGCATTCATATAACCCACTTCAAGCTAAAAATTATAGGTTGTAAAATAAGTGAAAGAAAATGGGAATAGAGAAGCTAAAAGACATTTTGGACCTTGTTTAAAGAAAAAATGATTAGAACTTGGTGTGGTAACAAGGAAAAATTGTATAAATTGTGTAAATAAAAGTGTGTGGAACATGACAATAGAATGAAGAAGCCAGAACTAGAGACTGAAGTTTTGAAATGGGTGAAAGAAAATCGGCAAATAAGCATTCCCATTTCAACAAAAAATTATTTGTACACTGCAGTATTTAAGTGTAGCAGTGAAGATTTTTAAAGATCGAGGTATCACTGTTTCATAAAATGCAAGTTTGTTTTTTTTTTCTAAGAAATTGCATTAAGTATCTTTGATGCATCTCATACACCAGTACAGTAATTAAGATTTAATAATAAATATTAATATTTTAGTTTATTGGATTTTTTTAAGAATTTGATAAAATTTTATAAGAAATAATTGACTGCATACAGAAATCTTAATAATAAATTTCATCTGTTTAATTCTTACCTCACATCGTTGTTTCTGTTAGACATGTTTCAAGGCATGTTAGCCTCATCTTCAATAGTTACAGACTGGTTTTCCTAAGTTTGTCAGACCTGTATCTCGACTTCTGCTTCCTCTTTCTGTGGTACAAAGAACTTGCTAATTAGGTTCAATGGACCACAGAAAGAGGGAGCAGAAGTCAAGAACCAGGGCTGATAAGTTGGGAAAACTAGTAACTACTGAAGATGAGGCTAACATGCCTTGAAACATATGTCTAACAGAAACAACGATATGAGGTATGAATTAAACAGACAAAACCCATTATTAAATACAATCTCATAATGTTACTTCCTATTGTATTTTGGAACAGAAATCTTACTTTAGGAACCACCAGGAAGAGGAAGATCATAGTTTACGTGGGATAGAGATAATAAAAGAACAAGAAGCATTTTTAAAGAGGAAACCTGTGTTTTACAGAAACATTCTTGGCGATACCATTCTAACTGAAACAAATGTAAGGTTTTTTTATTTAATATTTAAAGGAAGTAACACTATGGGATTTATTTTAATTATAATGGTATTAATTAAAAAATGAATATTGGTTATTCAATAGTAAATTATATACAGTATAAGCAATCGAAGTGGTATGGGCACGTATAATGAATGCGAGAAAAAAGATTACCCAGGAAAACATTGGAATGGTGTCCACCTGGAAGAAGGAGGAGAGGAAGACCTCAAAACTCGTGGATGGAGGAAATAAGAACTGGAATGAGAGCAAGGGGACTGGAGGACATGGATTGGATGGAGAGAGATGAGTCTTTAGGCACAGAAAGATGTGCAAACATTAAAATTCTGTATGTAAATAAAATTAATTATTAATATTTAATTTTAGGAAGTTATATTTTGAGGTTATTTTAATTATATTATTTTTGGTCTGGACATCTTACCTCAATATTAATGTTGATTTGTTCTTGGACATGTTTCAAAACAATTCTGTTTTATCGTCAGCTTTCCCAGTTTACCTCAATATTAATGTTGATTTGTTCTTGGACATGTTTCAAATCAACATTAATATTGAGGTAAGATGTCCAGACCAAAAATAATATAATTATTAATAATTAGAATTTTTGTCATTACCTTATATTTGTAGTTTTATTGCACACCAATGGTCTCAAATCTTATGGGCCATTTCTTAGTTAGAAAGTACAGTAAAAGCTCCTTATTCACGGTTCCGTTATTCGCGTTTTCATTATTCGCAGGTCAAAAAATTGTAACATAGTTCCTTTATTCACAGCTAAAAATGTTATTTATTTGCAGATCCAGTTGATATAGAAGGATTAGGTATCCTTTATTGTCCCGCGCCGTAGCCGAGTGGTTAAGGTAAGAATCCCTGGCGCAGAGCTACGGGACTTGTACTGGTTCGAGTCTCCATAGGGGAAGAAATTTTCTCATGGTATTTCAGCCAGTATGGGACCAGTGCCCATCCAGCATTGTGAGGCATTTGGGTAGCTACAATAAGTAGTGGCTCCAGGTTCCGAAAACCAGCTATAACGGCTGGGGGACTCGACATGCTGACCACATGTCACCCCTACACTGGCTGGATAATCATCTACCTCTGTGATTGACACATGTGGATGTGAGGCCAGCAGCCGACTGGTAGGCTAAAGGCCGTGTAGGTCTGTCATGCCAGGAGAGAGAGAGAGGTATCCTTTATTAACACATAGGCATCTCTTTTTTTTTTTTGATAAAGGAACATGCCAAGGTGGCTTCAAACCAAATGGACAAATAAATATCAAAGTAAAACAAATTTTATTGTCACTAAGTCTAAAGTTTGTTGTTAAAAGCAGTCGCCACCATATTTCACATGCCGCTATGTCCTTTGATAAATGCTGTCCTTGCCACGATCGGTGTATTATTGCTTTAACTTGTCATTTGTTGTAATAATTTCGATTGAATAACACGTGTCTCTTTGTCTTTCTTCCCAATTTATAATGTTGAGTAAAAGGAAAGAAAAATTAGTTTTGAAGGGGAAAAAAGTTGTGTTGCCGCTTAAAGTAAAAATAGAAATGCTTGACCGTTTATACAATGGTGAGCCATTTGCATCCATATCAGGCTATTTCAATGTTAAAGAATCTACTATACGATTCATCAAAAATCCGAAGACAGTATAAGGAATTCTATTAATAGGAATTGTTTAAAGTATCTCATTACGTTAATTTTATTTTGATAATTTCTATTTTATTTTGAAACCTTGCTACATATCCCCTACATAACCATACAAATTACCATTCCATATTCACAGTTCCTGTATTTGCAATATATTTACGGAACATATCCCCTACAAATAAGGAGCTTTTACTATTAATAAATGAGTTGGAGAAAATGTTTTAACATCTCACCTCACAAAGTTGCGTGTCCTCATGATACCGGTTTCAAAAGTAATACTATACTTTTGAAACCGGTATCGTGAAGACACGCAACTTTGTGAGGTGAGATGTTAAAACATTTTCTCCAACTAATTTATTAATATAAATACCTCATAGTGTTTCCTCCCACTGTAAATTTAATTAAAAGCTTTTACTATATTGAAAATGGCACGTAGAGTGCTGAAACCATGGTCTGCAATAAATCTACAAATATGAGGTGAGTCACAAAAAATATAACTAAAAATTAAAAAAAAATGTAAGGTTTTTAAAATACATCAAAATGTTTAAAGTCATATTTGCAAGATATCTGAAACTTAAATGTGTGCAGATTTTCAATTTTTTTATAAGAGTACTGGTAGTATAGTACTAACTGTCAAGGGTTCGTGTCCCGGTGGGTGTGAGGAATTTTAATCTGCCAAAAACTTCAGGCAACATCATGGCCCTCAGGTTAACTCAGCCTCTTACACAAACAAGTGACCACATGCTTGTTCTCAGGATAAAGGGGATGTCATGCAGGGTTGACATCTCATGTCGATTGTTTAAAAAAGGTGAGAGCCTCCAAGAGCCTCGTGAGGCCAGTAGTGGGATCAATTTAATAGTGTTGCATGCCATAGCCGAACAGTTTAAGATTTGGTGCCTTGGTACACAGCTACGTTGCACTGGTTCAAGCGAGAACTCTGGGGGAAGAAATTTTCTCTTGGAATTTCAGCCAGTATGGGATCAGTGCCTTTCCATCAGAGAGAGGAATTTGGGTAGTTACAATGAATGCAGCTTCAGGTTGAGAAAACCAGCTATAACAGATGGGGGACCAGACATGCTGACGATATTTCACCCCAACACAAGTGTATTTATTCTTTATGATGTAATATTATGGTCCATATTTCTGACTCAAATTTCAAATGGTTGGATTTTTGTGGCAAGATAATGTTCTGAAACAGAGAATTAATATGACTTACGAGGCGGTGGCGGTGTATTCGAGACGTCTGGTGGAGGGGGGAGGTATGCAGTATCATGTTTGGCTACTAGCAGCACTACTCGATCTTGTGTGGCTTTTAGTGTCGCAACTGCTTCTTCATGTGTCACATTTTCTAGATTCTTTTCACCTTGCTGAAAATAAAACAGTAAAAAATTAATACATTATTTACACACATGACTATTTAATCGTAAACAACAAGCTAGGAGCCTTGGTAAAAGATGTGAGAGTACATAGAGGCAGCGATATATACTCTGATCACTATCTCGTGATAAGCAAAATAAACATAATAGCTAAATGGCGGAAAAATAACATAAAGAACAAAAGAAACCAAGAAGAAGTATATAAAATATATTTATTACAAGATCAAAGTATTAGACAACATTATGAAAGCAGAATGAATAAATATATATCAGAGATAGCGACGTCAGAAGATATAAATATTGAATGGGAAAATATATCAAATGTAATACATAAAACAGCAAATGAGATATTAGGAAAGAAAAATAGAATAAGGAATAGGAAGGGCTTGAAAACTTGGAATGCGAATATACAAAATGCAGTGAATGAAAAACAAAAAGCATATCTACATACTTACGACTGAAAACAGAAGAATCTTATGAAGAATATAAATGAAAAGGAGAATTGCTAAAAGCATTATAAGAAAATCCCATCAGGAGTCATGGGATAAATTTATAAGCTCAGTAGAACATGATATGTATGGAAGACAAGAAATAGGTTATAAATTAGTGAAACATCTAAATCAGACTGAGAAAGATTCTGCCAGATTGAATATAATCCCAGAACAAGAATGGATCCAGCATTATGAAAAACTTTGGAAAAAGGAGGAAATTGAAGGAAAAGAGAACAATGAGGAAGAAATAAAAGTGGAAATATTGATGTAATAGACATAAATGAATTAGAAATGGCTTTGAAAACCACTAAGAATAGGAAAGCAACAGGATTAGATAATATGAATATGGAATTAATCAAATATAGTGGAATATTGTGTAAACTACGAATACTTCATCTAATTAATATATGTTGGCAGACCTATGGGATTCCAACCACTTGGAAAACAGCAATTGTCAAGAATATATTCAAAAGAGGAGACCGGAGAAATTGCGAGAATTACAGAGGGATTAGCTTAATGAATACTGGCTACAAATATATACGAAAATAATAAATAATAGATTGAGAAACATAACAGAAGTAATAATAAGTGAAAATCAAAGTGGATTCAGAAAGGGAAGGTCATGTATAGACAATGTCTTTACACTGAAACAACTCATAGAAAAGAGAAGAGAACATAACTTAGAAACTCACATAGGATTTATAGATTTGGATAAGGCCTTCGATCGAGTAAAACAGACAAAAATTATGGGAAATATTACGAATGAAAGGATACCCGCTGTGCCTTGTTGAAACAATAAAGACATTATATGAAGACACAAATATAATTATAGATACCGGATTCAAAAGAACAGATGCAATCAAAACAAATACTGGATTACGACAAGGATGTAGTTTATCACCCACTTTGTTTAATATATATATAGACGATATTTTAATAAATGGAAAGTTTTAGTAAATCCAGGAATAAGAATGGATAATAAAATGTGCATAAATAATCTTTTATTTGCTGACGATGTAATCATAATACAAAAAATGAAGACGACTTACAGAAATCAATGCATGCATTAAATGAAATATGTAAATTATACGATCTAAAAATTTCTGTAAGAAAACGAAGACCATGGCTTTTAGAGGAAGAGATCCAGTGAGAACCAAAATTATTTTAGAAAATCAAAGTATAGAACAGGTGTCTAGTTTCAAATATTTGGGCTGTGATGTTGGCTACAATGTGGAAAGAGATATTGACTCCAAAATAAATAAATTTCAGACGGTGTGTGGAACAATACAGAGAACATTCAAAAATAAAATTAGAAAAGAAACCAAGATAAAAATGTATAATGTTATGGCGGTTCCCACAATATTGTATGGATGTGAAACTTGGGCTCCAGTGAAAAGACAGAAGGATAGAATACAGACGGCAGAGATGCGGTTCCTAAGACAAGTAAAAGGATGTACAAGTCTTGATAGAATAAGAAATGAGGATATAAGAGAAGAATTGAAAGTACAGCCTTTATTGGATAAAGTCACGAATTACAGACAGAAATGGATTGATCACATGGATGGAATGAGAAAGGAGAGATATCCATTGTTAGCCAGAAATTATCAAGCAAGAGGAAGGCGTGATGTTGGAAGACCTAGAAGACGTTGGGCTGATGCAATGTGAAGTCGGAACGGGCAATTGCCTAATCCCTGGAGTGATGATGATGATGATGATTTACACACACTAAACGAATCAGCTCTAATGCCACAAAAAGAAACTTTAATAATAATAATAATAATAATAATAATAATAATAATAATAATAATAATAAATTGAGTTGGTGTTTACTTGATGAAAATCCATATTTATTAATTAAATAATAATAATAATAATAATAATAATTATTATTATTATTATTATTATTATTATTATTATTATTATTATTATAGAAGGACTAGGAAAAGTATAAAAAAATATGTATACCTGGACATAAAGATTAATACAGAGGGAAGTTCTATTCTATAGTGTTCTGCCCGAGGGCAGGTCTTTCACTGCATTTTCATGCTATGTTTTGCAGCTTTACTAGAAATTATAGGTGTGGTAGCTTCCCATTACTCTTCACACCAGCGAATAATAATGATGATAAATGTTCAGGGACCTTTTGGGCCTTAAAGCTTCCTACATTTGTCTTACAGGTGAGGAAAAACCTGAAAAACCTCACCCAGGAAGCTTGTCCCAACTGGGAATCACTGCATGACAAAGTAGCATGCTACCTCAAGACCACAGCAGTGGATTCAGATGGAAGTTATGATGATGAAATTAGAAAGAGGTTAAATAAAGAGAAATCTGTGTATCAAGATTAAATGGTGTTTCCATCCATCCATCCATAATAATTCTGCCAAAGGGCAGGTATTTCACTGCAATCATAGCATTTTCATGCTATGCTTTGCAGTTTTAGTAGGGAATTATAGGTGTGGTAGCTTCCTGTTGCTTTCCACACCGTGAAGGATGATGATGATAGCCGGATGATTTTCGGGGACCGCTGGGCCCTAAGCTTCCTGACATTTGTCTTACAGATGAGGAAAAACCCCGAAAAAACCTCACCCAGGTCCTGTTTTGACCGGGAATCGAACCCAGGCCCGCTGCATGACAAGGCAGCACGCTATTTCGAGACCACAGCGGTGGACAAATGGTGTTTAATGGAATCAAAATACACTGTAAGTTCTAAACTTACTCACTGGCACTATCGAACCCGTAGGTTCATGGCCGCGCGGACATAAGCTCTCCATACATCCCTATCCTGAGCTAATATACTGTAAGTTCTAAAACTAAAACAAATATTTTAACACAATAATGAGTACAATAACATAGTGCAGAAAGATGAGAATTAAAATCTAGTTTTAAAATTTGTGTTATATTATGACATTAATACAGTCTACTTTCAATTCCTGCACCACTTTGGCAGACCATTTTACATAAATGATGTATTCATGTAGAGAAGAGTACAGGATGAGTATATGTTTTATGAGTTTGTGTAGTACGAAATATGTAGTATGAGGGATCATGAAGAAGAGAAAGAAGAAAGTGAAAACTAGCGCTAGCATGTGTTTACTTTAGTCAAAAAGCACAAGGGGCCACCGGGACTTTTACCTGCTTATTACACTAGTCAACAGTGGTTTTGTTGCCCTTGATATAAGATTAATTTTGGATATATTTATGCTCACAATTCATGAAACTATCAATGATTTTGGAAGATTTGCTATGGTTTTTTTTTAAATCTTTATTTTTATTTTACACTACAAAAATCAGAAAATAAAAAAAGAAAAATATATATATTTATAATGTATTTTTTTTAAATTACTATAAACCGACGTAAATAGAAGGAAAAATGTCAAAAACCCATGCTATACTTCAGTGAAATGCCTTTTATAAGATTTTTTCTTCTTCTCCTTCTTCCTTCCAAGTATTAGGCCAAGGTCTGTTACGATCCTATAGAAAATTTTCCCTCCAGCGTTTTGATCCTTCCGGGAAATTCTCGTATAAGACTTGAAAGCATAATAATAGTCCCTTCGATTGGTTGCTGGCCAAAGGAAGGCAAGACCAGTGATGGGGCTGCCATCTTATAGCCTCTGGTCAGGCTTTTCTGGAGAAGAAAAGAAAATAAAGGAAAGAAGAAATGGAAGAAAGGAAAGACTCCCTAGCCCTCGGATGCCCTAATAGCATCGGAGTAAAAAAAAAACAAGAGTTAACCAAGAGAGGTTAGATAGTAAAGTTAAAAGAGTGCAAAACACAAATAAGTGGAAGAAATGTTTTGCTCAGCTTGGGCACCTTGTGGTCGCCATCCACATATCCCCTAGAAGAGGACCCCTGAGGGATAAGATTTTCTTCTATAATTTTTTAAAGCACATCCAGCACTGTCCTGAATATATTTGTAAACTGTACACTTGAAAACATAGAAATTTGCAGAGATATCCAGGGCAACAATTTTTTTTTTTTGTACAGCTGTGTTATGTGTCGAGTTGAACAACCTGCTGTAGGGGCAATGTTACTCCAGTGATGACAGAAGTCAAGTGATAGTGTTCATTAACAAGTAGTATACATTTTCAAAACATTAAGAAGATTTAAAAACAAAACAGTAGGACTAGAGGTAGTGACTTGAGCAAAAATAATTCTTGATTATGTATACAATTTATTCCGTGCAGTTCTATCTTGTTTGTTTTTCATTTGTTCCTTCCCCTACATAGGTTGTTCAACTCGGCATTTAACATGTATCCAGCATAGAATTTAATATTGTTCTAGAACATGCAAATAAATCTTTAGGGGATAAAGAGGGTATACAAATAATGGTGGACCTATTAATCAGCTGTTGGTATATGCTGATGATGCAGCTTTTAGAAGATAACAAGGAAATACTAAAAGTCAATACACATTGTTAAATAACACTAAGAAACTGGGACTGGAAGTAAATACCAATAAAACAAAATATGTGATCGTATGTAGAAAAACATTATAATGAAATTGAGAAATTTGGAAGAAGTGGGAGAATTCAAAAACCGAGGAACAATAATTACAAACAGGTATTAGACGCATTAAGATGTTAAACACACATGTTCACCTCTGAAAATACATGCTATTATGCATTACAGGGACTCTTGTCATCCCAATATCTCAGAAAAAATGTTAAACGAAGAATATAAACAATTACTGTTCTTCTGGTTTAATTATATGAATGTAAAAGATAAGTGTCTTACTTCAGAGGAAAAAATATTATGAGTATTTGAGAATAAAGGTCTTAAAATGTTTTTGAACTAAACAGAGACAAACAGGAACATTGAGAAAACTTTGTAGCTATGAATTATATGATCTTTATGAGAAATAAGATGTAATAAGAGTAGTTAAAATCTATAGACTGCAATGGGCAGGACATGTGGCACAACTGAAAAATAAAAGTGGGTTATGAAAACTTCTTGTAGGAAAACCAGATAGGCCAATAATTAGATGGAGGATGGTGAATTATAAAGAGAATGATCAAAAACATTAGCTCAGGATAGGGATGTTTAGAGAGCTTATGTCTGCATGGCCATGCATCTCTGGGTTCATTAGTGCTAGTGAGTTTATTTCATCTTATATACAGATGCTTTGACATCAAGGTTGTAACAAGAGTCAACAGTGCAGTGCCATCAATAGGCGCAATTTCAATTATGTGAACAATTTATACTGGTATCATTGAGACGAAGAAAAAAAAAAGTACCCGAAAAAAGGCAAAAAAATGTTCCCGTTAAAAGTTCAGTTTTCAGGTTAATCCCAAGGCTTGATGGTCCGATTTGGCAGATTAACGAATTTGAAAAAAAAACTATTTGCAGGTTGGTTATCAGAAAACAAACATGACGGCCGCTAGAGCGACTTTCAAATTTCGATTTTAAGGTAAACTTCCACTTCAAAGAGTCGGATTTCGCTGATTTCTAGAGAATGTCTTTTTCGATTTATTTCAATGGCATATATCAAATTTCGTTGCGAAAAATCGAAAATTGAGGTCGCTAGAGCATGCTTTAATTTTCACTTCAGGTTAACCACCACTCCGTCCTAAAGCTTCGATTTCATTGTTTAACGAACTTGGCTTTCAATTTTAAAAGACCGACGACTACATATCATATTTGGTTAAAAAAAAAAACATTGCGACCACTAGACCGTTAACAGTGAAATAATGGGCAATTACAAACAAAATCCAAAAATACGTAAATACTAAGCCATTCGGTAAGCAATGGCAACACCGATGTAAAATCAGCGATCCTAGTGGTGACCATTGTAATCTTGTAGTAAGTTGTTGATCAGTCTTTGTTGTAAAATTCTGTAATATTGAAAGTCTCGACATAGCAATATTTTGTAATGCATTCACTGTTTCTCACATACAGTAAGTAATACCGTCCTAAAAAGATGTACAGTAGATTTTGTGTAGAAGGTTGAATTGGGAAATTATGGAACATCCACGAAATTCACCGGAGAGAAACCCTTGTGATTAAATTTATTCTCAAAGATCAAAGAACTTCCACGAGACATTCGATTTCAATGAAGAGTTTATATCCACAAAGCCCTAGATTGATCAGATGAGAGATATCCAGAAATGATGCTGCAGATGGAGCGAGTCGTCTTCCAAGGATTTACCAACGTATAGATCACTTGGCAGGAGACTAAGAATGAAGTTCACAATGTCAAAAGTAACCTAAATAATTTTTTGTGATGTTATAGCCGTGCTGACATTACTTATCGTATGCCCTAGTAAACTATATTTCGAAAAAGTTCAACGATACTGAATATAAATAATCGCATGAAAGAAAAAGATAAATCGTGTGTATAAATGTAAAAATAATCTATGATTAATAATTTAGTTGTTTAGCAAGTAGTATTACAAATATTGTAATGGAGCATGCTGGTAATAAATGAGTTAAAAATCTATCATATTTGAAGATACAAATTATACGCTCAGACCGGGACTTGAACCCGGGACCTTTTGTTTTCTAGCCCAAGTGCTCTACCGACTAGGCTACCGGAGCAAGTTTCAATATAAACGCATTTTTTCTCTATATAGTTGTAATTCCCGCCCACCAAATGCTATCAAATATTTGCTTCTATCTTTGCAAATGGCGGCTTCTTTATTAAGAAGACACATATTTGGGAATAATACATTGACTTTATAATGTAATGTATAATTCCCAAATATGTCTTCTAAATAAAGAAGCCGCCACTTGCAAATATAGAAACAAAGGTTTCTTTCAGTTAAATAACATTAAACAGAAATATAGTTTCAAAATATCAATAAGTAAAACGAAAATCGTAGCTTTTAAGGGATCAGATACCATAGGAGCTAAAATAATTCTGGCGGGGGAAACCCATTGAACAAGTAAACCATTATAAATACCTGGGTTATGAAATCTCCTATTTTAAAAATGAAGATCTATTTAACAAACTTAATAAATTTAATTATATATGTGGAACAATCAAAAGGATATTTAAAAGCACAAGAAAAGAAACAAAACTAAAATTTTATAAAGTAGTGGCAGTCCCCTTACTATTGTATGGTAGTGAATTTTGAGTTTTAACTAAAAGAGAAGAAAAGATCATAGAAGCAGCTGAAATGAGATTTCTGAGAAGTGTGGCTGGTTGCAAACTTCTAGATAAGAGAAGTAGTGAAGATATTAGAAATGAGCTAAATATCTTTAAACTCGTAGATAGAATAAAATAATCTAGAAAAAAAATGGAAAGAACATGTTCAAAGAATGGAAGATGATCGCATTCCCAAAATTATACTTAAATACAAACCAAAAGGACGCAGGAATGTTGGTAGACCGAAGAAGAGATGGATCCAACTTTTGAATGAGAATCTATGAGACCGGAACAAGCCACATGGGCTTAATCCGTGATTGATGATGATGATGTTTCATAGCATTTGCTGGGCGAGAATTACAACGTATATAGAGACAAAATTGCGTTTAGATTGGAACTTGCTCCGGTAGCTCAGTCGGTAAAGCACTTGGTCTTGAAAACCAAAGGTCCCGGGTTCAAGTCCCGGTCTGAGCGTATAATTTTTCTCTTCAAATATGATTTATCCATCATTGAGATGTATGAAATAAATAATAAAAACATTAAAAAGTCTACGTATGTATGTTATAGTCATTTCGGTGTCTACTAGATAGGAAAGATAATGTTTGTATTGTTTTAATATTTTCATCTTCTTGTAATCTTGTACGCCCATGTTTCCCTTAACAACGATTTAGGCGCTCTCCCCCTACAGGGAAGAATTTAAACCATACTAATTTAGTTACACTTGTTTTCGTATAGATGTCATAGGAGCGATCCGTGGTCAGCGTTCCGCCTCATATTGACATCTAGGAAACCAAGATAGTACTAGGACGGGAAAATTCGGTAAATTTTGCTTAGAGGCCTTTTCATTCAGGCTTAAGGATCTTTTACGAGTCTGAAAATCTTCAGACTCGGGACCCACTGCTTAAAGTCCCTCCCGGAGGACTTGCCCCTTGGATTTTTCCATCCTAAAAATTCCATCGACCCCGGCCGGGTTTGAACCTGCGATGGGACCAGAGGGAAGGAGCATAACCACTATTCCACCGAGCCGGGATAAACATTTTAAAATATGTATTTGTTATGGTCTGTTCGGTGTCTATTAGGTAGGAAAGATGTTTGTATTGTTTTAATATTTTCACAAGTACAACTTAAATACCTTCATTCCTTCGGAATTCGCTAAGAACATGTGCGCTTATGGTAAAGTAGTTTTGAAATTACGCACAGTGTTATTTCCTTTAACAATATGTAACTTTACAATCACATAATCCGCTTTAATCTGTTCAGTTTTAAAACAATTTAATCCGAAGTCCAATCAAAACCTCGCACATTACTTGAATAGCTGTAATAAATGTTGAAACAGCTAAGATAATAGCGCATGCCTATACGAAACAAGGGCTAGAAGATAAAACACGGAAAGAACACTTCTTTTGTAGTCAAGAGGCCATTCACAACGTTCAACTCTGCACGAAATGTAAATTTTACATAACTACACATACATTAAATTTCCCTCGAGACTTTTAAAGACGCTATTAAAGTCTGACGAAAAGGGGAGGGGGAAGTAAGACGGTAGATGAATACGAGAGCAAGAAGGTGAGACAAAAAAACAGGGGCGGTTTCTATACAAAATGGAAGTGAAATCTACCGACAAACTTACAGGTTATGCAGAGATATTGACTGAGTCTAGCCCTATTAATATTCTCGTTTCCCGTATTTTATCGCAAGTAATTTGAAGTTTACAGGGTGTCATACACACAATATATATATATATATATATATATATATATATGAGACACGATAAGAAAAACAAATCCCGTTCAGGCATTTATTTTTCTTATCGTCATTTTAAGCTTGCATTGCTCAATGTCAAAAATTTAATTATAACATATCCATCCATAGTAATTCTGCCCGAAGGCAGGTCGTTCACTACAATCATAGCATTTTCATGATAAGCTTGCAGCTTTACTAGGGAATTGTAGGTGTGGTAGCTTCCCGTTGCTTTCCACACCGGTGAAGGATGATGATGATGATGATGATGATGATGGCCATACGATTTCGGGGACCGTTTGGGCCTTAAAGTTTTCCTGGCATTTGTCTTACAGGTGAGGAAAAACCCCGATAAAAACCTCACCCACAAAAACTTCCCCGACCGTGGATCGAACCCGGGCCCGCTGCGTGACAAGGCAGCACGCTACCTCGAGACCACAGCGGTGGACATTTATAGCATAGGCCCATATATATATATATATATATATATATATATATATATATATATATATATACACACACACACACATGAAAACAGGACCTCTAATTTCATATGTTACAGTGCTATCAGTTACTATATCCTGGCATCCCAGCACAAACATTTGTTTTCTTTGTAGGCCTATATATTCTGTACCATATGAGGTAAGAGCGAGAACTCGGTCTCACTGCTCTTTCGCGGCTACTATAATATATATATCCATCCATAGTAATTCTGCCCGAGGGCAGATTTTTCACTGCAATCATAGCATTTCCATTCTATACTTTGCAGTTTACTAGGGATTTATAGGTGTGGTAGCTTCCCGTTGCTTTCCACGCCGGTGAAAGATGATGATAATGATAAGAAAATGATGATGGCCGGATGATTTTCGGGGACCTTTGGACTCTAAGCTTTCAGACATTTGTCTTACAAGTATGGAAAAACTCCGAAAAAAAAACTTCACCCAGGAGCCTGTCCCAACCGGGAATCGAACCCGGGCCCGCTGCGTGACAAGGCAGCACACTACCTCGAGACCACAGCGATATATATAATATATATATATATATATATATATATATGGTAGATAAGAAAAATAAATAAATGCCTGGACGGGATTCGAATCCCGTCCAGGCATTTATTTTTCTTATCTACCATATTAAGCTTGCATTGCTCAATGTTAAACATTTAATTATAACATATATATATATATATATATATATATATATATTTCTATGTGTGTGTGTGTATGTGTGTCTGATTCATGCCGTTCTTACAATGTTGTAGTCATTACGCGCAACACATCTAGGGGTAGAGTAGACAAAGAATACCGTTCATTATTGAAATTCATACCCTCAATGGTCTTGTATTGTAGATTTCGTGCAACTATTTGAAACCAGCTATCTATCTATAATGGCGCAATCCATTGTTGAGCCATAGCCTCTCCTTTATTAGGAGTTACTAGACCAAATTAATTTTTAGTTGCCTTATTTGCTCGTAGATGTCATGGATGGCATGCGGTCAACATACCGACCCAATGAGACATCTCAATGTAAATTCTTGTTGTAATCCTTTTGTTGTCCATACGAATAATGTGTCCAGCCCAAGCCAATCTATTAACTTTAACAAGATTCAGAATATCTGGCTGGTTGTACAGTTTATAGAATTCATTATTGTATCTCTTTTTTTCCATACATTATTTTCTTTCACGGCACCAAAAATGGATCTAAGTATCTTCCTTTCAAAACGCCCTAATAATTCCTCATCAGATTTCATCATGGTCCAAGTTTCTGATGCTTATGCTAACACTGGTCTAAGGAGAACTTTATACATGAGTATTTATGGTCTTTCTAGATATAAACTGAGATCTAAAATTTTCCTGAGTCCAAAAAAGCATTTGTTTGCAGCCATGACCAGCAGATGAATTTCAGCCGAATTGTAATTTATACAATTTACTTCAGATCCTAGATAAATAAAGCTATGAAGCAGTTCAAATGTATATGCGCCAACTGCCAAACTAGATGGGCAAGCTTCTCATGGAACCACAGATAATATTTTCGAAATTGTATCCGTTCACATTTAGTGTGGACAAATATCTACACAAAAGTGTTCCTCAAACACATAGAAATATTAAATATAACAACTGCTAACATGAATGAAAATACTTCCTCTACAAGTTAACATAAAATGTACCCAAGGAACACTGTTATTACAAATATGAAAACACAGGAAGAAAGTAGACTTTCTGCCATCTGCGAGACAGAAAAATATTTTTTTCTTGCCAATACAACTTCATTACAAATGAAAGAAAAACATATATAACGAAATTATCCGTGTCACGAAATACGCCGAATTTTCTCTATCAATTTCTGCCAATGCAATTTTCGGTGTCTACTGGGTACGACCGCTGAAGGTATCTCCGATTGAGGGTATTTCCACTTTTCAGCGGTTGCCCTTTTACCAGCCGGCTGCTGGCCCTTCACAACCACATGTGTCAATCACAGAGATAGATGATCAGCAGCCAGTAAAGGGGTGACATGTGGTTAGCATGTCGAGTCCCCCAGCCGTTATAGCTGGTTCCTCAACCTGGAGCCGCTACTTATTGTAGCTACCCAATTGCTTCACGATGCTGGGTGGGCACCGGTCCCATATTGGCCGAAATACCATGAGAAAATTTCTTCCCCCATGGAGACTCGAACCAGCGCAAGTCCCGTAGCTCTGCGCCAAGGCTTCCTACCTTAGCCGCTCGGCTACGGCGCGGGACTGAAGATATCTAAAATTCTTAAAAAGTCATGACAATAACTTTAATATCTTTATTCTTTCGAAATTAGCTAATAAGAATAGATTACGCTTCTGTCGTGGGAATATTTTTTATCCAATGCACAAGCCGCCACTGAACTTGAAGAGAGGCATGTTAAGAAAAGAAGAAAGGCAAAATCCATTTAACGCAATGTAATCCTTACTCTCAATGCGGTCCTCCTATTTGATCCCTGTATTCTGGTTAAGTCCTGTAATCTGCCTGTTACATAGATGTTACTTAAATTTCAAATGGGCCGAGAGAAAATGCTCTTTCTATTCTCTTGGCAACCAGAACCTTCAACTCTTACCCCTCATCCACCCAACCCTCTTCTCTAACAAATCCAGCCATTTCTTCATATCTTGCAACCAATTCTTGAGAAATCACTCAAGCCAAGCGGGAACATATGGAAGATTCAGAGTAGAGGGGAGGACGGAAAAAATTCACTTTATCACATGCTGACATATCGCTTCTAAATTCCGAACACACTCAACTTTATATATGGACGCCTACATCCTTATTTTTATGTGTATTTTATTTTAAGCTTTATAAAGATCTTAGATCATTTAGAGAAGTTAGACTTATCCGAATGTGTCTGAATGGCACGAAAGAGTAAGGCGCGTGTAGGAAAGCAGTTTTCAGATATATTTGAAATTCATAATGTTATAAGGCAAGGAGGAGATACTGAAGGACAATACGCACACACTGTTGAGTAACACTAAGAAATTAGGATTGGAAGTAAATATCAATAAAACTAAATATATGGTCACACGTAGAAATTCATTATATAATGGAAATGGACAGCTAATGACAAATGAGGGAAATTTTGAGGAAATGGCTGAATTCAAATACCTAGGAACAATAATCACAAATAGGAATGAGATGCACAAAGAAATTAAACATAGGCTCAATTCTGGAAATGCGTGCTATTATGCATTGCAGAGACTCTTGATGTCCCAACTCCTTTCAAAAAACGTTAAGCTGAAAATATATAAAACTATTATTCTACCAGTTATATTATATGAGTGCGAAACATGGACTCTTACTTTAAGGGAGAAAAGGAGATTACAAGTATTCGAGAATAAAGTTCTTAGGAAAAATTTTGGACCAAAGAGAGATGAACAGACAGGTGAATGGAGAAGACTACTTAACAATGAACTACATGGTCTTTATAAGAACAGTTAAGTCTCGTAGACTGCGATGGGCAGGACATGTTGCACGTATGGGGAATGAAAGACTTGCATGGAAGCTTCTTGTAGGAAAGCCAGAGGGAAAACGCCCAGTTGGTAGACCAAGAATGAGGTGGGAGAATAACATTAACTATGATTTGAGGGAAGTAGATTATACAGGGAATGATTGGAAAGCATTAGCTCAGGATAGGGATGTATGGAGAGCTTATGTCCGCGCGGTCATGAACCTACGGGTTCGATAGTGCCAGTGAGTAAGTAAGTAAGTAAGTATAAAGCAAGGAGGTGTACTATCTCCTCCACTATTCAATTTTATACTATAACTTTTACTATAACTATTCCACCGCTGTGGTCTCGAGGTAGTGTGCTGCTTTGTCACGCAGCGGGCCCGGGTTCGTCCCCGCTCGGGACAAGTTTCCTGGGTGAGGTTTTTTCGGGGTTTTTCCTCACCTGTACGACAAATGTCAGGATATTTTAAGGCCCAAACGGTCCCCGAACATCATTATCATCAATATCATATTCACCTCATTAGATTAAGTTTAGGTTTAAGGCCTCTCCTGGCGCATCATTACCCATCATCATCACCATCATATCATTGGGACAGCGTAACCCCGCCTTCCAGGCTCCCCAACCTCAGAAGTGGGTTACAACACGCCAATGCCAGGAGAGAATACCTGAAATGTCGAATGACAAACAGGTGGCATTAAAAAAAAAAACTTTATAACTTACTGTCTTTTGAAAGAAGTTTGGACAAGTGTGCTGCAATACATCGTCTACCACTCGTAATGCAAAAAGGAACATTTAGGTCTCGCTCTATTGATAAGTTTCTGTTTAGACTGAAAAGGTAGATATATGTCAGAAGATTAATAAGAAAATGAAGCATAGTTACATAAAAAAAAGTCCGTCATGCAGGAAATGTGTAAACTAAGTGAAATCCTTAGCAAGTGAAAATTATGGTCCAATTTGCTATTCTATAGTAATTCTGCCCGAAAAAACCTCACCCAGGGAATCCAACCCAGGCCCGCTGCGTGACAAGGCAGCACGCTACCTCGAGACAACGGCGGTTGGATATATATATATATATATATATATATATATCTCCATCCATCCATAGTAATTCTGCCCAAAGGCAGGTCTTTCACTGCAATCATAGCATTTTCATGCTTTCCAGGGACCGTTGGGCCCTAAGCTTCCTGACATTTATCTTACAGGTGAGGAAAAACCCCGAAAAAACCTCACCCGGAGCCTGTCCCGACCGGGAATCGAACCGGGCCCGCTGCGTGGCAAGGCAGCACGCTACCTCGAGACCACAGCGGTGGACGACTATATATATTGTTAAATTGGAGAACTCAATTTCTGAAACCAGCTTATTTAAAAGTGTCGGATTGCAGTGAAAATAAATCATACATAATAGTAAGTTATTGCTCATTTGGATGCTGTTGTATAATTTGACATCAATTTAAATAATGTCTATGGATTAATTTTCCAATGTATTTATTAAAAATATTACATAAATTAAACCAATATATCTTACAGGGTACATTCCCAATTTAAGGGTTAATTAAATTGTATCGTATACATTGCGACCAAACAAACATGGTGACTGATAGTCAATTTTTAATTCATGGGTATCACATAAATTCCCACTTATAATGGTCGGATTTTGCTGATTTTTTTGAGAATGCCTTCATCGGTTTATTTTAATAGCATATACTGAGTTTCATTGTGAAAAATCGAAAATTGCGACCGCTAGAGCTATTTTTAAATAGTAGTTTCAGGTGAACTCCTTCACCTAACTGTACGATTTTGCTGGTTAACGAACTCGACCTTACTTTCTTTAATTAGGCCTATAGTAAAATCGATTATTCTTCCAAAATATCGCACCCCGGCAAGAATAACGTCGCAACTAAAAAATGGACGAATTTGAGTCCCTAATTCAAAACAACACAATTGAAGAGTCAAATGCAAAAAACGATGAATGTGACTTACCTATGATTGTCCAGGAAATCAATTTTAACCCTAGTACTGTATACGTCTGAAATTGTCACGCGAAACGTACACCAGGGTCATACAGACCCACAATTATTTCCTGGATAAATAAGCACAATTTAGCATACATTATAAAATAACTGTATTTTGATACATTATAACATCTTATTAGTACTCAATGATATCCTTTTTCAAACAATTTTAGTATCAATGTATCGCGAAATTGTGATAAAAAATGAAATGGGAAAAAATTAAAGTAATAGAACTTGATTGTGTTCCATGTCTAAATAATTTTACTTTGAATTCAATTAAGACCATTATAATGATGAATGCACATATTACACAAATATATTGAAAAGTCCTCAATTCATTAATTATTTATTTGCACATTCTTGGCACCACTTAGCATTGATGTGGACTGTATAATATCTTACTATTATTTATGTATGTATCCCACACATCTCTGATAGGAGCCAGTATATCAAATTCCCGCCTTTTTGTCCTTGTGGCTTTATCGTCAAATCTTAAGCAGACTGTGAGAAACTGGAAACGCTTTAGACTTATTTTTGCACGAAATAATGCAATCCCAAAATCATCAGACCACAGTCCAAAGCTTCTGGAGGGGCATTACCTTCAGAGTCATTTTCTTCAGGAAAGTCAATTAGTTCACTTTCATGATTAAGCTCATCTAACAATGCTGCCTGTATATCGTTTTCTGCTAATAATACATCATTTCTACGCGCCATTTTTCACAAAAATCGAGTTCACTGTGAGGAATAGAAAAGTTACACAAACTGTACACCAGGGTCACAGTAACCCTTAATAAGGTATACCTAAAAAAATAATTAACTATTAATGACCAACGAAGTTGTACATCCGTCCTCTAGTAGGTCTCACTGAATACTGTATTTACATCGGTAGCGAGGTATGTGAACGTCATGTAGTCCATGTGCAGGAGGAAATAAAAATCTGCAGGGTCAGACTGACCCTGGTGTACAGTTGTAGGGTTAATTATTTAAATTATTTTATTTTTCATCTCTGCTAACTTAAATGCACTTTAAACTGTAAAGATAAAACTTTTCTGTTCCTGGTCTTCGATATTTCACTAATGAGGACTCGAGCTAGTACCCGTTGTTACAAGACATTTTAACCATATCATTTAGATCTTCTTCCTACGAAGTGTTGAGTATATGTCCCTAATTTGTCCTCATGAGTTTCGTATCGAAATCAGGACCCTTTATTCCCATATATGGTCGTATACCCAAACTCTGATTTTGATTGGATAGAATATTCAATCACATGTCTTCTATGGGAAGTGTATTTACTTTCCACCTACATTTGTAATTTTTATTTCTTACTTTCTACTCACGGCTAGGGAGCGTGTTTACCGTTTGGGTTTCCCGCGGTTGTAAATTTGGAGATTTTTCAAACTAGACCCAGTTTAAGAATTTCAGGTCTAATTTGGGGAGTTACATGTTTATGACCTCTGTTATTTAGGTTTTCCTACCGCTCCATGTGGGAACTTTTTCCAATAATATGTATACTTCATTTACTTTTTATACTATATTCAGTTCATTCTTTGTTTATTCATTAATCATATTTCTTAATCACTGCACTAGATTAGGACCGTATCTTATTCGCTACAGCTGATATTCCTAGACTATCATCGTTTATGCCTTGAAACGCTATTTAAACATTTTACGGCACCAGTAGTACAGTTAGGTAAACAAATAAAAGAATAGTGACATTCACCGTTTTTGCATCTGACTCTTCAATTTGTTTAAACTGTATAAAATACGCCAGTAACTCCATTCCTAACTAATCAAGGTACAAGTTGCACATATAGCTATTTCTAAACTATTTGAACTGTGATGTAAGTGAATTTTCTTTTTGCTGCACTGGAAAATGACGTTTTTTGAGTTGTGACGTTATTATTGTCGGGGTGCGATATGGACCCGAAACATTGACTCCTCCTACTTTTAGGGAGGAGAAATGATTACGAGTATTTGAGAATGAAGTTATTTGAAAAGCTTTTGGAGGACCAAAGAGAGATGATCAGTCAGGTGAATGGAGAAAATATACAATTATGAGGTGAGTCGTAAAAATCTAACCATTTATTAATCAGCTATTTGCCAAGCTTGGTTCCGATGCTAAAATATTTTCATGTGAACAATCTCAATAGCTTCGTTGCATCGGAATTCAATAATAACAGAATTTATGTTAAGAGAAGCTCTAGTATATCCTAGGAGTATCAAACTTCTCCTATATTGGATATCCGAATTAATAAAAATCCCCTCCAGAGTTGGCCATCTTTTTCAGAAGAAATAAAATATATAATACTCTGGACACCGAGGGATGCAATGGGGGAAGATTCCCATTTTTCATGACGTTGTCAGTAATCACTAGACCTGCATGGGGTTGATATCCTAGCAGTAAATCTTACAACATAGCTTCTTGGAGATGTCAACTTTAATTGAATTCACAGTCAATTCACTGAAAGAAATTGCCTAGATTTATGGGTAATACAAGTAACATAGTAGGAGGTAACTTCAATATTCCTCTATCGATATCATGGTTATTTATCATTTAGATTAGTTTCAAATAACCGTAAGGTATTCTAGCAATACATTTTTTTAAAAATAGTATGTAACCTACATCTTACAACTCATAAAGCTATAAATGCCGTCACGTAGGATTTACGTAAACCATGCAAAATGTGACGCGACTTTTCGCACAAACTCCTGTAAATTTTATTATTACGGTTCCATTTTTCAAATTGTTTCCCACCATTTACAATGATTTTTATGTTTTCTAACGATTATATAAATATATTTTTCTATGATATTTATGAAGACGTGGCAGCCATATTGATTTTAACGAATATCTTCTTCTTCTTCACTTCACGGGCTAGGCAAATTGCCTGTTGCGCCTCACAGTTGCTCTGTCCATCTTTTCACTGGCCTTCCTACATTCCTTGAACCTCTTGGCTTGTAGTTGAATGCTGCTCTTGGTAATCTTGTTACATTCATTCTTTCCACATGTGTAAACCATTTCTCTCTATATTCTCTGATTTTCTCATCCAATGGATATATATTTAACTCTGTTCTTATATCTTCATTCCTTATCCGATTCAATCTTTTTTAACGAATATTCTGAGCAAAAAACAAAATCGTGTACCAGTGCTCCCAACATACAGTACGTACACATGTAGCCTACTAAGAATTTCTGGACTTACTATTTTTCGGCGTTACATTCTTTCACAGGTTAGAGTGCTTAAATTGCGTTAGGTTAGCTTTTAGGTTCGTATAGTATCGTGTATATGTTGGTTGCATCCCGCGATTCCATAGTGTAAACCGCTTAGAGTTTTTTTTTCTTTTTTGGCGCATGCGCATGATGTATGATTGGAACTCAGTACAATTTTTCGCGTCACATGTTGTGAAGAATTCCCCAGCTTTCTTTTGTTAATTATATTGAATGGTGTATGTATATATATATATATATATATATATAAACACACACACACATATATACCTGTAGTTTTTTACAACGGCGTAGCCCAATATTGAGTCTTAGCCTCTCATTTATTAAGTTTTATTAGAGCAAATACATTTAGTTACGCTTATTTGCCCATAGATGTTATGAATGGCATGCGGTCAACACAATGAGACATCTAGCAGGCAACTAAGGTCTTACTAGAATGATGAGGTCGATAAATTTTGCTTAGAAGCCTTTTCATTCAAGCTTAAGGATCTTTTACGAGCCTGAAAATCTTCAGACTCGGAACCCACGGTTTAAAGTCCCTCTCGGAAGACTTGCTGCTTAGATTTTCATGCTAACTACTTCATCAATATTTTAAATTTTGAGTTTCAGAAAAATCCACAATTCCAATGGTTGAATTCGATTTTTTTTTTTTTTTTGAGAATTCCGTTTTCAATTTCAATAGCATATACAGAGTTTCGTTGCGAAACACGCAGAAAATTGCTTCTTTCAGAGCAATTCTTCAATTTTCGCTTCAAGTTATCTATCCACTATCTGGCTTTTCTACAAGCATTCTTTGGACTATCTACTATCTGGCTTTTTACAAGGAGTTTCCATGCCCTTCTTTCATTCCCATTTCCTTTGGATTTTCTAACAATAAATTTCCATGCCCTTATTTTATTCCCCATTTGTCCACGCATCCTGTCCACCACAGTCTATGAGAGTTAACTGTTCTTATTATGTTTGAATTTTCATAGAGATCATGTAGCGTAGTGTTATATAGTTTCCTCCATTCATTTATTTCTCTCTCTTTGGTCCAAACATTTTCCTAACAACTGTATTCTCTAATATTCATACTATTTTCTCCTCTCTAAAAGTAAGAGGCTTGGTAGAACAAGTTTTAAATATTTTCATTTCAACATGTTTTTGGAGTTGGAATTCCAAGAATCCCTGTAGTACATAATAGCATTCATAGTTACATATGGGAAATAACATTATGAGGTACTTTATTCATGAATTAATGAGTCATTTCTTACATCTTACCTCATACTTTATCTTTTCTTAATTCATGACATAATAGCATGTCATTCCGAAGTTGAGGCAATACAGATTTTTTTTTAAATTTCAGAACGTTTCCACATTATATAGAATGTAGTCTGCATTAAGTATAATATAGTCAAGTTAAAAATTTGTTTATTTTATCGGAGTTACTGATGTAATTTGTGATCCAATAAATGGAATACATTCAATTTCCACCATTTAAAATGCTCGAGGGAATAATGTGCCCATATGACCACAACAAATGTGCCCTAAGGGACAGGTTTGAGGGCCTATTGTAATTAGAATAGATGTTTATTTGGGAAGCATCCTATTAACCCGTTTTGAAATTGAATATATGGTATTTAAATGAATTATGCAATATTGAGAAATTATTCAAAATTAAAGGATGGAGTAGCAACTCATTTATGTTAAAGATAGGTTTTTTTAAAATAGTTTTCTCTTCAATTATTCATTCTCTAGTTTTAGATTATGCCCTATGTCAGAGACTGCCAAACTTCACCATCTTTCATAAACAAATTGTAAATAAAATTATTAACAGAAACAACCGATAGCGAGGAGATACTAAAGGCCAACAAGCACACACTATTGAGTAACACTAAGAAATTGGGACTGGAAGTAAATATCAGTAAAACTAAATATATGGTCACACGTAGAAATTCAGTATATAATGGAAATGGACAGCTAATGACAAATGAGGGAAATTATGAGGAAGTGGCTGAATTCAAATACCTAGGAACCATAATTACAAATAGGGACGAGATGCACAAAGAAATTAAACATAGGCTAAATTCTGGAAATGCATGCTATTATGCATTGCAGAGACTTTTGATGTCCCAACTACTTTCAAAAAGGAGTTAAACTGAAAATATATAAAACTATTATTCTACCAGTTATATTATATGGGTGCGAAACATGGACTTTTACTTTAAGGGAGGAAAGGAGATTACGAGTATTTTGAGAATAAAGTTCTTAGGAAAATTTTTGGACCAAAGAGAGATGAACAGACAGGAGAATGGAGAAGATTACATAACAATGAACTACATGGTCTTTATAGGAAGCCAGATATAATAAGAACAGTTAAGTCTCGTAGACTGCGATGGGCAGGACATGTTGCACGTATGGGGAATGAAAGACTTGCATAGAAGCTTCTTGTAGGAAAGCCAGAGGGAAAACGCCCAGTTGGTAGACCAAGAATGAGGTGGGAGAACAACATTAACTATGATTTGAGGGAATTAGATTATACGGGGAAATGATTGGAAAGCATTAGCTCAGGATAGGGATGTATGGAGAGCTTATGTCCGCGCGACCATGAACCTACGGGTTTGATAGTGCCAGTGAGTAAGTAAGTAAGTAAGTAACAGAAACAACTCACTATATTACTTTTTAAAAATTAATAATTTGTTTTTCATTATTTAATAAAATAGTTTTAATATTTGTTAATATATTTACCTAATGCCTTGTATAATAAGCGATAGATTAATTCATTGTAGTTTATTACTTTCTTTGTATTTTTTTCTTTCTTTTCTTTTTATGTATGATTTGAGCTGTTATTCCTTTGTGTATTCATTCTAACATTAATTTAATTTTAATTGTATTTACTTTTATTGTATTATTAGACATTTTTATTATTATTCAATTTGACAGATAATTAATTGTTTAGTGTAACTATTATTGTAATTTATTGTATTTATATGTAACATATGTTTGTCCTGGTGAGTGGAAGAGAAGGCCACATGGCCTTAACTCCACCAGGCTAAATAAATCTATTCTATTCTATCTCTGACATCTTCTGGAGCCATTTCCAGATTCTGTGGTCAATTTCCATTTCTCTTTATTTTTCCATGTCTCTTCTTCATCCAAGCCACTTTCTTCTACTTTTTTGACTACTCATTGTGTCCATATTAGTTTTTGGTCTTCCTATCTTCCTGTTATATTCCATTCATAAACATTCTTTGGTAATCTGTGTTCCATCATCTTTCTCGTATATGTCCAAACTATGTCAATTGTAATTAATGAGTTGGGATATTCACAACTCACCTCACATTCGTAGATTTCTTGAAGACCAAGGTTTCATGCTTTACGTATCATCATCGGTTCTTTCCAACTGTTTAATTGGCGGTTGGTGATCATGTAGGCTGATTTCTGCTCCCTCTGTTGGCTGCTGTTTGACATGATGGGAGAGAAGTGCGTGGAATGAAGTATATACAGGCGTTAACTTTTCTAAAAAGATGACAGCGCTAAAAGTGCACAGATCCAATGGTCCGATAATATCATATTATATTTTATTTCATACTATGTCGAATTCTTTACTTTTAAATAAATGAATAACACTATGTAAATAAGATATCACATGTAATATTATGGTTCTCACTTCAGGGCTGCCATATTTAGAATGTCATATCAAATATGGAGGGAGCTTTGAATGATTATTGCAAAATTCCACAAATTATTCTAAATAATATTCCAATGTTAGAAAAGAATATAACCATTGAAAGAAGCACTACTGGCTTTATAAGTAATGTTTAAAAAGGTCTTCTTAATAAAGAAGCTGCCATTTGCAAAAATTGTAGCAATGGCTCATAGCATTTGGCATTAGGGAATTAACTATGTAGAAGAGAAAAATACGCGTTTAGATTGGAGGCCTAGGTAGCTCACTTGGAAGAGCATTGACACAGACAGGCATATATTTTTCTTTTCAAATATAATATATTAATATGTTTTAACTGAAATATTATTTTGAGGAGATAAGCTAAAATTATTTCAACAATTTAATCTGACTATTTAACTCATGCCCCAAATGGACGACAATGACCAATCACATTTCAATGAATTTTGTTTTACAACCAATGACAGGTGTGTTTCACTTTACTCTTTATCAATTTATCTTTACCAGCTCCTGCATTTGTGATACAAAAAAGCTCCTCCTTTTTTAATATTCTGAACAGGTCAGAGCATTATTTTGCAGTGACTGACTCTCCAACAAATACATCGAATGTAGCAAATAATGAACAGATTCCTTCAAAGTACACATTTGATTATTGTGTATTCAATAATTGTGCTTTTAAATAATGATTTTACAAAGTTGTTTTCTAAAAAAAATTAATAACCTATAATGTTGGTAATATACAGTTTGATGTGTTTCATTTTATCTCCACTAGGGTGCATTCTTAAAATATTGTGATCCTATTTGGCAATAAATAATATGATCAAATTGAAGTGAATGAACTAATGAATCATAACCAAATGTTTCTGATTTGTTTTGAAACATCGCTGTTTACATTTAAAATATAAATATTTTAAAACACCGGTAACTATATTTAAATAATGATTTTTGAGTAAACAGCTTAATCTTATTCGTTAAATAGTCCTAACAAATGCCACTCTTGGTTTCCAAATCCTCTAGATAAATTGGAAATCACTCGTGACCTTACTTATGATAAATCCCTGAATTATTTTCTCATTTTTGTTGGATCAAATTAATCTAATGGTCTGAAAAACATCTAATCGAAAGAAAGGCTAAAATTAATTAAACAAAAAAATTAAACAAAAAAATAAATGTAAAGAGCTCACAGTTTGGGAAAAAATCTATATTCAAAAAAGCAAAAAGGAGAAATTAATGAACTTTTAAATTCCTGAGGATAATGATTTGATTTTGAGGTTCTTCAGTCTACCAACAGAGGGAGCAGGAGGCAGCCTTTAAAGACGACATACCAACGGTGATTAAAGACTGTGGATAGAACTGAATTAGGTCCCAAAACTGGTCTAAGAAGAATAATATGAGGTGAGGTGATAAAATTTCACTTAAATAAATAACACTTTATATTATTAATTCCTAGAAAGTCAATTATACACAGTATTCTTAATTTTTTTTTCTCATTTGACATTTCAGGCATTCTCTCCTGGCATTGGCATATTGTAACCCACTTCTGAGGTTTAGGGCGCCTGGAAGGCAGGGTTACGCTGCCCCAATGATATGATGCGTCAGGAGAGGCCTTACACCTAAACTTAATCTAATGAGGTGAATATTATATTGATGATAATGATGGCCAGATGATGTTTGGGGACCGTTTGGGCCTTAAAGTATCCTGACATTTGTCTTACAGGTGAGGAAAAACCCCAAAAAAAACCTCATGCAGGAAACTTGTCCCGAACGGGGATAGAACCCAGGCCTGCTGCGTGACAAGGCAGCATGCTACCTTGAGACCACAGCGGTGGACGTATTCTTAATATTGTTTACATTAAAATAAATCACTACATGCTACATTTTAGTTTTTATGTATGTAGTATGTAGAAAAGTGTTTGAGAACTGTAATAGTTCATTTGCCACTATGATTTTAATAATCCATCCATCCATAGTAATTCTGCCCGAAGGCAGGTCCTTCACTGCATTTTCATGCTATGCTATGCTTGCAGCTTTACTAGGAAATTGTAGGTGTGGTAGCTTCCCATTGCTTTCCACACCGGTGAAGGATGATGATGATGATGATGGCCATATGATTTCAGGAACAGTTTAGGCCTTAAAGTTTTCCTGACATTTGTCTTACAGGTGAGGAAAAACCCCGATAAAATCTCACCCAGAAAAACTGCCCGGACCAGGGATCGAACCCGGGCCTGCTGCGTGACAAGGCAGCACGCTACCTCGAGATCACAGCGGTGGACATTTTAATAATATGAACATATAATTTGTCATAGTGTGAAATAAAGCTATTACCTGAATAAATATGCTTTCAATATCACTGATTTATCAGGAAGGGAACGGCTCTTGCCTTTTTTTTCTTCTTCAAAGACTTTCTTGTATAATGTCCTACAGTTTTATCAGATATTTCTGGGTGTACACCTCACTAATATTACTTTTTTAACAATTAATAATTTGTTTTTTGTATTATTTAATAAAAAATGGTAAGAAGATTTGTCAATATATTTACCTAATACCTTATATGTAAGCGATAGATTAATTCATTGTAGCTTATTACTTTCTTTGTATTTTTTTATTTCTTTTTATGTATAGTACATTTGCATGGACACTAAAAAGACAACATGAAAGCAGAATAACGGCATGTAAAATGAGATTCATGTGCAGAACAGCGGGTTACACCAGATGGGATCAGAAAAGGAACACCGATATCTTAAAAGAATTGAAGACTACGGCAATTTTGGAATATATTAAACAGTACCAACTAAATTGTAAACACCATCTAGAAAGAATGAGTTCAAATTGCATCCCCAAAGCTGTTTATAATTATATACCAAGAGGACGAAGTTCACTGGGCCGTCCTATGAAACGCTGGAGGGAAAATTTTCTATAGGATTGTAACAGGCCTTGGCCTAATACTTGGAAGGAAGAAGAAGTAGTATAGTAGATTCGGGCTGTTATTCCTTTGTGCAAACAATTCTTTCATTACTTCAATTTTAATTTTATTGTAATATTAGATATTATTTTCATTATTGTTCAGTTTAACAGATAATTAATTGCTCATTGTAATTTTTTGTACTTAAATGTAACATATGTTTGTCCTGGTGAGTGGAAGAGAAGGCAACATGGCCTTAACTCCACCAGGCTAAATAAATCTATCTATCTATCTATCCTTAGTAAGTATTAGACTGTAAACATAATTACCGGCGTGTTGCGGACTGCGACCAGCTTGTCTCCGACTAACAGGCGACCGTCAATCTGCGCTGCACCACCATCCATGATCTTGGTCACATAGATACCATTATCGCCTGGGATATGCTGGTTGCCTATTCCACCGGCGATGCTGAACCCAAGACCTTTTGTGCCCTTCAATAGTTCTATCTCCAGTAATCGTATGTTTCCCGCAGTGCGTCGTCTTCGTACATACTGCATCACAAATATCACTCTTCAATTAGCCTTACTTTACTTTATTTTAATATATAACAAGTAAGGAAGATTTCAGACATATTTCATGGCCACTGAAACACTAACAAACACATTTTTATAATAATTTGGGAAGCAGGGAAGAAATTTTATTTTCTTGTGTTATGCCAAATTTTATATGGAATTCGCTTTAAGGGCACCTGCAATTTGGTTTAAAAATATGCAACATACAAAAATCATTTTTTCAGCTTATTCTTAAGTTATGTGCATGAAAATTATGTCACTAATTTAAAAAGTGTTCCTACACATAATGACAGTCTGATTAACTTTTTAGACATATTACTTCATGAGTAATTTAAAATACAAAAAAATTAAAATAAAAAATCCAACTTGTTAAAAGTATTGTCTTGGTACAATTTTCTAAAAAACTACTTATCCAATTATTTCCAAAATTTAGTATGTTATTGTCCATAGTTCATTTGGCAATAATCTTTGCTTGTGTTCAGATATGGATTGTGATTTATTTTAAAAAATTTGAAGACCAAAAATGATTTTGTTAAAAATTTTGCATAATTTTTTTTTTAATTTCAAACACTTATTTCCAAAATTTAGTATGTTATTGTCCATAGTTCATTTGGCAATAATAAGCTTTGCTTGTGTTCAGATATGGATTGTGATTTATTTTTAAAAAATTTGAAGACCAAAAATGATTTTGTTAAAAATGTTGCATAATTTTTTTTTTTAAATTTCAAACACTTATTTCCAAAATTTTGTATGTTATTATCCATAGTTCATTTGGCAATAATAAGCTTTGCTTGTGTTCAGATATGGATTGTGATTTATTTTTAAAAAATTTGAAGACCGAAAATGATTTTGTTAAAAATTTTGCATAATTTTTTTTTTAAATTTCAAACACTTATTTCCAAAATTTAGTATGTTATTGTCCATAGTTCATTTGGCAATAATAAGCTTTGCTTGTGTTCAGATATGGATTGTGATTTATTTTTAAAAAATTTGAAGACCAAAAATGATTTTGTTAAAAATTTTGCATAATTTTTTTTTTTAAATTTCAAACACTTATTTCCAAAATTTAGTATGTTATTGTCCATAGTTCATTTGGCAATAATAAGCTTTGCTTGTGTTCAGATATGGATTGTGATTTATTTTTAAAAAATTTGAAGACCAAAAATGATTTTGTTAAAAATTTTGCATAATTTTTTTTTTAAATTTCAAACACTTATTTCCAAAATTTAGTATGTTATTGTCCATAGTTCATTTGGCAATAATAAGCTTTGCTTGTGTTCAGATATGGATTGTGATTTATTTTTAAAAAATTTGAAGACCAAAAATGATTTTGTTAAAAATTTTGCATAATTTTTTTTTAAATTTCAAACACTATCAATGGCACAAACATAAATTTGTGTTGTTATTATTATAGAGCTCTTTAAACTACATATCCATGCCAAAAATTATTCTCCTATCTTTCACAGTTTCAGAGAAAAGTGTACCAAAATATGAAAAAATACAAGTTATGGAGAAAAAAAAATACACATTAGCAGAACATAGAGATGCCATTTTTAAAAATAAATTTTTATGGGTTTAAATGTCCAAAATCGAAAAAAAAAAAATTACACATCGATAAAATAGACCTTCCTGGATTTTTTGAAGCAAAAATTTAAATAATTATTTTTATTAACTCAAATAAGTACTGGGTGGCCTTAAAAGAATTTGCTATAGCAAAAACCTAAATTAACATGTTAGTAACTTATGAAAATAATCTACATAGTTAATTCGTAACTAGTGGTCCGTTTCAAGATTCATAGATGATCACACTCACTAGTTTAGCCGAATCTCCATATATGCATATATATTATTTAATAAACATTTTCCCTATTAAAATCTGGTCTCTAGCAAGTTTTCCAGGAGGGACTTTAAGTCATCGGTCACAAATCTAAAGAATTTTCAGGCTCGTAAAAGAACATTAAGCCTGAATAAAGAGGTTCAAAGCAAAATTTATTGACCTTCATTATCTACTAGTTGTCTCATTGGCTCAGTATGTTGACCACATACCATTCACAACTCTATAGGGGAATAAGTTTAAATAAATTAACTTGGTCTTGTAACCTGTAACAAAAGAGAGGCTAAAGCCCAAAAATGGACTGTTATGCTACTGCAGATAGATCTCTCTCGCATGGCATAACAGACCAATGTTTGGCATTAGATTCTCCTTTGTTAAGAGTTACTAGACCAAATTAATTTAGTTCACTCTTTTGTCCACAAATGTCATGAATGGTATGTGGTCAACATACCGACACAATGAGACATCTATTTTGTGTCCAGCCTAAGAAAGACACTTCAGGAAAATAAATGGGCGGGTAATCCATGAAGCACATGACTGCGGTATCTACTGTGATTCGTTCATGGCCAAAGCACAGTTCAGCAGAAGTGAAAAAATAGATCATGCACTTGATTAATATCCATCCATAGTAATTCTGTCTTCAGGCAGAAGGAATTGTAGGTGTGGTAGCTTCCCATTGCTTTCCACACCGGCGAAGGAGGATGATGATGATGATGGCCATATTTCGAGGACCGTTTGGGCCTTAAAGTTTTCCTGACATTTGTCTTACAGGTGAGGAAAAATTGATTAATATAATTATATATTTAAAGTTATTTATGTTAACTATAGCTGATCAGAATACAGTATCCATCCATCAATAGTAATTCTGCCCGAAGGCAGGTCCTTCACTGCAATCATAGCATTTTCATGCTATGCTTGCAGCTTTACTAGGGAATTGAAGGTGTGGTAGCTTCCCGTTGCTTTCCACACTGGTGAAGGATGACGATAATGATGATGATAATGATAAGGATGATGATGGCCATATGATTTCGGGGACCGTTTGGGCCTTAAAGTTTTCCTGACATTTGTCTTACAGGTGAGGAAAAACCCCGATAAAAACCTCACCCAGAAACACTGCCCCGACCGGGGATCGAACCCGGGCCCGCTGCGTGACAAGGCAGCACGCTACCTCGAGACCACAGCGGTGGACGAATACAGTATATACCTACATATTTCTTCGAAGGTCGGAGACTAACTAAAAATTCACTTTTGTTTGAAACTGAACGATTCTTGAGAAGAATCAGTTACAAATCAGTTACAAATATGGCGGCTGTCGGGTAGTTTATGTTAACTTAACTCGGCGATAAAATGTGTGATCAAAATTATTATTATAGAAGCACAATGGGAAATTGTTAAAGAGTGGTGAAAAACGATATTAAATGTATTTTTGTAAGTTTATGGAGCATAATCCTGGCACTGTAGTGAACAATATAGTGCCTAATTTATCGGCTTGTAACAAACAGCTGACAGAGTTTGCCTGCACTCTTACACGTGCTGCGCGGAGTAATACATTCGGAAGTTAAATGTCAAAGTGTACTTCTTACGTTGGACAGATAATAGCAGGCAATTAATGTATTACTAGGATGATGAGATTAGTAAATTTTGTTTACAGCCCTTTTTATTCAGGTTTAAGGATCTTTTACGAGCCTGAAAATCTTCAGATTCGGTACCCACGGCTTGAAGTCCTTCCCAGAGGACTTGCTCCTTGAAATTTTCCATCCTAAAGAAATCCTTTGACCCCGGCCAGGTTAACCCGTGACCCTCGGGACCAGAGGCAAGGAACATAATCACTAGTTACCGCGGCCGAGATAACACATAAAACATATCTAAAAATAACCAGAAGGTTAAATAAATGAAGGGGTATATGGCATGTGGTGCAAGTCATTTTTCCTCATTTTGAGAAAAACAATGTTTTGTTAGTCAGTATACAGTCTTGCCGTCTTGGTGCATGGCGGCAGGGAACAATGCCGAGTGGGGGAGGGAAATAGTAACCAAGCAAAAAACATTTTCTTAATAATAATAATAATAATAATAATAATAATAATAATAATAATAATAATCTTGTAAACCCATGTTTCCCTTAACAGAGATTTAAACGCTTTCCCCTACAGGGAAGAATTTGAACCATACTAATTTAGTTACACTTGTTTTCGTATAGATGTCATCTGAGTGGTCAGCGTTCCGCCTTATACTGACATCCAGGAAACCAGGAAACCAAAGTAGTACCAGGAAGGGAGAATTCGGTAAATTTTGCTTAGAGACCTTTTCATTCAGGCTTAAGAATATTTTACGAGCCCGAAAATCTTCAGACTCGGGACCCACGGCTTAAAGTCCCTCCCGGAGGACTTACTCCTTGGATTTTTCCATCCTAAAAAAAACATCGACCCCGGCCGGGTTTGAACCCGCGACTCTCGGGACTAGAGGCCAATAATAATAATAATAATAATAATAATAATAATAATAATAATAATAATAATAATAATAATAATAATAATAATAATAATAATAATAATAATAATAATAATTAATAATAATTAATAATAATAATAATAATAATTAATAATAAAATAAATTATTATAAAAACAGCGCTATCCTATAATGAACACACTAAACTTACTAGACAACAAAAATATTCACTAACACAGAACTAGTAAATAAGAAAACTCAACGGATAGTAACTATTATGTTTTCTAGAGTGAGGATAGTTACTGGAAGTACCTGCAATTCGCCTTCCCCTCTTACCGCACCTAACACCATTGACCCCTCAAAAGCGGCTAAAGAAGGCAGAACTGAACTGTACAAAGAATCAAGTTATCATGGAGATATTTATTGTCCAAAATGATGTTATTAATTGTTGAGGTATCTGAAATACAGTATGCAGCTTCTTTACAACCGTGTACTTCACTCTTTTTTATACGAACTGAATTACCCCTTAAATATACATGTTTACTTCTGAAATGAAAGTCAGGATAAAATGAAGTGTCAAATACAAGTATGTCAATACTCACTAGTTTGACTTCATTGCCAGCTCTTTTTTATACGAACTGAATTACCCCTTAAATATATATGTTTACTTCTGAAATGAAAGCCAGGATATAATGAAGTGTCAATACTCACTAGTCTGACTTCATTGCCAGCTCTTTTGAGCGCATCGACGGCTGCCGCATGTGGCACGTCTACGACAGTTACATCGTTAACTTGTAGGATGGTGTCGTTAACACGTAATCGGCCATCGGCGGCCGCCGCACCACCTGGGATTAACTTGGTAATATAGATGGCAGTGTCATCGCCGATGTGTGGGTTGTCTGTTCCACCGGCGATACTGAACCCCAGGCCTGCTCCTCCCCTCTCCAGCACGATCTCTTCGTATTCCCATTCCGCGTCTCCATTCACCTGCAAAAATATAAGTTATTAAATTATTCATTTTAATCTTCAGAAAGGAAATTTACGTTTTTGAGGTTGGTCAGAATGAAAATAATTTACATCAATTAAATCAGTTATGCCAAGAATATAATTTCAAAATATCAAAAGAAAAAACAAAAATAATCGCATTTTGGGGAAACGATCATATAAGATCAAAAATCGTAATAGACAACAAACCTCTGGAACAAGTAACAAATTTTAATTATTTGGGTTGTAATTTTACTATAAACACAAAAACTGAAAGAGACATACATATGAAACTGTCGAAATTTCAAATGATATGCGGAACTGTACATAAAACATTAAAGAATAAAACAAGAAGAGATACTAGATTGAAGTTTTATAAAACATTGGCAGTTCCTGCATTACTTTATGGGAGCGAAACTTGGGTAATGACCAAAAAATTGCAAAGTAGAATACAAAGCTCAGAAATTAACTTCCTTAGAAGAACAAAAGGCTGCACAAGATTGGAACGGATAAGGAATGAAGATATAAGAACAGAGTTAAATGTATATCCATTGGATGAGAAAATCAGAGAATATAGAGAGGAATGGTTTACACATGTGGAAAGAATGATGTATCAAGATTACCAAGAGCAGCATTCAACTACAAGCCAAGAGGTTCAAGGTGAACCGAAAGTGTGATTTTCGGTTCGCTACTGCAGTGCCGTTATCCTCCCTGAACAGAAAGATTCGTGAACTATGCCAATATTCCTTCTCTATCCATCTACCTCCACTCTCCTATTTGCCTCTCCTGTTGCGCTGTTTGTGTTGCGCATCTCCCCTTCTACCTCGGAACGCTCAAATACGCTATGCACATCTGAACATTATCATTCGATCGGAACTTTGAGTTGAGACAACTTCGTCTGGAGCCGCGAGTGGCGTGGTTTAAGTTTTGGTCCTGAGGACCGGGGAAAGACTACCCTGGCTTGGACCGTGGTATGAATGTTGTGTGAGGTATGATATAGTTTTGTGATGTTAAGGATTATTATTTATTTTCTTTTTTGTTGTAGAATGATCAAGTATTTACATTTGTTATATTTTTCATCCATTTCAGACGTCTTGTTTATATTAAACATCATTTTTATATATATCCTGGTTAATGTTCAAGTTATTTATGTGCATGCTGCTGTTTGATATTCCTGTACTGAAACTTACTTATTTAGGAGATCATTCTAGCTTCCTTTATTTTCCGTCTAGCTTTCATGATTAATAACAATAATGATACATTCAGTTTAAAATCAGAATCATAAACTACTCTAGTGTTTTGAGATCTATTGTTGATTCATGTTTAAGTGTTTAGGAAAGAAAGATGAATCAATCTTTGCCTCCTATGGGCCCGGGCAAAGGTTTTTTATTAATAACCTCAGATGTTATGAACTCTACGCTAGTATATACAACGGAAACAAAAGACGATACACGGCGCGCCCGCACAAAGGGATGTAGGAAGGCCAGTAAAAAGATGGACAGAACAACTGTGAGGCGGAACAGGCAATTTGCCTAGCCCGTGAAGTGAAGAAGAAGAAGGTTGGTCAGATCGGCCGCAATTTTGAGATTAGATTCTAGGGCCTGCGATACGTAATGGAAGCACTGTTGTAAATCAGCGATCCTAGCGGTGACTATTGTAATCTTGTAGTATGTTGTTGAATAAATCTGTAATGTTGAAAGTCTCGAAATAGCAATATTTTGTGAATACATTCACTGTTTCTCACGTGAAGTAAAGTAATACCACCCTAAAAAAGATGTTCAGCACAATTTTTTTAGAAGGTGGAATTGGGAAGTACTCGAACATCCATCAAATTCACCGGACATGAGCCCTTATACTAATAACTTGTTCACAAAGTTCAAAGAACCTGAACGAGGCATCCGATTATCCAGAAAGCTCTGGATCGATCAGATGAGAGAGAGAGTGATCCAGAAATGGTGCTGCATATGGAGTGCTCCATCTTCGATGCATTTGGCAACGTATAGTTGACTTGACAAGAGACTATAAATGAAGTTCATTAATGTCAAAAGTAACCTAAATAATTTTTAACGTTATCTGTCATTTGTCTTACAGGTGAGGAAAACCTCATTCAGGAAACTTGTCCCAACCGGGGATCGAACACAGGCCCGCTACGTGAGGCAGCACGATATCTCGAGACAACAGAGATAGAATACACAATTTGTGAATTTAAAACGTAAATATTGTAACATTAAGAGTTACAGCTTTCGTTAGCTTCAGTTTATTTGAAACTATCCTTTTTAATTAACATGTTTAATACGACATCTAGTTTTATTTTCTGAGTTACAAATCTAAAACTCGCATTTTGCAAGTGACAAAAAACAAAACCCAATTATTTGTCATACAAATAGAGAGCAGAGTGAGTAAATACACACACTCCAACCGACGAATTTAATTATTTCCGTTTTACGTAAATTAAATGAGTTCACGGAGTTTCAAATGTAAATTCAACTGTTTGGCGTGCAAAATTCGCTAAGAAGTGCACTTTAATATAAAATCATATGTTACCATTTTAACAAGTTTAACAAATTAATTAAAGTTAGTTTCTATTAATTGACAAACTGCAGCAGAAATCATTTCTATGTATAAGAAGAAAAGTGCAATATGTCCCGTATGACAAAATTTAAGTTTTTCGCATTTATTTATTGGCAAGGGTTGCAAACGAAGTAAATAATCGATAACTTTTGCAAATCAAAAATAAAATTTGATCGTCATCAAGAACAGGTTTACAATTTTTATCACATCTTCTTGTGACCAATATTCTATAATCTTACTTCCTCCTATAAATATATCTTCCCAGCGACCTTTATTAATATTATTATTGTATTATTCATCGCTTCCGTTGTGTCCTCCAGCAAAATGTTCTTTAGTCTATATCTACCTCTACTTCCCGCTGGAATACAATCCAAAAATATTCGTGATAACCATTCGCCATCCATTCATTTTATGTCTATACTATTGCAATTTACTTTTTTATTTTAAATCTATAACTGTATTTTCGTTATTCACATATTGCCTAATCATTTCATTACTAGTTCTGCTTAGAATGAATAAATTCCATCCAGAATGTCTATACCAGGCTTGGTAGATTTGATTTTTAATAAACCGATTTGATTTTTTATTTAAATCTGATTTTCTTATTTAAATGGATTTTTTTTTAAAAAAATGATATATTATATATGATATATTACATTTATTTTTATATATAATACAGAAAAATAATACATTTTTATTCTGTGATTGTGCTATTAGAATGCTGCATACAATAGTACATATCCAAACATTACATAAGCTTCGACTTGCCATTTTGTGTGTGTTTCATTAGGAATACCAATCTGAAAGCTTTTTCTGAATGAGAAAGAAAATGATACAAAAAAAGTACGCCACGATGATACAGGGACTGCGTAAACTAAGCGAATTCATCATTACGTCGAAATTATGAATCGATGTTGCAGATTTACGAAATATATATTTAATTTTTTAGCCATTACATAGGAGAAACTCAATTCCTTTTGCCAGCTTATATAAATGTGTCACACTACAGGAAAATAAACCATGCATAACCGTAAGTTATTTTACTCGGACCACGGACCAACGGATCTATAGCGCTGGCATCGTTCTTAGGAAAGTACACATTAATACCCATACCATTTCACCGCACTCCCCTCCAACTACGTCAAACAGCAGCAACAATGACTTATCGAATAGGGATGTTGCTAAATTTCCCCCAGTGCCATGGTCCTTGAATACTGAATAATGCAAGGTTGGAGTCGAATTGACAACACTGGAGTGCAAGTGCAAGATAGAGATAGGAATGCAGGGAGGGAAATGATTTGCCGAGGCAGAAAAGGAAGTAGGCTTTAGTTTGCATATCTTATGGGGGCACAGATCTGTTGGGCAGAGAATACTTATTACCTACTGAATATTAATGTATAATTTGACAGAAATTGAAATAGGCTAATTTCTGTTTTTCATTTTTCCACTGCTTTATTAAAAATACTAAATTAATTAAACCAGTCTATTTTACAGGATACATTGCTAATTTTGCGGTTCATTAAAACGTATGGTATAGAGAATGATACAAAGCACACATTGCGCCTGCTAGGGCGATTTCTTAATATCGGGTTTCATGTAAACCCCCACTTCTCATGGTATTATTTCGCTGATTTTTGGAGAATACCTCTCGTTTTATCCCTATGACACATAATCACTTTCGATGTAAAAAGTAAAACATAGTGACAGGTAGACGTGCATGGAAGCTTCTTGAAGGAAAACCAGAGGGAAAACGCCCAGTTGGTAGACCAAGAATGAGGTGGGAGAATAACATTAACTATGAAGAGGGAAGTAGATTATACAAGGGATGATTGGAAAACATTAGCTCAGGATAGGGATGTATGGAGAGCTTATGTCCGCGCGGACATGAATCTACGAGTTCGATAGTGCCAGTGAATTAGTTAGAGGCATTTCTTAATTTTCGTGTCAGGCGAATTTCTATCCCCCGATATAATTAATTTCTGACATAGTCAATTTCGGTGTCTACTGTATAAGATTTGTGAAGATCTGTAACACAAATTAAAAAAAAAACTTTTAATGAAAACTTCAACAGTTTCATTCCTTCGGAATTCCATAATACGACAAATAAATAATTAAAATGCTTTTTTAAAACAATATGAAGTAGCTCTTCACTACCGGTAGTTTCATCAGAACAGCCGCCACTGACTACTACAGACATAATCCCCACCAACATCTATAAATAAGCCGTTCACTATGTGAGTAAAAAAATCTTATTCCTATCCGGTGATTATCGTTTCCTGTTACATAGAATTACGTATAATTGTCTATTTATAGATATCCTTTCCTGGACCATCTAATTTACTGGTCATCTACTTATATCTAATGAATTACAAGGAATATGAGGCAATTTGAGACGGACTTTGCCAATAAAAGCTTCTTAAAACAATAATGGAATTTCTCAGAAAATAAATGTTATGGTCACTTTTTCATGGTTTACAGAATGTATATTTGTTTTGTTAATTAAATAGTACATATCCAGTTACGCTGAGAGAAAAAGCAAAGTGTAGGCTACAATTTTTAAATTGAGCGTTTTAGGTAAACCCCCACTCCTAGTAGTCGGATTTCATTTTTCTTTTTACAATATCTTTCTCGTTTCATTTCAATTGCATGTATCTAGTTTCGTTATGGAAAATAATAAAAAAAACTCGCCGGTTGCTAGAATTATTTTTTTTTTTTAATTTTCGAATCAAGTTCACCATCAGGGTCCGATTTTGTTGGTTAACTAATTTCACCTTACTTTTCTTATTTATTGTTATATGGTGATTTTTTAAAAAGTTGCGGCCGCTACTAAGTAGGATCGATTCTTAATCTTCCTTTGGCTCTACGGTCCTCTAAGAACCTTGGCCTCCTTCATAGTAGAATCAATTAAGATTTGTTAAAAAATAACTTTTCATGAAAAATACTATAATAGCTTTATTCCTTATGAATTCCTTAAAATAATTGGTGGGTAGGAAAAGTGTACTCAACAATTTTGTAATGCATGTCCTGAATTTTGAATTTATTTTATTTATTTTTGCTTGGCGGAGTTAAGACCATTCGGTCTTCTCTTTCACGCGCCAGGACAAATATATGATGGGTAAAAGAAAAGAACCAAGCAAGCCACTTTTTGTCGAAATGGAGTTCAAGGTGTCATTAGATTCTCCATGGAAAGCACTGCCATTTAGAAGTGCGAATCAATACTTTTAAAATGCATGGTAAATCGCCGCTGAGGTCATGAAGTAAAACATTAAAATCTTAAAGTAAGCATCTGATACGTTGGTCGTCCTCAACTAAAAAGAACTCCTGTTTAAAAACTTCGTAATAGTATATTACGATGCGAGGTTGGGAAGTGGTTTTACAGAAGCGAAAAAATGTTTAAAACCGAGAGATAGCGAGGTTTTTAATTTCCAAGATTCTGTAAAACACTTCACAAACGTGCGTTATACACATTTTTTTGCGCGATGGACTACCTTTTTGGATATTTTTTGTATATACACTGCACATAGTATACATACAGGGCAGTGGTTTTACTTCCAACACGTGGTTTGTAATATGTAATATTAATTTATAGTTATTTTATTAAGTATAGTTATTTAGGTTGGCAACTCCGAAATGTAGGAAACTGAACTTTCAATCAATAATTAAAACATCTACATGCTTTACTTATTCGGCATGTATTGTAGTATACATTACATTCCGAAGATTGGAACATGATTCCGAAAGGCCTGAATGTTTTAGTTATTTAACGAAGTTTTTAAACAGAACGTCGTTTTAGTTTAGGACGACTGATGTATTTTAGGTATTTATTTTAAATGTTTACACTTTACAAGTGTGAAACAGTACAAAATACAGTTTATGTCATGTGTTAATAATTTACCTTAAAAGTTTGGCAAACATGTGAGGAAAAGCGTATGTTGTACAACTACAAGTAAGTTTTGTTTTCTAGGTATAAGGAAAAGTGGCTTAACTGTTTTTTTTTCTATACACGTCATAACATGGCACCTTGGAAAGAAGAGAGCCACAAGTGTAAAATGTGCAGTTCCGAATTATTCGCAATTAAAGTTTTAAAAAAGGGTATATTAATTCATATTTGAAGAGAAAAATTATACGCTCAGACCGGGACTTGAACCCGGGACCCTTGGTTCTCTAGACCAAGTGCTCTACCAACTGAGCTACCTGAGCAAGTACCGATCTAAACGCAAATCTTTCTCTATATGCATTGTAATTCCCGTCCACCAAATGCTATGAAGCCATGCTTCTATCTTGCAAATAGCGGCTCCTTTATTAAGAAGACATATTTGGGAATTATACATTACAGCCAGTACGGCTTTTTCCATGTTTTTATTATTGACTTCGTACATCTCAATGATGGATAAATCATATTTGAAGAGAAAAATTATATACTCAGACCGGGACTTGAACCCGGGACCCTTGGTTCTCTAGACCAAGTGCTCTACCAACTGAGCTACCTGAGCAAGTACCGATCTAAACGCAAATCTTTCTCTATATGCATTGTAATTCCCGTCCACCAAATGCTATGAAGCCATGCTTCTATCTTGCAAATAGCGGCTCCTTTATTAAGAAGACATATTTGGGAATTATACATTACAGCCAGTACGGCTTTTTCCATGTTTTTATTATTGATTTCGTACATCTCAATGATGGATAAATCATATTTGAAGAGAAAAATTATACGCTCAGACCGTATATTAATTCATTTTTTATATGGACACAATTTTATTCCGTTTCCATTTTCTTGCACGTGACTTGTGGCCATGAAGATATAAAATTGTAACCATTTTTTTCTAATAAATAGTAGTCCTAACTCAATTTATGAAATTTTTACACTTGTCACAGTCTTCTTCCCAAGGTGCGAATAGAATACAGTCACAATTCTAATACGAGTATTAAACGCTAAATGCAAATTTGACCAATAAAATAACTTTTTTTTTTCAAATGCCCCAGGTTTGTCTTTCGACATTCCTGGTTTCTCTCCTGGCATGGCGTACTTGTAACCCACTTCTGACGTTGGGGCGCCTGGAAGGCGGGGTTACGTTGCCCCGATGATATGATGGGTGATGATGATAATAGTGGTGCGCCAGGAGAGTCCCTAATCCTAAACTTAATCTAAGATGAATAAGAATGATGATGATTGCGATGGCCATATGATTTCGGGGACCGTTTGGGCCTTAATGTTTTCCTGACATTTGACTTACAGGTGAGGAAAAACCCCGATAAAAACCTCACCCAGAAAAACTGCCCCGACCGGGGATAGAACCCTGGCCCGCTGCGTGAGAATGACTATTTAACTCATAGACCGATAATCGTGCCTCTTCTTGTTCCCAATGAGAGATATCTCCGCAAATTAACTTCTTTGACAAGGATATCGATTCAGCAATGAGAGATATCTCCGCAAATTAACTTCTTTGACAAGGATATCGATTCAACAATGAGAGATATCTCCGCAAATTAACTTCTTTGACAAGGATATCGATTCAGCAATGAGAGATATCTCCGCAAATTAACTTCTTTGACAAGGATATCGATTCAGCAATGAGAGATATCTCCGCAAATTAACTTCTTTGACAAGGATATCGATTCAGCAATGAGAGATATCTCCGCAAATTAACTTCTTTGACAAGGATATCGATTCAGCAATGAGAGATATCTCCGCAAATTAACTTCTTTGACAAGGATATCGATTCAGCAATGAGAGATATCTCCGCAAATTAACTTCTTTGACAAGGATATCGATTCAGCAATGAGAGATATCTCCGCAAATTAACTTCTTTGACAAGGATATCGATTCAGCAATGAGAGATATCTCCGCAAATTAACTTCTTTGACAAGGATATCGATTCAGCAATGAGAGATATCTCCGCAAATTAACTTCTTTGACAAGGATATCGATTCAGCAATGAGAGATATCTCCGCAAATTAACTTCTTTGACAAGGATATCGATTCAGCAATGAGAGATATCTCCGCAAATTAACTTCTTTGACAAGGATATCGATTCAGCAATGAGAGATATCTCCGCAAATTAACTTCTTTGACAAGGATATCGATTCAGCAATGAGAGATATCTCCGCAAATTAACTTCTTTGACAAGGATATCGATTCAGCAATGAGAGATATCTCCGCAAATTAACTTCTTTGACAAGGATATCGATTCAACAATGAGAGATATCTCCGCAAATTAACTTCTTTGACAAGGATATCGATTCAGCAATGAGAGATATCTCCGCAAATTAACTTCTTTGACAAGGATATCGATTCAGCAATGAGAGATATCTCCGCAAATTAACTTCTTTGACAAGGATATCGATTCAGCAATGAGAGATATCTCCGCAAATTAACTTCTTTGACAAGGATATCGATTCAGCAATGAGAGATATCTCCGCAAATTAACTTCTTTGACAAGGATATCGATTCAGCAATGAGAGATATCTCCGCAAATTAACTTCTTTGACAAGGATATCGATTCAGCAATGAGAGATATCTCCGCAAATTAACTTCTTTGACAAGGATATCGATTCAACAATGTACGATCGATATGGTACAGCAAGGAATAAAAAAGAAAACTTAAAAAATTACAAAAAAAAGTTAGTTCTGTTATATATAATTGTAGACTTTCACGGCCGGCGTCTTGATCCATATTTGGTTCGTCTTCCGGGCTTATAGGCCGTGGTCTGGTTGTCTTCTTACTCGACGTTTCATCTACTGCTGCGGTAGACATCATCAGGAGATACTGCGTGCTTTCTGTGAACTCCTCAACAGTCGGCTGCAGACTGGTGGTAGGTCGTGGGATCCCAGCACTGCTTAACACGACAACGAAGCCTATGACTTCGGCACACGGCAATACAGCGCACAACTCGGTGCGCGCAGAAAACCTCCCCTCCACCCGGGGTTTAGCTATAAACAGAGAGACAGTTTCCAACGACCTACCACCAGTCTGCAGCCGACTGTTGAGGAGTTCACAGAAAGCACGCAGTATCTCCTGATGATGTCTACCGCAGCAGTAGATGAAACGTCGAGTAAGAAGACAACCAGACCACGGCCTATAAGCCCGGAAGACGAACCAAATATGGATTAGTTCTGTTACTCTAAAAAAAATATTAAATGTTGTATAATGAATCTGCATTATTGTTAATACTCGTAGTTACTTCTCATACAATCGTCTGTTATTGATTTTTCTCAAATCCAAAGAGATTTAACAGCAAAGCTAAGCTATTTATAACTATATAGTCGTCTGGAAGCAAGATAGGAATACATAACCCCACATTTGGTATATATTAAACACTATAATTAGGCCTATATTTAGCTTCTGATGTTTTATTATCAAGAAGAGATGCTACATTAAAGTTTTATAAAACATTGACAATTCCTGCATTACTTTATGGGAGTGAAACTTGGGTAACGACCAAAAAATTACAAGAACAAAAGGCTGTACAAGAATGTATCGGTTAAAGAATGAAGATATAAGAACAGAGTTAAATATCATCATCATCATAGTACATTCACGAATTTAGGCCATTTGTTGACCTGTTTCGGCCTCAAGAGAAACACCATCCAAAAGTCTTTTGAGTGGACGTCCTGGTCTTCTTCTTCCTGCAGGTTGATATCTTAACATTTGTTTGGGTATTCTGTGATCTTCCATTCGATGAACATGTTGCATCCATCTTGACTTATAATCAGAAATTTTGTTTTCTAAAGATTCCATGTGTAACGGTACAACCCGTTTTCACAAACGAGGCTCTGAGGACCGAGTCACGACGTTATAACCGTTCCATCGGGTACTGAGTAAATGCAGTATCCTAATGTCTGTCCAGAGACTAAAAGGTAGCAGCCCTACCACTGGACTACTTAGCGTCGGAAGGAACTTCAAAACTACTTTCAAGTCTCAACACGAAAAAATCCAGAAGGAATTGAAATATGACGACCCTCAGCAAAGAGTTAAATATATATCCATTAAATGATAAAATCAAAGGATATAGAGAAAAATGGTTTAGACATGTAGAAAGAATGAACGTAACAAGATTACCAAAAGCAGCATTTAACTACAAGCCAAGAGGTTCAAGGAATGTAGGAAGGCCAGTGAAAAGATGGACAGAACAACTGTGAGGCGGCACAGGCATTTTGCTCAGCCCGTGAAGTGAAGAAGAACAAGAAGTTTTATTATTCACTAAACAGTCACTCCAAATCCAAAGCTAGGTTGAGTTTTTCATTAGACAATATCACTCGTGACTTTGTGTGATTTTTCAGAAAAACACAAGTTCTTGTTAGATTAGTGTTGATAATTAGTCCCCATTTAAACCTAACAATAAAACACTTATAAAGGGATAAGACATTCAAAGCTATATACAAAAGCAGATTTTGCAAACATTTCAAACTTTCATAAGTAATGCCACGAGTGATTTCCAATTTATCTAGAGAATTTGGAAATCAAGAGTGGCATTTGTTAGGACTATTTAACGAATAAAATTAAGCTGTTTACTCACAAATCATTATTTAACTATAGTTATTTTAAAATATTTACATATTTAATGTAAACGGCGATGTTTGAAAACAAATGAGAAACGATAGGTACGCTTCATCTGCTTCTTTTCTTTATCACTGCAACCAGATCATACTATTTATTGCCAAAGGAAGAATGCTCTCTAAAATGAAACACATCAAACTGTATATTAATTCATTTCTGATGTCGTATGATGTAAATATGACAATTATATTTTTCTGGATTGTTACCTGGGAATAAATACATTTAAGAAAGTGCAAACAGTGGTTTCTTTTTTTGGTGGTATAATCAATTGCTACAAATGTTTTTATATTAACTCCCGCATGCGGCATGTGTTGACATTAATTCACTATATATACAATCTGGTAGCCGTATTTCTCACAGGCTCAGTCACTGCAAAATAATGGTCAGACCTGTTCAGAATATTAAAAAGGAGGAGCATTCTTCAATATGGTAATTATAACACTGATAAATATTTCGTGAAACACCACTCTGATTGGTTGTAAAACAGAAATCATTGAAACGTGATTGGTCATTGACTCACATTTGGGGCATGAGTTATAGTCAAAATAAACTTTTTGGAGTTAACACACTTTACTCACGCATCAATTCAAATGTGTTCTTAAACAAAGGAATTTATCTAAATATGCAGTAGATGTTTAGTAAAATGAATGGAATATGGAAGAGGAAACTTTAACGCGCAAAATGGAGGATATGTATGTACCATAACGCACACAGTGTAATGAACAGTATTATCCTCTAAGTGATTTATATGCATGCAAGTGCATGACAACAAATGCCCCGCTGCAGTTCGTTATGACATTTTCATAAAGCCATGTTCATCAACAACACGGAATACAGTCATGTAAATCTGCTATCCAAGGTACAATGTTCTCTTATCTCCAATACGTACTCCACAGCTTTAGCCAAAATAAATTTATGGCTCGTCTGTGTACCCGCACCCACAAAATTTTCGTACATTATTAGTGCGATCGATGCTTAGGTATTAAGTTCCTCTGTCCGAGGGTCGCGAGTTCAAACCAGGCCGGAGTCGATGGTTTTAGGATGAAAAAATCCAAATACTTAAACCGTGGGTCCCGAGTCTGAAGATTTTGGGGCTCGTAAAACAACTTCAGTTCTAAATTAGAAGCCTTTGAGCAAAATTTAACTGGCATTTCCATTCAAGTGATATCTTAGTTGCCTAAGAGTTCTCTTTGAGGGGATGAGTTACCATATTATTTAAGGGAATTGGCGTAAATAAATTAGCTTCAATAAAGAATTCCTGCAATGGAGTACCATTGCCGCAAGTGGGAATTTACGAGTATAGCTGGATTAACAGGGCATACCTCTTCAACATTTTCTTATAGTAAGTTTTGTCTTACATTTTTCAATTAACTTTTCGAAATGTTTGTTACATAGTCCTTGAAAAAAAAAATCGGCGGATTTTCTCATGGCTAAAAAATAATCGACAACGTTTTAAAGACAACACTGAGCAACAAAAAATATACTTTTTTGTCTCAGAAAGAAAAATATGTGATTCTGGTAGTACTTTTTCTCCTGAATTCAAATATGATATCGGTTTTTCTCCATCACGGAGGATATCCGAGAGATTCCACCCTTTTAGCCGGGAACCAAGCATTTCAGACTGGTTTTTGGATAACTTTAAATCTCATATGAGATCGTTAATATCTTCTTGAGTTAATAAATGAGGATCAGATGAACAGCTTTGTTCAAAAGTTGTATCACCAACATCTGTTTCTTCTTCTTCTTCCTTACTTCCATCAGAATCTGAGCTCTCTTCGTCTAATGTCACATGTTCTGGAGGCTTTGGTATGGACAATTCTTCGCAGTGTGGAACTGGTCTCATTGCAGATTGCAAATCAGGGCACACCAGTTGATTTTGACATAATCCCTTTAATGTTTGTTAAGCAAAAATTAAAAAAAAAAATTATTTAAATCCATTAATTGAAATTGAAATAAAAAAGCTGTGGGTGATGAAGAAATTCCGAATATATATTTGAAAACACGATAAAAAACTGCATTAGGTACAACTATTGGTACTCATGAGACAAAAATCATCTTGACCGGCGTAATTCAATGCCAGATTTTCAAAATGCATCAACTTCTTGACGTCCCGCGCCGTAGCCGAGCGGTTAAGGTAGGAAGCCTTGGCGCAGAGCTACGGGACTTGCGCTGGTTCGAGTCTCCATGGGGAAGAAATTTTCTCATGGTATTTCGGCCAGTATGGGACCGGTGCCCACCCAGCATCGTGAGGCAATTGGGTAGCTACAATAAGTAGCGGCTCCAGGTTGAGGAACCAGCTATAACGGCTGGGGGACTCGACATGCTAACCACATGTCACCCCTACACTGGCTGTTGATCATCTACCTCTGTGATTGACACATGTGGATGTGAAGGGCCAGCAGCCGGCTGGTAAAGGGCAACCGCTGAAAAGTGGAAAGACCCTCAATCGGAAAATCAACTTCTTGACAATAATATTAAAATAAACTACTTTCTGCATGTATATAGTCAAGTGACATTTGTGTGTGCGTTTTTTATCATTTTTTACTGCACGCACTTAGGAAATTGAAGCTTGGCGCTAAAAAATAAGTATCGCTGACACCAGCATTCAATATGTACATTGTCGAGCCACTGCTCAAACATCCATTTTGTTTAATTTGATTAAAACATAATTTTTAAGTTAATTAATAACACTGGTCAACATGATGTTTGTCTCATGAGTACCAATAGTTGTACTTAATGCAGTTTTTTATCGTGTTTTCAAATATGTATTCGAAATTTCTCCATCACCCACAGTTTTTTATTTCAATTTCAATTAATGGATTTAAATAATTATATTTTAATAAACGTTTTTTCGTCCATTTGTCCATTGTAAAATAAAACCAAATGAGTTAATTCAGGAGATTTCAGTTATGGAAAAGAGATATCAAGGCAAATGGAATTCTAATATGCTGGCCGATTATTGTTGGACCATCAAGAGGGATGCTCCATAGGCGAAATATTGCAAAAAATCGTCATTTCTTACTTTCTAGGTGAGTCCGAATATTCGAATATTGTGTAGTTACGAATGTAGAAAATATTAAAGTGTTTGAAATTATAAATTTCTGTCTCTCGGAAATCTTGCGTGATGGAGAAAAACAGATATATTTGAAATCAGGAGAAAAAATACTATCAGAATCAGATATGTTTCTTTCTGAGACAAAAAAAATAGTTTTTGTTGTTCAGTGTAATTTTATGAAAAAAATAAATAAAACGCGAAAAAAAAATTAAAAATTACGCAAAACTTCATAAACAGAAAATATGACGAAAAAATGCTAAACAGAATCTATTTATATTCGTGTGTCCAGGATTCTAACAATGAATAATGTATGAGAAAAAAAATGACATGTCATCAAAAATCCAGGGCTGGTTACATATATAATATCAACTATTTATGGCAGATGATTACGAATATTTGGAATAGACAGTATATCAAGAAATAGGATGGAGTAAAACGAAATCTGGGGATTAATGATAAATATTGACAAAAGGAAGAATAAGATAATAGGAGATAAATCAAAATATCTAGTTTTAGAATACGGGCCAGGAAAAACAAAATCATGTGACGAATCCGCAGGCTAATATATTTGGGGATAAAAATTAATGCAGATGGAAGTCACGATGTTGGAATTATCGAGAGGACAAATAAGGAAAAATATGTTATAAGAAAAATAAACGTTTTTATGGGATCAAAATACAAGTTCTGGCACAAAATTTTAATACAGTAAGGAATTCAACGACATAGGGTGCGGAAACATGGGGATTAAAACCTAGCAACGAGTAAATTAAATTCCACAATATTGGATTTTGGAGGCGATCAGCTGGAATTTCTAGAAGATATGAAGCAGTGTAAGTACACAAAAGACCAGATGCTCAAAATTCAACAGTGGATTTCAATTAAAAAATAATTAAAATGGCTTGGTCATGAATAAATAATGTCAGAAGTCAAATCCCTAAGGAAAATACTAGAATGGATACTACCTGTTAGAAGAAAAGAGGCAAGGATTGGAGGATGGAGACCAAAGTAACAGAGAAATGCAGAGAAGAATGACAGATTAATTGGGCGCTGGAAGATAATGCGAAACATTGTGAAACCTCCTATATAGGCCTATAGAATTTTATACATCCTATTAGGGTGGGCCGAAAAAAACTCATTTTTTTTTATTTCGAAGTTTTAATAGCGCGGAAAAGTTGCGAATTATATAGCTAGGAAAAAAAGGAAACATTATCAAAATCGGTTGACATCTTCCGGTCTCACAAAGGCTCTGAAGTTTGCCAAAATACGGAGAAAAAAACATAATTTTTACAATTTTTATTTTTATTTTTTAATATCAAGTAGGTATTGCTGATCTTTGCTAAGCACGTTTAGTCTATCTGTGGGATCTGACAATCAATACTCTGGAAGTTATTTATCAAATACCAAAAATGCGTAAAAATATAACTTGTTCATTATTCTAGCAAATTTTTGAGCTTATGCGCGACCGTAAGATATCAACTGATCTAAACCAAATTAAACACACAATGTTTTTAAGCTCTATTTGAAGACGTTGCAAACTATTACAATACGAAAACATGTAATTAAAACAATAAATAAATAATCTCAAAAATGAAGTTTCTTTATATTTTGTCAAACTTTAGAGCCTTTGCGCGACCGAATGATGTCAACCGATTTTGATATATATTTTTTTCTTTTCTTTTGTCCATATAATTCACAACTTTGCCGCGCTATTACAACTTCGAAATAAAAAAATGAGTTTTTTTCGGCTTACCCTAATATATATAAGTATATATATATATATATATATATATATCTCCAACCATCCACGCATCCAATGGCTCTTACAGCCCAAGTCGGGCCCTAGCCTCCCCTTTTAGGGTTTATTGACTAATCTGATTTAGTTACATTTATTTCTCTACAGATGTCGTAAGTAACATGTCGTCAGCATGTTGCCTCAAGTGACATATGATGATTAATGATATAGCCCATTGTCGAGCCTTAGCCTCTCCTTTATCAGGGGTGAATATACCAAATTCATTTTAGTTAACTCATTTTAAAATAAATTATTTGTATGAGGATACAAAAAAGGAAAACTGAATTTGCAGTGAAAGACCTGCCCTATGAATACTATGTATTTGTCCAAATATGTCATGAACGGCATGCGGTCAACACACCGACTCAATGAGAGATCAAGCAGGCAACTAAGGTATTACTAGGATGTTTGAGATCGGTACGTTTTGCTTAGAGGCCTTTTTTTTCAGACTTAAGGATCTTTTAATAGCCTGAAAATCTTCAGACTCGGGATCAACGGCTTAGTCTCTCACGAAGGACTTGTTCCTTGGATTTTTCCATAAACAAATTGACGGCGGCCGGGTTTCTATCCACGACTCTCGGGACCAGAGGCAAGGCGTATTACCATACAGTAAGCAACTAAATTATTTGATGAAGGAAAGTCCATTAACTTTAGTTCCGGGGCTTCTTTTTTTTCCTTCAGACTCGGGACCAACTGCCTGAAGTCCCTCCCGGAGGACCTGTTCCTTGGATTTATCATCCTAGAAATCTATTGAACCCACAACCATCGGGTATAGAAGCAAGGAATATAACCACTAGTCATCCGGAACATACACACACACAAATATATATATATATATATATATATATATCCACCGCTGTGGTCTCGAGGTAGCGTGCTGTCTTGTCACGCAGCGGGCCCGGGTTCGATCCCGGTCGGGGCAGTTTTTCTGGGTGAGATTTTTATCGGAGTTTTTCCTCACCTGTAAGACAAATGTCAAGAAAACTTTAAGGCCCAAGCGGTCCCCGAAAGCATATGGCCATCATCATCCGTATCATCATCATCATCATCATCATCCTTCACCGGTGTGGAAAGCAACGGGAAGCTACCACACCTACAATTCCCTAGTAAAGCTGCAAGCATAGCATGAAAATGCTATGACTGCAGTGAAGGACCTGCTCTCAGGCAGAATTACTACGGATGGATGGAGATATATAAAGAGAGAGAGAGAGAGAGAGAGAGAGAGAGAGAGAGAGAGAGAGAGAGAGAGAGAGAGAGAGAGAGAATCTGATATATTGAAGTGTGTACAGATAAATCCTATCTGTACCCATGTTGAAATATCATTAATTTCATCCGATCGCTTTTTCACGTTTATTATAAAAACAAAAACAAAGTCCACCGCTGTGGTCTCGAGGTAGCGTGCTGCCTTGTCACGCAGCGGGCCCGGGTTCGATCCCCGGTCGGGGCACTTTTTCTGGGTGAGGTTTTTATCGGGGTTTTTCCTCACCTGTAAGACAAATGTTAGGGAAACTTTAAGGCCCAAATGGTCCCTGAAATCATATGGCCATCATCTTCATCATCATCATTACCATTATCATCATCATCATCATCATCCTTCACCGGTGTGGAAAGCAACGGGAAGCTACCACACCTACACAATTCCCTAGTAAAGCTGCAAGCATAGCATGAAAATGCTATGATTGCAGTGAAGGACCTGCCTTCGGGCAGAATTACTAGGGATGATAAAAACAAAAATATTTAAATTATTGCGAACGTAATTTATTCTTTATCAATTAAAAAATAAAATGCATTAAAAATGAGTTCACAATACTTAGAGACAACCATATAGGACGTGCAATTCCATGTTATTCTCATATGCGGTCATTTTCGAAAACAGACTGCTGTAGGCGAAACACCGCAAGCACGTATTTCATGCGACCAACTTTATGAGTGAAGTTATAATCTCGTAACATTAAATTACCTATCAAAATCTAAATGATGGAGTGGTCGCAGGATCCTCTTCATTAACGGACAGCCCTCAATATCGTGCAAGATGGAAAATAATTATTCCCAACCGACATATTGATCAAATACGATGTCACATAATTAACATTAAATATCCCACAGCGCTATAATTTCAAACATGAATCACATTCATTTCTCGGCATCTAATTAAATTTGTAATATAATTCAAAGATCCCTTACAATTCATATCTTCTAACATTTGAGTAACAAAGTTGCTACCAACAGAACAGTAATCAAATATTGAATCTAGAGAACATCTTCCAGCAATGTTAACAGTATAATCATCATCATCATGGCTTTTAGCCTCACAAGAATTGTTCCAAGCTTAATTCTCTACCACTATTGGGTTCAATTTTATTTTCGTTCTTCCAACGTTCCTTCTACCTTTTGGTATGCGGCTATCTTTCATTCTTTGTAGTTTATATGTCGTTTCTAATCATTTGTATCTTGTTTTATTCCATTAATTTGAAGGTCCTTAGTTCCTTCTTTATATATACATTTAGTTTTAATTCTTCCCATTTTTTTTTTCATCCAGTAAGGCATATCTCCGCATTTATACTGTTTCATTCTCATTCCCTCTAGTCTTGTTGCTCTAAAATTTCGAACCATAAAGTGATTATTTTATAAAATTTAATTTTAGTTTCCTTGCTGCTGTTTCCAGGGATCTGTTATAATGCCGCATACATAACTAGGGGATTCTATGTGTCCATGCCAACATAAATTCAAATAAAATACGGAGAAAAAAAACACAATTTATTGTTGTAATTATGTGAATACTGATATATATATATATATATATATATATATATATATAGATGTTATAACTACATTTTTGACATTTTGCAATGAAGGCAAATATGATATGAAAAGAAAAATGAATGCTTGAGTCGGGATTTGAACCCGAGTCTCTAAACTCTGTACGTTTAGCGCTCTAACCAACTGAGCTACCTAAATATTCCAACACAAACATACATTTTTCTTATATAGGCCTATGTAGTATTCTCAATTCACACAAGAGGTAGCGGGAAGTCGTTCCCCCTGACATCTAGTGGCCACCATAACATGTAGGCATTTTTTAAGGAGAATATTTACTTTATAGCAGCAATGCTTGATATTTAGATATATTTTTTTTTTACATTTGGCAATGAAGGCAAATATGATATGAAAAGAAAACTTAATGCTTGAGTCGGGATTTGTACCCGAGCCTCTAAACTCTGTACGTTAAGCGCTCTAACCAACTGAACTACCCAAGTATTCCAACACAAACATACATTTTTCCTATATATGTAGAATATATACAAGCTACCTAGTGTGTGAATTGAGAATACTACATATATAAGAAAAATGTATGTTTGTGTTGGAATACTTGGGTAGCTCAGTTGGTTAGAGCGCTAAACGTACAGAGTTTAGAGACTCGGGTTCAAATCCCGACTCAAGCATTCATTTTTCTTTTCATATTATATATATATATATATATATATATATATATATATATAGAACCATATACTATGGATCATTTAAATTCCTACATACATGATCTGTAGGTGTTTAAATCTTATTGTTAACCATAACTGCGGCATTTTTATATATATATCTTGATTTTTTCCCCCCAATAAAATGTGAAAAATGCCTTAAAATAAAGTGAAAAGTTGAGTTCATAGTAACCTAAAAACAGCATATTTGAATGTAAAATATGTATTAGTCATTACACAGATAATGTAGCCAAAGTTTGACAAAAATCCGCTAACAAACTAGCGAACGGTAAACTAATCTTGTGTACGCCCATTTTCACGCATTAACTTGCCAACTAATGTACGTGGACTCTTGGGTTAGAATCCCCATACATGTGAACAAACATGTTCGCAATTGGTTCTAGCGGGAACATGAATTATCAATATCACATTGCCCAAAACGACGCTAAAAGCTACGTGTTCTCCGATCGAATATTCACTGGTTGCACACAATAGCCCAAAGCTGAATTTACAGTATAATAATTTTTGACAGAAAATAAAAACAGGGCTAAGTTCTGAAAAAAAAACAGAAAAAAAACATTGTCCTTATCACAGTGCATGACAGGCAAAGTGCATTCTTGTGGCTATAGTCTGAACTACTTGCAGACTGAATATCACATTAGCCTGGTTTTTATTGCATTGTCACATAACACATATTTTAGGAATAATACGGAAATCGATTGTCCCGCGCCGTAGCCGAGCGGTTAAGGTAGGAAGCCTTGGCGCAGAGCTACGGGACTTGCGCTGGTTCGAGTCTCCATGGGGGAAGAAATTTTCTCATGGTATTTCGGCCAGTATGGGACCGGTGCCCACCCAGCATGGTGAGGAAATTGGGTAGCTACAATAAGTAGCGGCTCCAGGTTGAGGAACCAGCTATAACGGCTGGGGGACTCGACTTGCTAACCACATGTCACCCCTACACTGGCTGTTGATCATCTACCTCTGTGATTGACATATGTGGATGTGAAGGGCCAGCAGCCGGCTGGTAAAAGGGCAACCGCTGAAAAAGTGGAAAGACCCTCAATCGGAATCGGATTGTCGTAGCTCTTAGCCCGGTTTTTATTTTCAGTCTACAATTGATAAAAATGTAACTTGGGTCATCCAGGTGCCCCAACCTCAGAAGTGGGTTACACTTCCGCCAATGCTAGGAGAGAATACTGGAAATACAACCAATGGCAATGGCAATGGACAAAAATACAATAATTGTTCTAGAAATATAGGTATATTAAAATATAGTTTTAAAACAAATATTCATGCCATTGGAGGTAAGTCCTATTAGAAGACATGCAAAATATTTTACTTTTAGTGTAAGCGAATTCTGAAGAAATGAGGTTATTAAAGTTGTTTTCATGAACAAATTTTTGAAATATATAGGCTACACTTGTGTGTGTGTGTGTGTGTGTGTGAACACAATTTTTGTTTACTTTCGGAATCTAGATCGGCATAACATAAATCAATTAAGAAAGGCAAAGCTAAGTTCGTTACCCAGCAAAACGGACTTTCCGAAGTGTGGGGTAAACCTGAAGTGAATATTTAAAAATAAATATATCAAACACAATCTTAGATCTTTCGCAATAAAATTTTGATATCATACTGAACTAAAAAGAGAAAGGTATTCTCCAAAAATCAGCGAAATTCGATCGTTAGAAGAGTGGTTTGGCCGGAACCCTAAATAAATAATTCAAACCACAGCTAAACTGTTTTCCTGCAATTTATATTAGCCACTCGTGGACACCGTTGTATGCATGAAAGAGCTTATATAAGTAAGTTATAAAGATAGCCTATTCCATTATGCGCATTTGTTTTCTAAAATCTGTCTTAGAAAAAAATCTGATCTATTGTAGACCTATTTCATCTAAATCCACATTGGTGATTATCTATTACGTCGTCAATATAGAGAGTTAGTCTGGTTACTAACATATTTGTTAGAATTTTGTATGAAGTTACATGTAATGAGATACTCATGTACACTGCTCAAAAAAATTAGGGGATATTGTAGAATTACCTACTAAGACTATGTTTTTTGGAATAGTATTATATGCAATCACTTTCTATTACTCCAAGATAATGTAAACAAGAGTTTGAAGTTGTTACGTAACCTTGGTACCACACCAGAGGGCAGTGTCTGTACTGTTGAGGTGAAAGGGTGGTGTGGGGGTGAATGTTTTGTTGCTGTTTATAGATCCAGTCCAGTTTTCAGTTAGTGAATGACTTACCTTAGGGATAGTAATGCCTCGACAACGTGATTTACCTGAACCAATGGCTTGGACGGCCATAGGAAGGATGGAAGCTGGACAGACACAACAAGAGGTGGCACAAGCCATTGGGGTGTCTCAAAGCGTGATTTCCAGTCTTTGGAATCGTTTTCAAAGAACAGATACTGTTCACAGAAGAGCCGGACAAGGTCGACCATGGGCAACAACAGCAAGGGATGACCGTTATCTCATGTTAACAGCCCGTCGGAATAGACAGCAGAATGCAACTCAACTGCGAAATACACTTCAAACAGCAACAGGACGCAGGGTGTCAACTCAAACTGTCCGTAATCGACTGCATGGAAGTGGTCTCTATTCCCCTAGGGCCATAGTGTGTACCAGGTTAACTCCACAACACCGTAGAGATCGCAGAAACTGGGCGGAGGAACATCATGGGTGGAGGCATGCCGAATGGGATCAGTTCTTTTTTCTGATGAGTCGCGATTCAACGTGGAATGTGATAGTCGACGTGTATTCATCTGGAGGGAAAAAGGGACACGAAACAATCCAGCATTTGTACATGAAAGATCCCCATATGGTGGCGGTGGATTGATCGTGTGGGCAGGAGTCAGTAGTGGTGGACGTACGGATCTCTACGTCATCCAAGGTGGTACTTTGACTGCGGTAAAGTATAGAGATGAGATTCTCCGACCTTTTGTCGTGCCTTATGCTGGTGCCATAGGTGATTCTTTTCTTTTTATGGACGATAATGCACGACCCCACAGAGCTGGCTTGGTGGACGACATGCTGGAAGTGGAGGGTATCGAGCGTATGCAATGGCCAGCTTCCTCCCCGGACTTAAATCCGATTGAGCATGTGTGGGGCGCATTGCAGGCAGACCAGCACCTCCCACAACTGTTCCAGAGCTGCACATTGCTCTTATGGAAGAGTTGCCACGTATCCCCCAAGAACGCATTGCTAACCTCATTGCATCAATGTCACACAGGTGTGAGGCAGTGCTGGCCGTTCGAGGAGACCATACACCATACTAAAGAAAAATTTTCACCCATCTTAATGCTGCTTTGTTTGTTTGCCATATTCCTAATCAGGATCTCTTTAGACATCTGGTGTGGTACAGAGGTTACGTAACAAATTCAAACTCTTGTTTACATTCTTTTGGAGTAATAGAAAGTGATTGCATCTAATACTGTTCCCAAAAACATAGTCTTAGTAGGTTATTCTACAATATACCCTAATTTTTTTGAGCAGTGTAGTTGTTGCAATAGGTTTTATCTCCTTTCTTGTAGATTTGTATGATATTCGATTATTTCCATTCAAATTGGAAGAGCCGCTTTTTCCCAAGCAACTGATGTACCTTGTATGAATTTTAACAAATAATAAAAGAATCACTAAAATTTAATCAGAAGACTTATATAAATGTTATTTATTTAACATTAAGGGGACCGACTGGTGAAAATGTTGAAAAAAATCACAAAAAATGAATTTTTTGTTTATTTACTTTTTAATAACTCTGATTCTTTAGGATCATTTTCATATAAAACTTTTTTTATTGTAGGAGCAAAATTAAGTCCGTGACGTAAGAGTTTAAATACCTCTGTATGTATGGTCAGCATTACTACCTAACTTTAATATGCTTTTTTTTTCGTTTCCACTTTTTTGACATTTTCCGAAACTTAAAATGCTCCTTACGATGCAATTGTTATGCTATCAAAGTGAAATGTTGTGGTTAGACTCTCCAATATATGCTAATTCACAGTGTCTATGCAATTAGGCCTACTAGTCTAAGACTAGATGGAAAAAATAATGAATGATATTAAAAAAAATTAAAAATAAGCAGTATTCTGCCTTTATGATTTTTTTGCATAGCAAATATGTGCAGTGGAATCACAAAGACTCAATCTCAAATTTCATCAGAAAATATTTAAAAATGCATCGTAAGGAGCATTTTTTAGAAAATATTTGAAAAATAGTTTTAAAAATCATAATTCTGAAATTATTGTACTTGTAAATACCAAACTTCGCAGAAACATTTCTATAAGCACCTAATGTATGTGATAAAAATTTCAAAACAATCAGATGAACCCCAAAAAAAAAAAAATTGAAATTCACCATTCGGTCTCCTTAAATAATTTACAGAATAAAGGTTTAAAAATATGTGTTATAGGAAACCTCCCCCTAGTAATTATATTATATGCATGCTGTTGATGCATATACAAACCATGCAGCGGATATTACATCTTGGATCAGGAACTTGAGGTGGCTTAGCGCGACTTTATACTTTTACTTCCTTTTCAACGGATATTAAATCGTATTCAAACACTATCAAGCAAAAGTGCAACTTCAAAGCAACCCACTTTTCCTTACAAAAAATATTCTCAAAGTGTACTCCATTAATCATCACGGATCCGCCAACAGTGACAGTAAAACTAAAAACCTCCGTCACGAAGGAATTGCGGAAAATAAAGGAATTCCTCAGTATTTTGATATTATACTCTCATTTTGGCTGATACACGGAAAATACAATGCTTTTGTCAAATTGGAAAACAATACTGGTACAGCTTATATAAAAGTATTGCACTACTGTGAAAACAAACCATGCATAATCAAAAGTTATTACTAATGGTATATTATGTAATTTGACATAAATGTAATAACCAATGATCAATTCTTCTAACACTTTATGAAAATATTAAATAAATTAAACTAAAGCATCTCGTCCACCTCGAAGAAGAAGGAAAGGAAGACCTCGAAACTGGCGGATGCAAGAAATAAGAACAAGAGGACTGAAGGAAATGGAGTGGATGGATAGAGACGAGTGGAGAAGGAAAATAAAACTTTTTATATAAATAAAATGCATCTTATAGAGATATATTTCAAATTTAAGAATGAATTAAACTGGATGGTATAAATTGGGACGACCCAAACATGACGGATGCTAGAGCGAACTTTTATTTTCGAGTTTCAGGCAAACCCCTACTTCTAACGATTGGTTAAATTTTTCATAGAGGCCTTTTTATTCAGGGTTGGGGTTCTTTTACGAGCCTAAAAATATTCAGACTCGGGACCACGGCTTAAAATCTCTCCAGGAGAACTTGACCCTTGGATTTTTCATTCTAAAAATCCATCGATCCCTGCCGGGTTTGAACACGCGACCCTCAGGACTAGAGGCAAGGAACTTAACTAGATCACCGCGGCCAACTTAGATATGATAGTATTCGAATAATAAATTTACAAAATAAAACAACATATTTTAGTAAGAATTGTACTCCTAAGATACATTGTTTTATTTTACATATCATGAATTTCCGCAAAGTTACGTATAACTTCATTAATAATACATTTTTTTTTACAGAGACACAGTGAATATAGAATGATTTGATATTAATTTACGAGAGAATATCTCTTTCGCTAATGAGGTAAAGAATGAAGATATTTCGAACTCTTTTCCAAGTTGTTAGGGCATTCCTTCAAATTAATTCAAGAAATACAGTTCCTTTGACGTTCACAATAAAAAAGAATTATACAGATAATAAAATAGACGACAAACATATGGTACCTCCCAAGCGTGCAGGACAGCCGCTTGCACAAGTACAATATTTCTATATATAATCGCCGCATTAAATGAGATACTCACTTCCATTGCAGTCGTATAAAAACGCCGTAGATCCACAACTTTCTTCACCAATAATCATAACAATTTCAGAGGAACAGTTATAGTGCACCCGGAAAAATAGAAGGGCCTTTACCAAAGAACTTTAATAGCTTCCTTTCAATATCATATTTTAACAAAGGAAAAGCGACTATAATATTCAGAAAAGACTTCGTTTTGTTTTAACAATTGTAAGAAAATTAGTTCTGTTGTTACAATGGAATGGAAGAAAATTGCAATATTTGAATTATTCTTCTTTAAACTAGATCCAAGAATGAGGAAATCTAAAGAACTAAAAGAAATTACACACCCAAGTATATTTGCCGTAAATTCCGGCACGACTATAACACTAATGGTCGATTTCATTTCACCAACCTATAGTCAAATTAGTCCGGACAAACAGCATTGGAACGCTCCGATCAGTACAGTAAAATTTTGTTCCAAACACACGAGTTAATAAGTTAGAAATCGGTCAAATATGTCGGAAAAGTAATGCCACGAAGTGATTTCCATTTTATCGAAGAAATTTCTCAAAATCGAGAGTGGCATTTGTTAGGACTATTTAACTGACATAAAATCTTAAGCTGTTTACTCACAAATCATTCTTTAAAAACTATAGGTTTCTATTTAAAAAGATTTATAGATTTAATGTAAACGGCGATGCTGTTTGATGAAAACACTGAGAAAACTATTGACACGCTTTATTTTACCTTACCTTTGTCCATCATGCAACTAGCAACCAGATGCATATTATTTATTGTCAAAGGATCGCAATAGTGTAAGAATGCACCCTAGTGGAGAAATTTATAAACCAACTGTTATAGGTTTCTGATGTCCTATGATGAATATGAGTCAATTATATTTTTTCTACTAACACGTCATTTCCTTGGAACTATTTTCGTTTAAGACAAAGTGCAGACAGTGTTTGTTTTTTTTTTTTTTAAGTATAATCAATTGTTACAAATGTTTGTATATTAACTAGCTCATGCGCTTTCTAATCCTGACAGATTCATGCACATATATATAACAGATATAACGTATTTCTTACACAGTCAGTCACTGCAAAAAATAATAGACTATGACCTAGTATTCAAAATGTTAAAAAGGAGGTGCATTACCGTTATTATAATAAACTTTAGTTGGTAAATTTTTGGTGAAACACGACTGTGATTGGTTGTAAATAAATAATTGAAATATGATTGGGCATTGACTCCCATTTGGGGCATGAGTTAAATAGTCAGTGAAATTTGATACAGGGAATTCGGCTTGACAAATAATTTAACTACCATTCATGTTAGTTTAGACGACAACCACATTAATTCAAAGAATGTGTGTGTGAGTGTGTGGGGGGAAGAAATAATTAGCATCGTATATTAAAGATTTTTTAGGGCAACTAGGCATATTTTGTCGACCGCGATGGACTAACGATTATGCTCCTTGCCTGTACTCCCGAGGGTTGTGGCTTCAAACAGGGCTGATGTCGGTGGATATTTTAGGAGCAAGTCCTCCGGGAGGGACTATAATCATTGGGCTCCGAATCTGAATATGTTAAAAGTTCGTAAAAGACCCTTAAGCCTGAATAAAAATGCCTCTAAGCAAAATTTACCGATCTCATCATCGTAGTAATTCCTAATTTGTCTGTTAAATGTCTCTGAGCGCATACCACTCATGACATCTATGGTGAAATAAGCGTTACTAATTTAACTTGGTCTACTAACAAAAGAGAAGCTAAGGCTCAACACTGGGCTATGTCATTGTAAAGAGGCTATCTTACATAGCACATTGCTCACTTCAACAACACAGACAATTTTGCGACGATGTAAATGAAGCATTCATAGTTGTAAGGTTTCTCCATTCTCACTTATTATGCAACCGAATATTCAAGGATAGCGGATGAGAATCCTCTATGAGGTAGTCTCGTCTAAGGGTCTAGCGTCCCTTCCCTCGCGAGCTTCAGGTCACACTGGCCCGGTTTGTAGTACCTGATCAAAGGGTTCCTTGCACAGGGTAACGTGCGAAGACCTCATAGAACAGAAATAAAACAGGGAAACATTTGGAGACCCATTCCCGGGATAAGAGAGAAGTCCTCAACTGTCCATAGGAGCGGAAGAGGCAGACCTTCATTTGGGGTTCTAGCTTTAAGATGGCAATCCCATCGTACATCACACTCTGTGGAACCCCAGTATCGTACCCAGACGAAATATTCTGATTACTAAATATGTCATAGATAATGGAAACAGGCATTATACAGAATTACAATTTCAAAATATCAATAAGTAAAACGAAAATCTTAGCTTTCAAGGGATCAGGTACCGTAAGGGCTAAAATAATTCTGGAGGGGAAACCCATTGAACAAGTGAGCCATTTTAAATACCTGGATTATGAAATTTCTTATTTTAAAAATGAAGATCTGTTTAACAAACATAATAAATTCAATTATATATGTGGCACAATTAAAATAATATTTAACAACACAAGAAATGAAACAAAACTATTTTATAAAGCAGTGGCAGTCCCCCTTACTGTTGTATGATAGTGAATTTTGGGTTTTAACTAAAAGAGAAGAGACGATCATAGAAGCAGCTGAAATGGCATTTCTGATAAGTGTGGCTGGCTGCAAACTTCTACATAAAAGAAGAAGTGAAGATATTAGAAATGAGCTAAATATTTTTAAACTTGTAGATAAAATAAAATGATATAAAAACAGGAAAGAACATGTGTAAAGAATGAAAGATGATCGCATTACAAAAATTATACTTAATTACAAACCAAAAGGAGACAGGAATGTTGGTAGACCGAAAAAGAGATGGATTCAACTTTTTGAATGAGAATCTATGATACCGGAACAAGCCACATGGGCTTAATCCATGATTGTTGATGATGATGATGATTTCGACTTAAAACCCCAGTTCTATTGGCATGACCAAAACATTCAAAATAATCAACAGCCATAAAAATGTATTTTTAAAGGTTTAAAGGCGAGTCATCATGGACCATAAATTCTGCTCCTAATCAAATTGTAATTAAGTGGTATCTATCGACATCTTGGAAAAAGCGTAAACGTCTGATTAGGTGGCCCTATATGTACCATTTTGTCATAAATAAGAAATGGAAGTTCCTAATTACACTGAGCAACAAAAAATAAACTTTTTTTTGTCTCAGAAAGAAAAATATGTGATTCTGATAGTATTTTTTCTCCTGAATTCAAATATGATATCAGTTTTTCTCCATCACGCAAGGTTTCCGAAAGACAATCATTTATAATTTCAAACACTTTAATATTTTCTACATTCGTAACTACACACTATCGAACATTCGGACTTACCTAGAGAGTAATAAATGACTATTCTCTGCTATATTTCGCCTGTGGAGCATCCCTCTTGATGGTTGAACAATAATCGGCCAGCATATTAGGATTCCATTTGCCTTGATATATCCTTTCCATAGCTGAAATCTCCTGATGAAAGTGTTCCCCGTTTTATTTTACAATGGACAAATGGACGAAAAAACGTTTATTAAAAAGTAATTATTTAAATCCATTAATTGAAATTGAAATAAAAAAAACTGTGGGTGATGGAAAAATTCCGAATACATATTTGAAAATACGATATAAAACTGTATTAAGTACAATTATTGGTATTCATGAGACAAAAATCATGTTGACCAGTCTTATTAGTACTAATTTACCTTGTATTCAATCTTATTTCCCGTAAAATATGATGCTGCCTAATAAAGATGTTTCTATCGATGAAAGTTCCGTACACAATTCCAGGATGTTCAGCAAATTACAAATATGAAATTCACGACTATTTCCCTGTTTTTTTTCATGTTATCAAATAATAATTCCGAGTTTTTTGAGTGTTAAATTGAATCAATTTTAGTAAAGCCAATTTTGTAAAATATGCTTTGCGCAATAGTGCGTTTTGTCGTACTTACAGCAATAGCGACCATGATTGAATGTGCAACTTCCTACATTTCGGGGTTGCCAACCTAAATAACTATACTGTAATGTTACACATTACAAACCTCGTGCGGCAAGTAAAATCACTGAGCTTTTGTTTACTACGTATAATGTATATACAAAGTACATCCAAAAGTAGTGTTAATATAGGTACATAATACGAAACAAATCACTGCATTTTAAATGAACTAAACTTTATTTGAAACAATATAAAACAAATACGTACTTACCGCCATTTTACAACTAAATTGGTCTCACGGCCTGCTGTAGTCTCAAGTAATAAACGCATTGCCCACACTGTTAACGTTAGTCAGTTGTTTATAATGAACGCAAATATTTCCAACAAAGATGTTATTATTTTACTATTATTTATTATTTTGAAAACACCATCGCGTAAAAAAAATATGTATAACGCACATTTGTCAAGTGTTCTACAGAATTTCGGAAATTTCCTCGCTTCTGTAAAACCCACTCCCCAACCTCGCATCGTATTATGCAATTTTTTAATATGTGTAAGTAATAAAAATCATAATTTATAACTACTTGTGCTTAAGTATTGTTCTGTAACGCGATAACGTGTTGGCAAAGGCCGGCTATCTTTAGCGGTGGCAGCTTGACTCCGCCAAACTATGCTATAGTTTCATAAACATTTCTTCCAAGAAATATGCCAATATCTGTAAACATATTTAGAATGTGGTTTAACGATTGCGATTTTTATTGTTTGAGTAGCTAATACCCGGCGTGCGCTGCTACATCTAAATGAATGAAATTAATGTGTTTTTATGTTTAGTTGAATAAGTAAAAGGAAAAATAATTATCAATTTATATTTTCAGATACCCAGTGCTGATTACCAGGCGTTGCCCGGGAATCTACTTATCGGCAATATTCTTGACATAAATGAGCTGAAATATGAAAATTAACGTGTTTTATGTTTAGATAAATAAGTAGGGTGAAACATTTAGATCGTAATTATTTTTAGATACCCCGTGCTGTTTACCTGGCGTTGTCCTGGAATCTACTCATCCCGACCTTCTTGTCATAAATGAGCTGAAAGACGAAAATTAGTGTACTTCTTATGATTAGCTGAACAGTTATAATATATATCGTAATTATTTTAAGATTCCCCTTGCTGATTACCCGGTGTTGCCCGGGAATCTACTTATCTCGATCTTCTTGGCATAAATGAGCTAAAAGGCAAAATTCGTTATTGTGAGTTACCCGTCATGTGCTGCTATGCTTGCACAGGAATCGACGTACTTGTCTAGATCTTCTTGGCATCAATGGAAGACAAAAATGGTTATTGTGAGTTATCCATAGAAGATAAACATATGCTGTCGCGGACTTTTTTGTAGAGCTTTTTGAGATATTCAATTCTATGTACATTAATGTTGTGTATTTGTTATGGTTTAGGCAGCGTAAGCCATTTAAGCGTCCAAAGAGCTACTTTTTTCACGTTTTCCACTACAAAGGGTGATTTTTAAGGGTGTAGGAGTTGAGTGTCACAACTCTCTTATAGCCTATGTTCATCCCGGGAATCTCCAGAACATTTTGCAAAAAGCCCCATCACAATCGGATTAACGGTATGGCCGCGCATAAAGTACGAACAAACAAACAAACATTTTTATATATTAGACTAGCTGATATCCGGCGTGTGCTGCTACTCATAAATAAATGCTAATATGTTTGTACCACCAGCCGTGCACTGTTCGGGGATCTGCTTATTCCGATATTCTTGGCATCAATGAAATACAAAAATGGTTATTGTGAGTTATCCATAGAAGATAATCATATGCTGTCGCGGACTTTTTTGTAGTTTTTTTTAGATGTTCAATTCTGTGTACATTAATTTGGTGTATCTGTTATGGTTTAAGCAGCGTAAGCCATTTAAGCGTCAAAATAAGGACTTCATTTCACGTTTTTTACTACAAAGGGCGATTTTTAGGCGTGAAGGGGTTGAGTATTACTATTCCCTTATAGCCTATGTCCATCCCCGGAATCTCCTGAACATTTTTCAAAAAGCCCCATCTCAATCGAATGAGAGTACGCTTGTCCGGGAATCGACTTATTCCGATCTTCTTGGCATCAATGAAAAACAAAAATGGTTATTGTGAGTTATCCGTAAGAGATAAACGTATGCTGTCGTGGACTTTTTTGTAGAGGCTTTTGAGATATTCAATTCTGTGTACATTAATTTCGTATATTTGTTATGGTTTATGCAGCGTAAGCCATTTAAGCGTCAAAATAGGAACTTTATTTCACGCTTTTCACTATAAAGGGTGATTTTTAGGGGTGAAGGGGTTGGATATCACAACTATGTTCATCCCGGGAATCTTCTGAACATTTTGCAAAAAAACTCATCAAAATCGCATCAACGGTATGGTCGCGCATAGAATACGAACAAACAAACCAACCAACATACGAACAAACAAACATTGATTTTTATATATAAGAAGATTACAAGATGGATGCACATCGCTTTACGAATTCCCGTCTAGTTCCCGGTTGCTTTAAAATTCCCAACTTATTCTCGGTTTTGAAGATTTTCCCGACTGCTGGACACTCTGAATTCAGTCGCATGACAGGCAAAAGAAGCACAATGGTTCCCCCGATAGAAGGAGTAATACCTTATGCAAGTTTGTTTACAGTACAACAGGAACTTAGCTCGGAATTATTATAGTTAATTGCACAAAGTGAAGATGATTTACAAATGCTATTGCACAAATTTAGAATCATTGCAGCAAAATATAACATGAAAATCTCAACAAATAAAACCAAATCAATGGCAATATCCAAGGACCCACGACGTGTTAAATTAGAAATAGAAGGGAAAAGTATAGAACAGGTCATGAAATTCAAATATTTAGGAGTAGAAATTAATAGCAGCAACAGAATAACAGATGAAATCCTCCATCAAGCAAATAATGCAAACAAAATATCTGGATGTTTAAACAATACTGTTTGGAAAATTAAAAATTTAAGAATAGATACAAAAGTAAGAATTTACAAATCTGTCATAAGACCAGTTCTAACATATGGTTGTGAATGCCGAACAGAAACTCAAAAAACAAAAATCAATGAAACAACCGAAATGAAAGTTTTAAGGAAAATCGTAGGAAAATCGCTGAGAGAGAAAATTCGCAGCTGTGTTATTAGAGAAAAATGTGAAATTGAACCTATAAACCTCTGGATAAATGATAGATGACTAAACTAGAACGATCACATAGATAGAATGGAGAACAGTAGATTAGTGAAGAAAGTACGTGACTGGACACCTCAGCAGAAAAGGCCTTTAGGAAGACCACATCTACGATGGAAGGACGTCACCATACCCCGGACCTGTAGTGAACGAACACGCAACAAGCTGCCAGCATTCATGCGTAGAGGAAGAAGAAGAAGAAGAAGAAGAAGAAGATTAAGCTTTCTATCCTAACCAATTACTTACTTACTCACTGGCACTATCGAACCCGTAAGTTCATGGCCGCGCGGACATAAAAGCTCTCCATGCATCCCTATTCTGAGCTAATGCTTTCCAATCATTCCCTGTATAATCTACTTCCCACAAAATCATAGTTAATGTTATTCTCCCACCTCATTCTTGGTCTACCAACTAGGCGTTTTCCCTCTGGCTTTCCTACAAGAAGCTTCCATGCAAGTCTTTCATTCCCCATACGTGCAACATGTCCTGCCCATCGCAGTCTACGAGACTTAACTTTTCTTATTACATCTGGCTTCCTATAAAGACCATGTAGTTCGTTGTTATGTAGTCTTCTCCATTCACCTGTCTGTTCATCTCTCTTTGGTCCAAACATTTTCCTAAGTACTTTATTCTCAAATACTTGTAATCTCCTTTCCTCCCTTAAAGTAAGAGTCCATGTTTCGCACCCATATAACTGGTAGAATAATAGTATCCTAACCAATTATGGAAGCGAATATTCGCCTTAAAATCTTATCGATTTTCTATTGTATGACAAAGAACCGCAGTCTAATCACATCATTAAAATAAAGTTGGAACTTTGACTTCTACTAACACGTGCAGGAGTACCTAAAGGAAGAGATTATTAAGAGCTTTATATATATTCCAAAACAGGAGCATTAAATAGATTTACAATCTCTCTCTTGCATCTATAACAATGTGTAGTGTCCTCTCTTTGCATCACAATTAGTAATTAAAGTGCCATATAAATTGACAATAAAGTTGATAGAGTGGAAAGCCACTAGAAGCTGTAACTTCTTCAATATTATACGTGAATACACAAACCGTCTGTCTTTGAAGTTGAGCTGCAGGAAAACGAGCCTGTTGTAATATTCAACACTCTGAGAGCTGGACCAAGTGTTTCCGCTATATTTACCTCATTAAGAACCTAATGAATAAATAAAAACATTAGCTAACCATTTCCACGGTCCTCTATGGTGTAAGGCATATGGAAGCATTACAATGTTATCGCAGGACACGTGAGATCAAAGAGGAATTCCCAACCCTAGTCGAAACCATTTTAGTAAAAATCAAGTACAGGGTCATTCATAAATATCTAGTTTTAACAAACTGAAATGTAATCAATTGATTTGGTGTTTACTTGATGAAACTCAATTGATTACATTTTAATTTGTTAAAACTAGATATTTATGAATAAAAAAACTAGATGTTAAATAAAAATAAAACTGTTAAAGTTTTATATGATTTTCATATTTATTAAAATATTAAATAAATTCCCAGCTGGGTTTAAATGTATCACCGCTTTTAATTTTATAATAAGAGAATGTTTGTTAAACTTTGTTTACATTTAGTTGCATAGTTACAGTTGGTTGTTATGTACTGGAGTGTATATATATATATATATATATATATAATAAGAGAATGTATATATACTCCAGTACATAACAACCAACTGTAACTATGCAACTAAATGTAAACAAAGTTTAACAAACATTCTCTCACTATATAATTATATATATATATATATATATATACACACACACACATATAATATATACACAATGACAAAATTCATTTGTAATCACGATATTCGCCTGAAGAAGGTACAAAGTACTAAAACAGCTGTAACGAATTTGTATTTTAATAAATATGAAAATCATATAAAACTTTAAACAGTTTTATTTTTATTTAATTAACACAAACTAAAATGAGTTTGCAATGTGGGGGGGTTTGTATTATTATTATATTATTATTATTATTATTATTATTATTATTATTATTAGTATTATTATTATTATTATTATTATTATTATTATTATATTATTATTATTATTATTATTAATTAAATAAAAATAAAATTTTGTTTTGATTTTCATATTTTAAATGTTTGCTATGAAAATCAAATAAAACTAAGTTTTATTTTTATTTAATTAATAAATATGGATTTTCATCAAGTAAACACCAACTCAATTGATTATTATTATTATTATTATTATTATTATTATTATTATTATTATCATTAGGGGCACGCCGTAGCGTAGTGGTTAAGGCACTGCGCTACAAGCCGGAAGGTCGAGGGTTCGAGTCCCGGTGGGGTCAGGATTTTTAAACTGACCCAAAACCTTCTGGCGGCACTATGGCCCTGGGGTCGACTCAGCCTCTAACTGAAATGAGTACCAGACGCTTGCTCTGGGGTAAAGGCGGCCGTCACGCAGGGCTGACAACCCGGCTGACATCAAGTGCCGATTGTCAAGAAAAAGTGGGAGCCTTAACCTCCTACTACCCTAAGGGCCTCCTGAGGCCTGTAGTGGGATCACTTTAAAAAAAATTATTATTATTATGTCGGCCGCGGTTGAGCCCTAGTGGTTTTGTTCTTTGCCTCTTATTCCTAGAGACGTGGGTTCAATTCCGGCCGGCGTCGATGGATTTTTAAGAAGGAAGAATCCAAGGGACGAGTCTTCCGGGAGGGACTTTAAGCCGTGGGTCCCGAGAACCCCAAGCCTAAACAAAGAGGTCACTATTCAGAATGCACCATACCTGCCGTTACCCATCCAAGTAATTCCTAAGTTACCCACTAGGTGTCTCACTGAGGCGATATGCCGTCCCCATATCACTCGCTGACATCTGGGGGTAAATAAGCGCAACTAAATTATATTTGTTAAAACACTCCCACAACGGACCATCCTAATCCTCACGCGGGGCAGTACGGGGTATATTGTTCTTATTATTGTTATTATTATTATGTATGTATTTATTTATTCTCAGGTTTTACAATGTATTTAACATCTCCCTGTATCCATTTCAAGATTATATAGTCAATCTTCATTTCTCTCTATTTTTTCACGCCTCTCCCTTCCATTTTTCTGACTACACTTTCTGTCCATGTTAGTTTTGGTCACCCATTTTCCTTTCTTCTGTCGGAAATCATTCATAAATCTTCTTCAGTAATGTCCTTCAATAGGTTTTTCATATATCCAAATAATCTTAATTGTGTTATTTTAATAGTTTCTACTAGGAATCCTTGCCGTTTCATATTTTCTCATATAATTTCTAATTTCTCTTTCCTCGAAATACTTTGTGATCGTCACTAGATGTCCATTTCTACCAAATGTAATATTTCTACCGTTACTGCTTTAATATGCCATGTTTTTAACCAAAAGTTAACGAGCTTTTGAAATTGAATTTTAAATGTTGGATTTTTTATTTTATTGCTATGTCGTTATCATAAGTAATGCCACGAGTGATTTCCAAATTATCGATAAATTCACGACTCACGAAGTGGGGAGTGACTTTATCTAGCCTATTTAAATCATGCCACAAATGCTAGTCAATGACCAATCACGTTTCAATGAATGTTGTTTTACAACCAATGATAGTCGTGTTTCACCTCGCTCTTTATCGATTTCTCTTTATCAGCTCCTGCTATTGTGATAAAGAAAGCTCCTCCTTTTTAATGTTCTGAACAGGTCAAAGCATTATTTTTCTCCAACAAATACATTGAACATAGCAAATAATGAAAAGATTCCTTGATTTTACTGAGTTGTTTACTAAAAAAGTAAATAAATAATCCGTAATGTTGATTATGATATATAGTTTGATGTGTTTCATTATTTCTCCACTTGGGTGCACTCTTACAATATTGCGATCTTATTTCGCGATAAATAATATGATCAAGCAGCAGTGAATGAACATAACCTTACATTTCTGATTTGTTTTCAAACATCGCCGTTTACATTAAATATATAAATATTTTAAAATAACTATAGTTAAACAATAATTTGTGAGTAAACAGCTTAATTTTATTCATTAAATAGTCCTAACAAATGCCATTCTTGATTTCCAAATTCTCCTCACTTCGTGAGTCGTGAATCTATCGATAATTTGGAAATCACTCGTGGCATTACTTATGATAATTTGGAAATCAAGAGTTGCATTTGTTAGGACTATTTAACGAATACAATTAAGCTGTTTACTCACAAATCATATTTAAATATAGTTATTTTAAAATATTTATATATTTAATGTAAACGGCGATGTTTGAAAACAAATAAAAAACTATTGTTATGCTTCATTTGTTCATCACTGCAACCAGATCATATTATTTATTGCCAAAGGATCGCAATACTGTAAGAATGCACCCTAGTGGAGAAAAAATGAAACAACAAAATGTTTATAACCAGCATTATAGGTTATTAATTAGTTTTGATGTCCTATGATGTAAATTATATTTTTCTGGAACGTAAATTCCTGGGAAATAGTACGTTTAAGAAAGAGCAAACAGTGTTTTTTTGTGGTATAATCAATTACTACGAATGTTTTCTATTATATCCCGCAAGCAGCATTTGTTTACATTCGTGCACTATATATAGAATCTAGTAGCCGTATTTCTCAGAGTCAGTCACTGCAAAATAATGCTATGACCTGTTCAGAATATTAAAAAGGGAGAGTTTTCTTCAATAGGCCTATGATAAACTTAATTGATAAATATCGGGCAAAACACGACTGTGATCGGTTGTAAAACAAGATAGATTGAAATGTGATAGGTAATTTACTCCAATTTGGGGAATGAGTTAAATAGTCGCATTAAATACGGTTTAATCTTGCTGTTGATAGTCATTATGATTAAGGTTATCGTCATCATTATAAGACTGCCGATATGTCGTAGGTTACTTAGCAAATTTAACCATGCGAGTTGGCTCATGCGGTAGCGTTTTAATTTTGTTTTTAACTGGAATCTGTGGCAGTGAACTTACAGATTGAGGCTGGGGTACTTCTTAGAATTAAAATTAATTTGGTTATTATTTGGGACCACACAATAAGCTTTTGTTATACAGTGGTTAACGGTAACTGAAGGGTTGACAGGTACATGTACCTAGCGAAGCGAAACTAATGTTTATCATAAAAGTATAAATTTGATTGACGTGTTGAATATGTTCAAATTTGCAAAACAATAAATTTTGTTAAAAGGAATACTTGAGCCAATTTAAAACTTCCTTGGAAAATTAATATAAAAGGCCAAGAAATTGTATCGTTAACACAGTGTGGTTAGTCGCTCTCATACGATAACACAGTGTGGTTAGTAACTCATACATACATACATACATACACACACACACACACACACACACACACACACACACAACCAAGTCTTTCTTTCCCACAATACACGACAGGCTAAAATTAAAACTCAAACTGACATATAAATTAACTATAATGTTAACAGGTCATGGGAACATCAGATCCTATCTAAATAGATTTAAAATAATAGAAAACCCAAACTGTCCCTGCTGTGACAAAGTGCAAGATATAAAACACATATTACAGGAATGTAAATTATTAGATAAGGAAAGAGACAAACTCAAATCAATAGTTTTAAGAAACCAGAATCGGCCAATTAAGAACAATGAACTCATTGACACTTACACTAAGGAATTTTCAAAATTTTCAAATACAATTAAATTTGATACACTCTAGGTTAAGTAAAACATAGAACAATAGTATTGTATATAGTTAACCATCTAGCTTTAAGTAAGATAATCTAATTGTAAACACTGTTTAATTTTATAGTTGTATAATAAGAACACCACAATGCATGTAGTATTACTCCACGTAATGGAGCATGCAGTTGAATAATAAAATAAATTTAAAAAAAGCACATACAGCATGGTTAGTAGCTCCCACACACACACACACAGAGTGTGGCTAGTTTTTCATATTACAAGTATTCAGAGGAGCCTGTTGCTCCTATATTACATTATTATTAATTTGTTGTGAATATTGTGTTGTTCATAAGAGAATAACAGAATAAACTCTGTTTAATTAATTACACAACTCATTGTTACCGATCATCGAATTCCTTATCCTTCACACCAGTAGAACCCAGAAAGATGCTTAATTTAAAACATGCCCCGAAAGTTTTGCCGCAAGATTTTAATTGATGTCAAATTAGCACTGATTTGTATTCAGATTGAAATTTAACTACAAGGTATAACCGGAAAAGTTATCCTTACGTAATAATAATAATAATAATAATTATTATTATTATTATTATTAATATTATTTGGGGATTCTTTTTATTTAATTTTTAATATAAAAAATATTTAAATAATTTAAATACTAAATATTATTTATTGTAAAATGTTAAATATAATAAATGATTTTTGTAACATCAATGTGAAATGTAACAATTATTACGTCACATATATTGTTGTGATAAACAATAGATACAGAATTCGCAGACAAAAGTTTACGACAAAATAAAGTTTCAATAACGTGGCCTTAAGTGGGCCGAACATCAAAAATATGATTGCGTATCGAGGAATGAAGACGGGCTTATCGTGTTCTTTCCTGATGATGTCATTACCAATCAGAAACTGACAACATTATAATTTGCAACAGAAGAAGAAGAGATGATTATAGAGATGTGAAAAAGATCGACGCCATTGAATCATCTCAAAATAAAAGTTTAAATAATTAGTGATATGTTGAATTACTCGCATATTGGTTTAATTTACATGAAAAATATAAATAGAAATGACGTGACTCTAATGAAATAAAAAAAAATTAAATTACAAGAAATAATTTAGTAGTGCAGTAATATATAAATAAATTAAATAGTATATATATAAAAAGTGAATATACGACTAACGAAAATAATTCATGTTAAGGCTGTTGTATGGTTTACGTCGCAAAAAATTTTCAATTCAATTTCTTATGCCACTGATGCACTAAACACTTTTAAACACGTTTAAAACATTTTGCAACACTTTTAAACACGTTTTAAACATCTTCAAATGTTGCAACGATCTTTTTTTTTATATTTATATATTTACGTAAAACATGATCGTCCTACATTCTTCCTTGCTACTTTCTTCTATTTTCCCTCCTCTTCCTATGTTGTTCCAACGTTGCCACCATCAACAACCCAAAATACTCCAGATGTTGCCAACATCATTTCCACGTTCCCTGGATTTCACCTACGTTAGAGTAATTGATTTGTGTTACAGTAATTGATTTAGGTTTGGTTAGCTTTTAGGTTCCTTGCTTTTTAAATGTGATTCCACGTTCCCTGGATTTCACCTACGTTAGAGTAATTGATTTGTGTTACAGTAATTGATTTAGGTTTGGTTAGCTTTTAGGTTCCTTGCTTTTTAAATGTGATTTGATACGTAAAATAAATTACCTCTTCATATCTGTTATTCTATGAAAAATTAAAAATATCGGACGGTTACCACGTAAAATCATATTTCCACTACTTCATTTCGTGTTAATTGTACATTTTTAGAGAAGTTCTTGGAATTTTGTGTCAATGTTGGTCATACTGATTTCACATACATATACCGCCAACTGCTGTAGGTTGCATTTATCTTTCTGGGATTACATGGCGCACTGTGATTCTATAGAACTTAGAAGAATTTTCTTGCGACGCTAAGTGTAGCATATCCCATATTAATAATTACACATTATTAAAAAAATATTTAAAGCAAGAATAATATAATTGAAAATAAAATCACGAATACTACCAAGCTGAAAATATATAATATCTACAGTCATCAGATCAAATGATAGAAACGATATTCATAAGTTTCATTTTTATTGCCAAATATTATTGTGTAATAAATAACTTATTGAACAAGTAAATGTTTTATTTGACTACAAAATGTCTTTACTCACCATAATTGTGTTGATCAGTGATACCCCTGAAGGGATCTACATAAATAAACGGACGGAGAAGAATATTTAATGAAAGAAATGCATTACCTAAGAAACACCATCACAAATACCGGCGCCGCAACGTGGCCCGAAAAGAACCTACTATACCGTCACAAAGGAAATAAAAGTTGCAATTTTTTCACAGTTCTCTTTCGTTTCTGAATCTAATTGCTTTGCTGCATAACAAGTGTAAGCTCTGTCTCAGAAGTTCAAGGAAAACTGCATGGATATGATGGAATCATTATATAATGCACTTTTTGCGATTCAGGAATTACATTGGTACGTTATTTTAGGTAAGTTACGTTAGAATGTGCAGGTTAGATTAGACTATATTAAATAGATTAGGTAGGTATCGGCAACCTTAATTAATTGTTAGCGTGTTATTCATGAATTGGCTTTTCTGATTGATCAATAATAATATATATTGCAACTATATCAATATGGCGTACTTTAGGTTATTTTACAACTTCTATTCAATTTGCTGGTTATTATCTGGATTTTAAAAATATATATGATCCATCCATAGTAATTCTGCCCCAAGGCAGGTCCTTCACTGCAGTTATAGCATTTTCATGCTATGCTTGCAGCTTTACTAGGGAATTGTGTAGGTGTGGTAGCTTCCCGTTGCTTTCCACACCGGTGAAGGATGATGATAGGGATCATGATGATGGGCATAAGATTTGGGCCTTAAAGTTTTCCTTACAGGCGAGGAAAAACCCTGAAAAAAAACCTCACCCAGAAAAACTGACCCGACCGGGGATCGAACCCGGGCCCGCTGCGTGACAAGGCAGCACACTACCTCGAGACCACAGCGGTGGACATATATATGATAATAAATTAATAATAGTAGGAAACGCGCACAAGTAGAGTAGGCACTGGAATCAGTGCTCTATGCTGAGATCCATCACAGTTTTTGTGTTCTTACATTTCAAAATGTGGTATTTGTTGCATTTTAGTCCGCATAGTTTGCATATACATTTCTCGGATACGGTGTGAAAGGTGTTAATGTTGCATAGTAAAAAAATGTATATGCATTGCTGATGTAATTACATTGAGCAACAAAAAATAAACTTTTTTGTCTCAGAAAGAAAAAATACGATTCTGAAAGTATTTTTTCTCCAGAATTCAAATATGATATCCGCTTTTCTCCATCCTGCAAAGTTTCCGAGAGACAGGAATTTATAATTTCAAACACTTTAATATTTTCTACTATCGTAACTACACAATATTCGAACATTCGGACTCACATAGAAAGTAAGAAATGACGATTTTCTGCTATATTTGGCCTGTGGAGCATCCTCTTGATGGTCAAACAATAATCGGCCAGCATATTAGGATCCCATTTGCCTTGATATCTCTTTTCCATAGCTGAAATCTCACGCGTTAGCCCATTTGGTTTTATTTTACAATAGACAAATGGACGAAAAAAGTTTATTAAAAATAATTATTTCAAATCATTAATTGATATTGAAATAAAAAAAACTGTGGGTGATGGAGAAATTCCGAATACATTAAGTATAACTATTGGTACTCATGAGACAAAAATCATGTTGACCAATGTAATTTAAATACTTATAACGTAATTTGTGTTTTTTTATTTGAATTTATATAGATATCTGGCATACAATCCGAAGCTAAAAATATGGTACATAAATAAACATTAACTTTTTTTAATACTTTAAAATATTTCTTAGTTTGTTTACCCCATTAATTTGTTAAGGTTAGCAAGCCTATTACTAGAAACTCACCCTCATTGTTTTATTATATTTATAACACTCAAGGTTTTTTTGTCTCCTTTTCGTTTACACTGTTCTTCCTTTTTGTTTTACCTTATTGTTAACTTTATTTCATTCTCACATACAGACACAAGGACAGGACACACACCCAGACCCAAGGCGGAGATTTAAAATCCCCTACCCCGCCAGGAATCGAACCCGGGTCGCCGGAGTGGAGGTAGGGACTCTACCGACTACACCACGGCGACGGACTTTTTTTCCTCTTTTCGTTTACACTGTTTTCCTCCTCGTTTTACCTTTTTGTTATTCTCACATATAGACACAAGGATAAAACACTCATCCAGACCCAAGGTGAAGATTAAAAATCCCCTACCCTGCCAAGAATCGAACCCGGGTCGCCGGAGTGGAGGTAGGGACTCTACCGACTACGCCACGGCGACGGACTTTTTTTCCTCTTTTCGTTTACACTGTTTTCCTCCTCGTTTTACCTTTTTGTTATTCTCACATATAGACACAAGGATAAAACACTCATCCAGACCCAAGGTGAAGATTAAAAATCCCCTACCCCGCCAGGAATCGAACCCGGGTCGCCGGAGTGGAAGGTAGGGACTCTACCGACTACGCCACGGCGACGGACACATTATATAAAATAGCATCTTCTACTATTGAAATACTTTTATCTGACGTATAAATTATGTTTGCGTTTAATATTAGAGACAGTTTGTGTAGTGAACTTCATTACTGTGACTTAGTGATAAGAATATAGATATAGAACTTACATGTTTGTTGTCTCCCGACAGAAGTGGTGTGTGAGCCTGAAACAAAACAGAACATGTCATTACAAACTCTAACTCACATAGAAATCAAACGTGCTCAAACTACTAACATTTACACGTACAAGCTACTTCCACAAATATGACAAGTTGCAATAATCGATCCAGTTACTTCCATCCGTAGCATTTGCGATTCGTATTCTGGAAGACTCCAATATTAAGACCTGCGTCGACTCAACATAATTACACACACGCACACACACATGTATAGTCCACCGCTGTGGTCTCGAGATAGCGTGCTGCCTTGTCACGCAGCGGGCCCGGGTTCGATCCTCGATCGGGGCAGTTTTTCTGGGTAAGGTTTTTATCGGGGTTTTTCCTCACCTGTAAGACAAATGTCAGGAAAACTTTAAGGCCCAAACGGTACCAGAAATCATATGGCCATCATCATCCTCACCCTTATTATCATCATCATCATCATCCTTCACCGGTGTGGAAAGCAACGGGAAGCTACCACACCTACAATTCCCTAGTAAAGCTGCAAGCATTGCATGAAAAATGCTATGATTGCAGTGAAGGACCTGTCCTCGGGCAGAATTACTATATATATATATATATATATATATATATATATGTGTGTGTGTGTGTGTGTGTGTGTGTGTGAAAGAATATGAAATAAAAATAATATATCATAAATAACTATATTTAGAATCAGTGGGTGAAGAAAAAAATAGGTATATGAAATTTAGGAGGCAATGACAAATTACCAGTTTCGATCTCCATTTTTGACCCCCGCAAAGATTATGCCGAAAATCGTCCTCGACTGTTAATAACAACCTCGCCCATAGTAATTCTGCCCAAGGGCAGGTCTTTCAATGCATAGATAGCATTTTCATGCTATGCTTTGCAGCTTTACTTGGGAATTAAAGGTGTGGTAGCTTCCGTTGCTTTCCACACCGGTGAAGAACGGTGATTATGATGATGGCTGGATTATTTTCGGGGACCGTTGGGCCCTAAGCGTCCTGACATTTGTCTTACAGGTGAGGAAAAACCCCGAAAAACCCTCACCGAGGAGCCTGTCCCGACCGGGAATCGAACCCGGACCCGCTGCATGACAAGGTAGCACGTTACCTCGAGACCACAGCGGTGGACTCTTACATCCTTATAGTATAAATAAACATTTATTTCTTTAAATGTAACTTCTTCATTCTATGATTTAACTGAAATTCTACTTATTTCGAAACGACTGAGATCTCAAATAGCCTATATATTGTACTACTTTAAAAAAGTAGAAATTATAAATGTCTACCTCGTCCGGAACATGACACGAGTGGAAGGCTTGAAATTCACATTACAATTCTTCGTCACGTGAGTTAGGAATGCTAACAAATAAACGTGATTCCTCACAAATTGCTCCATCTCAGCGCTGGGTACGAATATTCAAAAGGAATTTCATTGAGGAGTTCTCAAATGAACACAAATAAGATAAATTAACTATCCGCTCGCTTCCCATGATGCTACAGGAACAATAAAAAACCCGTCTTTCAATTTTCAAGTAACTAGGATATGCGAAAGAGTCATGAAATTATTAAATTATTGTCTAAATCTTTCTACATCATTTCGAGAGAAAAAAAAAAACCAGTATAGATACCTCAGTTGTATACAAGTAAAATTAGTTGAGATAGACTATATTATTGAGCAAGTATCCGAATTTAATTACCTAGGACACTTAATTTACGAAACAAAAAATATATAAAGAATTCAAATTACAGAAATAGGCCTATAATATGAATGTAATAATTAAACAATGTAATATATGTAGGCCTACCCTCAAGAATGGCCGCCCCACAAAAAAGGGTCGCTAAAAAAACAATGTATTAATATATAGGGCATATGCATGTATGTTGAGTATGTATCTTAGTATATAAAAATTTCGTGTCACGTTGTTTGTCCGCGATGGAATCCTAAACTACTGAACCGATTTTAATAAAATTTTGCACACTGTGTGCAGTTTGATCGAACTCGAGACTTAGGGTAGTTTATAACTAAATTTATAGTCGCATTATTTTTTATTGCAAATTATTTGTTTATTATTTGACAAAGAGTTATAATTATCTGCGAGTTCCATACGATTCTAACAGATGGCGGTGTAAGGTAATTTGGTAAGGTAATTGGTTTATTATTTAACAAAGAGAGATCCAGATGGCTGTGCTTTTTGTTGCAACCGTGAATTTCAATTGAATTACAAATATTGATTATTTCATAATTTCAGTGTGTTCGGTGTTTATTTTATTTTCAATATTATTAATTTCGTGTGTATTAGTTTTAAGTAATCTGGCTGAAAGACAGCAACTTAATTTAATTTTTTAACATATACCTTAGCCACATCAACGCGTGGCCGGGACTTCTAGTATACATACATACGCACATACATACATACATACATACGCACATACATACATACATACATACATACATACATACATACACACACACACACACATGCACACACTAACTCCATATCGCCACTGGCCTAGAAGGCCCATGACCTACCAGATGGATGCTGGCCTCACATCGGCATGTGTTAATCACAGATCAGTATAGGGGTAACATGTTGTCAGCATGCCTGTTCCCCAGTTGTAGCTATATTAACTAGGAACAGCTACTTATTGTAGTTATCCAATATCCAACCGATGATATATATATATATATATATATATATATATATATATATATAAACTAATTTATGTGTTCTAATGCCACCCATCGCACTTTTGTGTTTCGGGTTCCGCGCTGGGCGGATATTTGACGATAATGGGTCTATTTTCAATTTACACACCACATCGGCAGACCACTTTATGTAGGTGATATATTTTTATATTGTGAAGAGAAAGGAGTGTGGGATGAGCGTATGATTGTGTTTAAGTAGTGTAAAGTGTGTTGTATGAGGGATGATGATGAGAAGGGAGAAGGTAAAATCCTGTGCTGGCACGTAGCCTTCTCACATCGTAAGCTCCTGCTGCAAAGAAAACTTACAAGAAAAAAGACAACAAATCAGAAAGAGTTGAGCTCGCTCCTCGACCAGATAAATATACCCAAACTCAATGTGAAAAACCTGAGTTCAAACCTCAGGGAAAAAATCGGTTCTCTCTCAGACAGAGAAGGAAACCGAAGAAGACGATCAGTACGAAGACCTAATTGTAGCTGATCAAGGAACTCAAAACTTCACCTGAAGTAAAATTCAGCAATCACATCGACCAAAAAACAGTATGCAATACACATGAGGTAAGCATGTAACAGATCTCGAAAATTGAAAAAAAACTTTTTCTCGATCAGTAACAAGTGCTTACCTCACTTATATCGCAATATACTATTCATTAAGTTGTAAGATAAGTAATATGACAGGTAATTTTATTCAAAATACCCGACACATCTCGTGCAAAAATTTGACACAGATACACCAGAAGTAAAGAACATGTCATGTAAGCATAGAAATATACATATGGTTTAGAAGAATTTGAACAGAATGTTTCATTACGTCATTGCAATAATTTTCAAGGCTTTTAAAGGTGATCACAATTTCTTGAAACAGTATAGAGAAAACAAGAAACTGGTCCCTGAGCTCCAAAGAATAAACCAATTACTTCAAATGACTCATATATACAATCTCTACAATATTTCTACTGTAGCGAGATAGATGTTTTTTTTTTCTCCTCATGGGTGGTCATCCACACCAGAGCCGATTAAATATGTGCTCAGTAAGTGTGAACAGACGCCACGCCCCACCTATTCAACCCTGCGTCAGATAGGCTGTAACAGTTCTATATGGTATCAAATAAGATTTAATATTAATTGAATATAAAAAATCCCAGAAATTAAGATATATTTACAAATAAAGGTAACACAACAATTAAATCACAAACGAGTTAAGATAAATATGTCATGTAACATGTACAGAATCCCACAAATGTAAAGATTACGAATAGAATACTCAAAGATTAACATAATTATCAAATCATTTTAAAGAAACGCATTACATTTAATTTACAAGTTATTGTTACTCGTGCACCTGAAATGAGCAAGCTATGTAAACTACCTGAGGAAAAACCCATAATAACAATGGTATTGTCCCTTTACATTAAACTATAACGCTTGACCAAGCAATTAACATTCATACGCAGCTCTCAGGGTAAAAACTAATTTACACAGTACAATAATATGTAAAAATCTAACATGAGAAGTAACCGTTTTGAAAAGGAACTCATTACATTTTCTTCTGCTTCTTAATCATAATTTGTAGGATTTTCATCCTGTTTATTTCCAAAATCATTCCTTGGAGGAAGATGTATTGGATGTGCATTCAGTGTATATCATCCATCTCTTGGCTGGTCTTCCTCTTGTTTTTCTCCCGTCCATTGGTCTATCTTCTCTAGCTCTTTTTGCAAGACGGATGTCTTCCATTCTTCTATATGACCCTTCCAATATTTTCGTCTATCTATAATAAATTTGGTTATGTCTTGAATATGACATTTGTCCCTAATTTCTGTGTTATGTAATTTATCAAACAATATTTTCCCCTGAATAGTTCTTAAGATCTTCATTTCACATGTGCTTATTATTTGTTTAGTTTTTGTTGTATCAGCCCTAGTTCCTGCTCCATATACGATAACTGGTCGACTTTCGTTTTGTATATGCGGATTTTGCTTTCTATTAAGACCTCGACTGCAGATACATCGGAGAAGGAGTCCTTCGGTACGGTGTACCTGATGGAAGAGGCAACTCTACATCTACTGTCTTGTAGATTGACAAACGGGCGGATGTGATTCGTTAGTCCTGCAAAGACAACCCATCTAGGAGAGACAACTCCGAAATAAAACGGGGGAGCCTGAGCTCTGCAGCTGGGTAAAGGCAATCGGCCTAGGGAGGAAACCCCGAATAATAAACCCGCCATGAAAACGGACTAGCAACCCACTTCAAGGTGTATCTTATATATTGTTCGCAGTCCTACGGATCAAGCCTCGGATTACAATTTCATTGCCAAAATAAAATAAAAATGTCCAAAACTACAAAATTCTAAGAAAGTTAACACAAGGGAAATGTCTCTTAACTTGACTAATATAGAATTTTGGACTTTCCAGAAGGCGTGAACCATGCTTGCTTCTTAACGACATATTAACAAATGAGAATTGTTTAAAATATAATTAATCAATGTAAAGCTGAATAGATGCCCTCCATGGTATCTTTACCTTGTCGTGGTGGAGTGGCTTGTGTGCTTAAATGATCCTGAGAGCTATGCCGGCGGTAGCATTGCTGCCGATAGGGTTACCCATGCCGGACTGGTCGAAGGTGATAAGCCAGACGAAATAAGTGCCTTGGTCGAAAGAGTGACGATCTTTCACCGTAAAAATACAACCGTCAAGAAATGCGGACATGGGTTCTACTGGGGTAAAATTTTCCGGAGGTCAAATAGTCCCCCATTCGGTTCTCCGGGCGGGGACTACTTCAGGGAACCCATGCCAAAGGCTCAAACACAGGGACATGTTCCTAGGAACATGGAATGTTAGGACTTTATACAATAGCGGGGCACTAGAGATATTAACGCGGGAATTGGATAAATCGCCCTTGGATATAGTCGCTTTACAGGAAGTTAGGTGGCCAGGAGAAGGTAGTCAGGAATCAGGAAGCTTTTCATTATACTATGGGGGTGCAGAAAGACCTGCATTTGGAACGGGTTTTTTAGTCAGGAGGAGGATCCTATCCGCTATCCGAGATATTAAGTTTGTTAGTGATAGGATATCATACATAATTCTAAAGGGTAAACGACATGATTTTATAATTGTAAATGTACATGCCCCCACAGAAGATAAAGATGACAAGATCAAGGATGAATTCTATGAAGAATTAGAATGCTTATTTGATAGCCTTTCACGATATCATATGAAAATTGTCTTAGGAGATTTTAATGCAAAAGTGGGGCGGGAAGATATATTCAAACCAACAATAGGCAAATTCAGTCTTCATGAAGATAGTAACGACAACGGGGTTAGATTAGTCACATTTGCCACATCAAAGAATCTCGTTGTTAAGAGCACAACATTTCAGCATAAGGATATTCATAAATACACCTGGACGTCCCCAGATGGAGAAACTCGGAACCAGATAGATCATGTATTAGTGGATAAACGCTGGCACAGTAGCATCATTGATGTTAGATCAGTTAGAGGGACAGACTGCAATTCAGATCATCATCTGGTCAGGGTGAAAATCAGACAACGGCTATCGCTTATGAGAGGAACAAACGCTAAAGATGATTCTGTAAAATATGAATTAAAAAACTTGAAAAATGATGAAATGCGGCAAGAATACCAAATCAAAATTTCTAATAGATTTGAAGTACTGGAATCTTCAGATGACAATGTGGCAAACGAAGAAGAAACTGATATAAATAAAGAATGGGAGGCTATAAGAGATACTATTAAATTGTCAGCATTAGAAAGCATTGGTTGTTTAAAAAAGAGGCAAAACAAGAAATGGTTTGATGAGGAATGTGCCGACATTGTAAAGAAAAGAAAGCTAGCAAAAATGAAATGGTTACACGAGCCAAATGAGGTAAATTTAGAGCAGTTGGGTAGTGTTAGACGGGAAACCACCAAGTTACTAAAGAGTAAAAAGAGGGAATATTTGAGAGAGAAGATTAATGATCTTGAAATGAATGCAAAAAATAGGAACATTAGAGAATTATATCAGGGAATTAGTATAGAGAAGAAAGGGTTTCAGGCTAGAACAAATATAATTCGGAATGAAAATGGGGATATGATTGCAGATTCTAGGAGTATATTAAATAGATGGAAATGTTACTTTAATCAGCTGTTAAATGTACACACAGAACAGGACATTGAGGAGGATAAGTTACAGACAGCAGAAATGCTAGTCGCAGAGCCAAGTGCATTAGAGGTTGAAATGGCGATTGAAAAATTGAAGATGTATAAAGCATCAGGTTCAGATGAGATCCCAGCAGAACTGATAAAATCAGGGGGAGAAAAATTGATGGGCAAGATACGCTGGTTGCTTAGTATGATTTGGGAAAAAGAAGCTCTTCCAGATGAATGGAAGGAATCAATTATCATACCAATTTATAAGAAAGGAGATAAAACTGATTGCAACAACTATAGGGGCATTGCATTACTTTCAACTTCGTACAAAATTCTAACAAATATATTAGTAAGCAGACTTACTCCCTATATTGATGACATTCTAGGAGATCATCAATGTGCATTTAGAAGAAACAGGTCTACAACAGATCAGATTTTTAGTATAAGACAGATTTTAGAAAAGAAATGGGAATATAATGGTACTGTACATCAACTATATGTAGACTTCAAAAAGCATATGATTCAATTAAGAGGGAGAAGTTATATAGTATCCTGCTGGAGTTTGGAATTCCTAAAAAGTTAGTTAGACTTATACGAATGTGTCTAAATGGCTCAACGAGTAGGGTGCGTGTAGGCAAACAGTTTTCAGACACTTTTGAAATCCAGAATGGGTTAAAGCAAGGAGATGCACTATCTCCTCTACTATTTAATTTTGTACTAGAGCATGCCATTAAATCTTTGGAGAATGAGGAAGGCTTACAACTCAATGGTATTAATAAGCTGTTAGTTTATGCTGATGATGTAGTACTACTGGCCGATAGCGAGGAGATACTAAAGGCCAACACGCACACACTATTGAGTAACACTAAGAAATTAGGACTGGAAGTAAATATCATTAAAACTAATATATGGTCACACGTAGAAATACATTATATAATGGAAATGGACAGCTAATGACAAATGAGGGAAATTTTGAGGAAGTGGCTGAATTCAAATACCTAGGAACAATAATCACAAATAGGAATGAGATGCACAAAGAAATTAAACATAGGCTCAATTCTGGAAATGCATGCTATTATGCATTGCAGAGACTTTTGATGTCCCAACTCCTTTCAAAAAACGTTAAGCTGAAAATATATAAAACTATTGTTCTACCAGTTATATTATATGGGTGCGAAACATGGACTCTTACTTTAAGGGAGGAAAGGAGATTACGAGTATTTGAGAATAAAGTTCTTAGGAAAATTTTTGGACCAAAGAGAGATGAACAGACAGGTGAATGGAGAAGACTACATAACAATGAACTACATGGTCTTTATAGGAAGCCAGATATAATAAGAACAGTTAAGTCCCGTAGACTGCGATGGGCAGGACATGTTGCGCGTATGGGGAATGAAAGACGTGCATGGAAACTTCTTGTAGGAAAGCCAGAAGGAAAACGCCCAGTTGGTAGACCAAAAATGAGGTGGGAGAACAACATTAACTATGATTTGAGGGAAGTAGATTATACAGGGAATGATTGGAAAGCATTAGCTCAGGATAGGGATGTATGGAGAGCTTATGTCCGTGCGGCCATGAACCTACGGGTTCGATAGTGCCAGTGAGTAAGTAAGTAAGTAAGTAAAGCTGAATAGATGAAGGGTAATCAAACGGAGAGGCGTCGCCAGAATTTACCTTTAGAGAACTCTAGCCACAAGAAATTCATTCGGTATCGTGAATTCGAACCTACAAAGTTGTTCGGTATCCTGAATCCGAACCTACAGTGATATTCGGTATCCTAAATTCAAATTTAGGGTGTTCTCGGAACTAGGTACTTGCTCTCTGATCTGCGATATATTTCTGCTATCATGGTGAAGTGATATTTTACTTTAAATCGACGTCAGAAATTAACTTATAAATTTTACGTGAACATCTTTTCTAAATTTAATAATTTTAAAATACTTTAAAATTAATCAAGTAGGCTATAAATGATAACGTTCATCTACTCCGTTACAAATCAAGTCGTATTCTAGTTTTTTTTATTAAGTATCAATAAATATTCAGTTAACATCTGTGATGAATGATATCGTACCTGCAAAATTTGGACATGGAGAAGAAATTAGGGAAATTTCAACAGATATGTGATTCAATAAGAGGAAATTGGAGAAATAAGATCACAAGGGAAACTCAAATGAAATGTTACAAAACAGTAGCCGTTCCAACGTTAACATACGGGTCTGAGACTTGGCCTTTAACGATCTCTGATAAAAATAAAATTGAGACAATAGAAATGAGATTTCTGAGATCAGTTGCAGGTGTATCTTTAAGAGATCAAAAGAGAAATCAAGATATCAGAGATGAATTACAAATATATAATATAAACGAGAGAATATATAAAAATAAATGTAATTGGTTTGGACATGTACAAATAATGCCAAATAACCGTTTATCAAAACAACTGCTTCATTATAAAGCTCTACGCCGAAGAAATGTAGGAAGACGTTGGAAGGACGACCTGCACCTGCAGCATATAGTGCACCGGGGAGCGGAATGGACCAACAGGCCCATACCTTGAAGATGATGATATCTATATATTTTCTAATCTACAATTTATTTCTAAATAATAATATATAATATATTTTATTAAACGGCAAGACCCTGAGATCTCATACTCTACATACCCGTCGCAAGGCTGACAAGGTAAGAAACTGATACTCACTTGCCAGTTGGGTTAATTTCATTGGGAGTGCACCTGATGCGGGATAGGAGGGAGGGCCGTCTTTTCGCACCTAGTGAGTAAGTTTTAACAGATCTGTTCTACACCTTGGAAACGTACAACAGGATTTTTGTATTGTATTGTAAGCCTATGTTTTCCCTTTACAGAGATTTAGGCGCTCTCCCCCTACAGGGAAGAATTTGAACCATACTAATTTAGTTACACTTGTTTTCGTATAGATATCATTTTTAGTGGCCCGTGGTCAGCGTTCCGCCTCGTACTGACATATAGGAAACCAAGGTAGTACTAGGACGGGAAAATTCGGTAAATTTTGCTTAGAGGCCTTTTCATTCAGGCTTAAGAATTTTTTACGAGCGTGAAAATCTTCAAACTCGGGACCCACGGCTTAAAGTCCCTCCCGGAGGACTTGCTCCTTGTATTTTTCCGTCCTAAAAAATCCGCGACCCTCGAAACCAGAGGCAAGGAGCATAAGCACTAGTCCACCGCGGCCGACAGGATTTAGAACGACAAAATCGCTTCTCCTATAAATGTGATATATTACGTCAACTCTATATTTTAAAACTGCTATAAGACCAAGAATTACTTATGGATGAAAGATCTGGACAACGATTATTAAAGATGTCATTACTTAGAACTTTTGAGAGCAACACGTTGAGGATGTTTGATGGAGGAGAGTATAGAACAATGATAATTAAAGATAAGTCATTACTTAGAACTTTTGAGCAAAACAAATTTTTTTGAGGGTATAGAAGAAGATCCTTGCGCTGATTCGGATCTCCATGGGAAATAACTTTTCTCATGGAATTTCCGACCAGTATGGGACCGGGCCCACCCAGCATATTGAGGAATTTGTGTAGCTACCATAAGAGAAACCAGCTATAACGGCTGGGGGACCCGACATGCCAAACATATGTCACCCCTACACTGGCTGGATGATCGTCTCTACCTCTTGATTAGTACATGTAGATATGAGGCCAGCAACCGGACAGTAGGCCAATGGCCTTCTAGGCCTGTCGCGCAATGGAGTTTAGTTCTATAGAAGACGATCTGATGGCACATGAAGAATTTTAATGAACCATGAACCTGATCAGCTGATTAAAGGAGCAGATACAGGGTGCGCTAAAATTCTTCTTACAAACTTCTAAGACTTGTACAGGGGACTGGGTTGATAATATTTAGAATTGTAAACCATGCCCGGAAACGCTACAGTCGTTTGAAAACAAGCATTGTCTGTACGTACGCCACGTGTCTCAACAAGTAATAGCTTCGCGATTCGTCTAAATCGAAAATTTCCCTCCTATCGAGTATTTCAAGACTTGGTGCTTTTTTTTAAATGTCAATTTTTTTTCGAAATTTTGAAAACTGCAAAAATTCATTGTGGGGGGTGTATCCGGGATTATCAATGCAAGTCATGATTCAGTTTCCATTTTGTTTCTTTGGTTATTAGTGAGTTGAATTGTGGAACAAGTGATGTACTTGTCATGCCTCATAATAAATTACTTGTAAAAGTGGTCGCGTAAGAACATGTTTTCAAACGGCTGCAGCGCGGAAACGGTAAGTTTCCGAACATGGTTTCCAATTCTAAATATTATCAACTCAGTCCCCTCTACAAGTCCTAGAAGTTTGTAAGGGAAATTTTAGAGCACCCTGTATAATACGATTTCAGAAGAGACAACGAATTGCCCTGGATTGGACACTTAATAAGATTAGAGGACAAGAGCATTCTTAAAAGTTTTATTGTGGAAACCGATGGAAGACGATGAAGGGAAGACATAGGACCAGACAGAGTGACGATGCTAATGACAATTTGAGGACAATGACACTGAAAGGAGAGGAATAGCGGAATAGTGAATAGGGCAGAATGGAGCGGCATTGTTACACATCCTGTGTTGTGACGCCAAATGAAGATCACAAATTTTGGGTGCATACTCCTTCATTTTTTTTGGTAGGTAGGTATGGTTTGATGTTTAATATATTCCAGAATTATTTGTGAGCCGAAATATAGGCGTACTAATTCACCGAAAATGAAAAATAACGTACGAACAGGAAAGATGCATAATAAAGTGGTTAAATTTAAAAGCAAAATCGATGCAACGATATAAAACATATTTTGCAGTTCTCTCCTTCAGTTAGACGTACATTTGGAATATTGAGAAGTTGGCAGGCTGGCCGCTGGGGAAATTAATAACATACGGTTTATAAATTATAACGCCCAGCCAAAGCATGCATTTCCTTTACTCCTACGTGGAAGGCAACCCAACACGCAAGTAAATCTTTAAAAAATGGTATATGCGATAGGAACAGGGTCTACCAAGTCAAGACCTACGTACTTGCATCTAGCATGATTGAAAGTAGAGTGCAATTTCAAATTACACAAAAAAATAAGCGGGAAATGAAATAATAAGACTAAACAAGGAAGAAAAAATGTTATACGTACACTCTCCTGTGTCATAAAACTCTCCAAAAATGCTACATCGCTATAAATTTAAAATAGCAGAGCTTCTCACCCCTAGCAAAGATGATGTACTAAAAGATGAAAAGTTCATCTTCCATGAATCATGGTACTTTTCAGTTAGCTTCAAGTTTACATACGGTTATAAATATTTTATAGTTTGAGAAATGACATGTAATATTCCTCTACATGAATACATTAGCATTTTGCAATTCCAGCCATGAAGCTTACCGAAACGAACAAATTCAATCAAGCTATCTTAGAAATACTCTTTAATCTCTTCAACTCAGGGCCGGGTCGAGGGATGAGATGCGATGAAGCCCCTAAAATTGTATCCACTTCTGGAGTTTCGTTTATCCCGATGAAATAAAAACCCTCTACTCATGCCCAACGTAATACCAGGCTGAGGAATGAGATGAAGATACTATTACTTGAAGTCTGTGAAATACACGAATACCGCCTAACCAGACCTACAACATTGTAACAGGAGCAAGTGAAATGAAACGAAATGGATGAGTATGAGAAAGAAGTAGGTGGTGGTGGTGATGGTGGTGGTAGCGGTAGTGGTGGCAGCGATAGCGGTGACATTGGCGGTAGCGGTAGGAGTGGCAGTGGCAGTAGTAGTAACGGGCTTCCAATATAAAACCGGACCGGCCTTACGGAGTTTCACCCGGCACGCAGTGCTGTCTCTTCCTCCCGCAATTCACCCTGCCTGCCACCCGTCCTTGAACTGTTTCTTACCTTATAGAAAATGCTGGAAATGTTGTCCTCCCGCAGTTAAACAGGCATTATACCGAGTAAACACATTTAGATTGACACGCTGTAGTTCGGGCACTGTCAAGTTTCTGATTTCATTTCTTATGTTGTTCTTCAGTTCCTCCAATGTGTGCGGATTTGTTTTGTACACTTTGTCTTTCAGGCTACCCCACAAATAGAAATCACACACTGTTAGATCTGGGGAGCGAGGGGGCCATACACCAGCACTAATCACTCTATCTTCAAACACTTCCCTAATTCTTCTTCGGTGAGAACCGTACGCCTTCGCGTGTTTCTTATTTTGTACTGAACCAGTGGTCTCAAATTTAGTCACAAGATCGTGGATTGTCGATCTGGAAGGAGGTAATTGTCCAGGGAAGTTCCGAATAAATTCCTCGCGAATGCGACGAGCTGATTCGTATTTATAACAACATTTACACGCATAAATGCGCTGCTCTAATATCAGCTGACGTCTCATCTTGTCGAACGATAGTAAACTGACTAGTTCAAGGACGAGCGGCTGGCAGAGTGAAATGCGGACGAGGAAAGACCGCTGCCTGACGCTGCTAACATATTTATTTATTCATGAATGAGTGTTCTTATTTTCCGCGTTGTCCAGAAATTTACCCAATTTATCCAATTTTCTGGATTTACCATTACCTCGTAGTATGCCAATATTTCACGATTTGAATTTGGAAATCTTTCCGGTAATAACTGACGTCTCCATTATCCTAAATCGTTACATTTTCCTAATGTATGTATCTCGTTGTAACTAAATTTAGTATAGTTTAAATTCTTCCCTGTAGGGGGAGAGCGCCTAAATCTCTGTTAAGGGAAACTTGGGCTTACAAGATACAAGAAGATGTATCTCGTCTTCAAAGCTCCCGCACATTGACATATTCGCATATCGTGATCGTCGCTAATTTTTAGAAATTCCCATGACCCTAACCTAAACCAAGCAAGCTCTGTAAAAGAACATCATGCCTAAATTAGAGTTTGTGAGCAAAATTTAATCGGTCTTTCCCATCCAAGTAATACCTGCCTACTACGAGTCCCTTTAAGGTGATGAGTTAACCATGTCACTCGTTGACATCTATATGGAAATGTTTAAAACAATAAAAATTGTATTTGTGATAGCAGTCGTCCTCAACAAATTATTTTTTAAATAATCCGCTAGGCCTTTCGGAACCAGTTACATTTTCAAAGCTGTTCTATTGGGTACTGATTGTGTTTAATGACTATCTGTAAAATGGGTTGATCTGGTAGGGTGTGTTTTTTCGTTCAGCAGGATATAATTTCTTGTTTCTTTCAATATTTCAATTTCCTCTAGGATGCTTTCCCGGTTATCATTTTCTGTGTGTAGGCTGTGTGTGCTGACCATTGTGTTGAATTGATGGTCTGCGTTTGTAACTTGCTTCGCGAAACTTGATTTTCCTCCGCTGTTTAAAAAATTACACTAATAAATATTGTAACTGTAATTTTATAAACAGCGGAGGAAAATCAAATTTCGCCAAGCACGTTACAGACACAGGTCATCAATTCAACACAATAGACAACACCCTTTCAATAATACACAGAGAAAATGATAACCGGAAGATAAACATCCTTCCTTCCTTACTTACTTACTCACTGCCACTATCGAACCCGTAGGTTCATGGCAGCGCGGACATAAGCTCTCCATACATCCCTATCCTGAGCTAATGCTTTCCAATCATTCCCTGCATAATCTACTTCCCTCAAATCATAGTTAATGTTATTCTCCTACCTCGTTCTTGGTCTACCAACTGGGCGCCTTCCCTCTGGCTTTCCTGCAAGAAGCTTCTATGCAAGTCTTTCATTCCCGATAAGTGCAACATGTTCTGCCCATCGCAGTCTACGAGACTTAACTGTTATTATATCTGGCTTCCTATAAAGACCATGTAGACTACTCTTCTCCATTCACCTGTCTGTTCATCTCTCTTTGGTTCAAAAATTTTCCTAAGTACTTCATTCTCAAACACTTGCAATCTCCTTTCCTCCCTTAAAGTAAGAGTCCGTGTTTCGCACCCATATAATATAACTGGTAGAATAATAGTTTTATATATTTTCAGTTTAACGTGTTTTGAAAGGAGTTGGGACATCAAGAGTCTCTGCAATGCATAATAGCATGCATTTCCAGAATTGAGCCTATGTTTAATTTATTTGTGCATCTCATTCCTATTTGTGATTATTGTTCCTACGTACTTGAATTCAGCCACTTCCTCAAAATTTCCCTCATTTGTCATTAGCTGTCCATGTCCATTATATAATGTATTTCTACGTGTGATCATATATTTAGTTTTATTGATATTCACCTCCAGTCCCTATTTTCTTAGTGTTACTCAATAGTGTGTGCGTGTTGTCCTTTAATGTCTCCTCGCTATCGGCCAATAGTACTACATCATCATAAGTAATGCCACGAGTGATTTCCAAATTATCGATAAATTCACGACTCACGAAGTGAGGAGTGAATTTATCTAGAGAATTTGGAAATCAAGAGTGGCATTTGTTAGGACTATTTAACGAATAAAATTAAGCTGTTTACTCACAAATCATTATTTAGCTATAGTTATTTTAAAATATTTATATATTTAATGTAAACGGCGATGTTTCAAAACAAATGAGAAACGATAGGTACGCTTCTACTGCTTCTTTTGTTTATCACTGCAACCAGATCATACTATTTATTGCCAAAGGAACGCAATATTGTAAGGAGGAGCTTTCTTTAATATGGTAATTATAACACTGATAAATATTTGGTGAAACACGACTCTGATTGGTGTAAAACAGAAATCATTGAAACGTGATTGGTCATTGATTCCCATTTGGGGCATGAGTTAAATAATCAGCATAAACTAACAGCTTATTAATACCATTGATCCTAGAGAAAACAAATACTGAAAGAAACAAGAAACGATAACCTGCTGAATAAAAAAAAAAAAAAGATCAACCCATTATACAATATTCTCGTAAAACACACTCATACCCCAATAGAACAGCTTTCAAAATGGAACTAGTTACGAAAGGTCTAGCTGATTATTTTAAACAATTTTAATATGTTGAGGACGACTGCCATCGCAGGTACAATTTTTATTGTTTTAAATATTTAACAACAACCTCAACGGTGCTTAGTAATGTTTTTATAAGTATTGACATTTGTATGGAATTAAACATGGTTATGGAGCTAAATGACAGATGTGAGGATTATGGGATGAAGATAAAACATAAAGAAGACGAAGGTCGTGATTATAGGAAGGAAAACAATGAAGGTAGACACAAGGATTAAAGATGAGGCCATTTGAGCAACTGAAGAGCTTCAAATACTTGGGTTGTACTATCAGTAGTAACATGAACTGCTGTCAAGAAGGAAAGCAGAGGATAGAAATGGCAAAATAAGCTTTTTACAAGAGAAATATTTTCTATGGACCTTCGAAAAAATGATTACGGAAGAGGCTACTGAAGTGTAGCATTGTAGGTAAAGAGACTTGGTCATTACGACGGAATATGGAAAAGCGACTGGAAGCTTTTGAGATGTGGACATAGAGAAGGATGGAGCGTATAAAATGGACAGATAGAATACAAAAAATAAAGATGTGCTAGACAGAGTGGGTGAAGGAAGAACAATGCTGGAATTCATGAAGAAGAGGAAAATAAAATGGATTGGCCACTGGATAAGAAGAAACTGTCTGCTGACGGATGCCCTAGAAGGAATGGTCAACGGGAAGGTTAGAGTCAGGAAAAGACATAAGATCCATCCATCCATCCATAGTAATTCTGCCCGAAGGCAGGTCCTTCACTCCAATCATAGCATTTTCATGCTATGCGTGCAGCTTTACTAGGGAATTGTAGGTGTGGTAGCTTCTCATTGCTTTCCACATCGAGAAGGATGATGATGATGATGGTGATAATGATAAGGATGATAATGATGATGATTGATAATGATAAGGATGATAATGGCCATATGATTTAGGGGACCGTTTGGGCCTTAAAGTTTTCCTGACATTTGTCTTACAGGTGAGGAAAAACCCCGATAAAAACCTCACAGAAAAACTGCCCCGACCGGGATCAAACCCGGGCCCGCTGCGTCACAAGGCAGCACGCTACCTCGAGACCACAGCGGTGGACAGACATAAGATGATAGACAATTTTGCCAATAAATGGTTTGTATGTGGGTAAAAAAAAGGAAGGCTGAGTTAAGGAAAGAGTGGAGAATGCTGAGTTTGCAGTGAAAGACCTGCTCTATGTATATAAGCAATTCCCGCAAGAGAGCCCACGTGGAGATGAATAGATACAGACAGATTATGAGAAAAAGACTAGCAAACAGTACTACGGTATAATACCTTCAACTTTACGCATCGTGGTTGTTGAGAGACAGAATGGGAATGTAGGGGGGGGGGGGGGTGGAATCCTTAAAATAATAAGCTAAGCCCCGAGAGCTCCAATCCCCGTCAGTGTACGCATATATTAGTGCTGCGAGCATCCAGACTGTATTGTTAGATTCGGGGGTGGCAGAGAGAATTCAATTACGTCGGAGATTATCCCTGTGCTGTACGGGAGCATCTCGAGTATTACACACACACACGCAGGGACCTGCCTCGCTGGACACACAGGCCGACCGGCAGGACCCTATTTGCATACCAAATCCCATCGCATCTGTATATCAGTTCAGTAAGGGGTGTTTCAAAAGCCCCAGGTATTAGGTTAAGCGAGTTCAACATGGCAAAATCACGGAAATTGTAATTCTAACATCACCCATTCAAATTAATGCATACGAGTGGAAATAACGAAATGGAGAGGTTTTGTTATAACATTACATTACAGTTGTCTTGAAACGTGAAATAGGAATGAGTTTGGATCAAAATTATTAATCCTTGAGAGACTTAATATATTTACTTGACAAATAACGTTTCCTGGGTCGCATTTTATTAGTGTCTTTCTTCACCTTTAAGACATATCTGGAAAAATTGAGTTCAAAATAGTCCTTGAACACCATCTGGCCATCATAATTAACCTATCATATCGGTCATATTTAGTATAAATTGTATGTATATGGTATATATTATTTTCTTTTGCTGTCTCGGAGGTAGCCCCGCAGTGAGCTGAATCCTCATTCGCGGAGACCCTCAATGTCTTTGTGTGGTCAAAGATGTATGTGATTTAAAATTTAAATGACCTCTACTAACAGGTAGTAGGCCTATCAGTGTAAGATTACAATTATATGGGACACCTAAAAGTACCTGTGAGGTTAAACTAAGAGTAAGAAAATAAAAAAAGGAGAAAAAATGTTATGTACAATGCTTAATTCACCGTTACATTAAAATGTAATTACATATTAATATTACATTCATTAATATATATGGTATACAAAATAAATACTATAATACAAAAGATTTCTCACTTTCAAAAGTTTGAGCTGAAAAAAAATTAAAGTGAAAAAAAAGTATTCCAGATACTTTGTACAACATTTTATATAATAAATTTAATGCAGTTATTCAACGTCATTTTGGAAAACAATTGTCAATAAATATTAAACTACGAACAAACCAGCTTTAAAATATAGCATTGAAAACTGAATTTTACACTCTAAATACAAATCCAGACTAGCAACCAAATGGAATTTTTTCGTACAATGTTAGGTTTATCTAAAATGGACTTTATATATAGAATAAATAGAGACATACAAAAAAAAAGTAATACTAAATTAAAATGGTATGCGCATGTTCGACGTATGGAAGCAAGAAATAAAAACTGGAATGAGAACAAAATGACTGGAGGACATGGAGTGGATGTATAGGGACGAGTGAAGAAGGAAAATAAGATTGAAAAATGGCACAGAAAGATGTGTAACCATTAAAAATCTGTTATATAAATTATAATACTTACTCACTGGCACTATCGAACCCGTAGGTTCATGGCCGCACGGACATAAGCTCTCCATACATCCCTATCCTGAGCTAATGCTTTCCAATCATTCCCTGTATAATCTACTTCCCTCAAATCATAGTTAATGTTGTTCTCCCACCTCATTCTTGGTCTACCAACTGGGCGTTTTCCTTCTGGCTTTCCTACAAGAAGCTTCCATGCACGTCTTTCATTCCCCATACGCGCAACATGTCCTGCCCATCGCAGTCTACGGGACTTAACTGTTCTTATTATATCTGGCTTCCTATAAAGACCATGTAGTTCATTGTTATGTAGTCTTCTCCATTCACCTGTCTGTTCATCTCTCTTTGGTCCAAAAATTTTCCTAAGAACTTTATTCTCAAATACTCGTAATCTCCTTTCCTCCCTTAAAGTAAGAGTCCATGTTTCGCACCCATATAATATAACTGGTAGAATAATAGTTTTATATATTTTCAGCTTAACGTTTTTTGAAAGGAGTTGGGACATCAAAAGTCTCTGCAATGCATAATAGCATGCATTTCCAGAATTGAGCCTATGTTTAATTTCTTTGTGCATCTCATTCCTATTTGTGATTATTGTTCCTAGGTATTTGAATTCAGCCAATTCCTCAAAATTTCCCTCATTTGTCATTAGCTGTCCATTTCCATTATATAATGTATTTCTACGTGAGACCATATATTTAGTTTTACTGATATTTACTTCCAGTCCTAATTTCTTAGTGTTACTCAATAGTGTGTGCGTGTTGGCCTTTAGTATCTCCTCGCTATCGGCCAGTAGTACTACATCATCAGCATAAACTAATAGCTTATTAATACCATTCAGTTGTAAGCCTTCCTCATTCTCTAAAGATTTAATGGCATGCTCTAGTACAAAATTAAATAGTAGAGGAGATAGTGCATCTCCTTGCTTCAACCCATTCTGGATTTCAAAAGTGTCTGAAAACTGTTTGCCTACACGCACCCTACTCGTCGAGCCATTTAGACACATTCGTATAAGTCTAACTAACTTTTTAGGAATTCCGAACTCCAGCAGGATACTATATAACTTCTCCCTCTTAATTGAATCATATGCTTTTTGGAAGTCTACGTATAGTTGATGAACAGTACCATTATATTCCCATTTCTTTTCTAAAATCTGTCTTATACTAAAAATCTGATCTGTTGTAGACCTGTTTCTTCTAAATGCACATTGATGATCTCCTAGAATGTCATCAATATAGGGAGTAAGTCTGCTGACTAATATATTTGTTAGAATTTTGTACGAAGTTGAAAGTAATGAGATGCCCCTGTAGTTGTTGCAATCAGTTTTATCTCCTTTCTTATAAATTGGTACGATAATTGATTCCTTCCATTCATCTGGAAGAGCTTCTTTTCCCAAATCATACTAAGCAAACAGCGTATCTTGTCCATCAATTTTTTCTCCCCTGATTTTATCAGTTCTGCTGGGATCTCATCTGAACCTGATGCTTTATACATCTTCAATTTTTCAATTGCCATTTCAACCTCTAATGCACTTGGCTCTGCGACTAGCATTTCTGCTGTCTGTAACTTATCCTCCTCAATGTCCTGTTGTGTATGTACATTTAATAGCTGATTAAAATAACTTTTCCATCTATTTAATATACTCTTGGAATCTGCAATCATATCCCCATTTTCATTCCGAATTATGTTTGTTCTAGCCTGAAACCCTTTCTTCTCTATACTAATTCCCTGATATAATTCTCTAATGTTCCTATTTTTTGCATTCATTTCAAGATCATTAATCTTCTCTCTCAAATATTCCCTCTTTTTACTCTTTAGTAACTTGGTGGTTTCCCGTCTAACACTACCCAATTGCTCTAAATTTACCTCATTTGGCTCGTGTAACCATTTAATTTTTGCTACCTTTCTTTTCTTTACAATGTCGGCACATTCCTCATCAAACCATTTCTTGTTTTGCCTCTTTTTTAAACAACCAATGCTTTCTGATGCTGACAATTTAATAGTATCTCTTATAGCCTCCCATTCCTTATTTATATCAGTTTCTTCTTCGTTTGCCACATTGTCATCTGAAGATTCCAGTACTTCAAATCTATTAGCAATTTTGATTTGGTATTCTTGCTGCATTTCATCATTTTTCAAGTTTTTTAATTCATATTTTACAGAATCATCTTTAGCGTTTGTTCCTCTCATAAGCGATAGCCGTTGTCTGATTTTCACCCTGACCAGATGATGATCTGAATTGCAGTCTGTCCCTCTAACTGATCTAACATCAATGATGCTACTGTGCCAGCGTTTATCCACTAATACATGATCTATCTGGTTCCGAGTTTCTCCATCTGGGGACGTCCAGGTGTATTTATGAATATCCTTATGTTGAAATGTTGTGCTCTTAACAATGAGATTCTTTGATGTGGCAAATGTGACTAATCTAACCCCGTTGTCGTTACTATCTTCATGAAGACTGAATTTGCCTATTGTTGGTTTGAATATATCTTCCCGCCCCACTTTTGCATTAAAATCTCCTAAGACAATTTTCATATGATATCGTGAAAGGCTATCAAATAAGCATTCTAATTCTTCATAGAACTCATCCTTGATCTTGTCATCTTTATCTTCTGTGGGGGCATGTACATTTACAATTATAAAATCATGTCGTTTACCCTTTAGAATTACGTATGATATCCTATCACTAACAAACTTAATATCTCGGATAGCGGATAGGATCCTCCTTCTGACTAAAAAACCCGTTCCAAATGCAGGTCTTTCTGCACCCCCATAGTATAATGCAAAGCTTCCTGATTCCTGACTACCTTCTCCTGGCCACCTAACTTCCTGTAAAGATAAATTATAATATATATATGATTAAGAAAGTTTTCTTGGGTTTTCCCAAGAAAACTTTCTTAATGATACTTATATCCGCGAAAATCTGCAACATAAATAACACAACATATAGGGCATATAATATATATATATATATATATATATATATATATATATATATACCGCTGTGATCTCGTGGTAGTGCTTGTCGCGCAGCGGGCCCGGCTTCGATTCCCGGTCGGGACAGGCTCCTGGGTGAAGTTCTTTTCGGGGTTTTTCCTCACCTGTAAGACAAATGTCAGGAAGCTTAGGGCCCAATGGTCCCCGAAAATCATCCGACCATCATCATCATCCTTATCATCATAATCATCTTTCGCCGGTGTGGAGAGCAACGGGAAGCTACCACACCTATAATTCCCTAGTAAAGCTGCAAAGCATAGCATGAAAATGCTATGATTGCAGTGAAGGACCTGCACTCGGGCAGAATTACTATATATATATATAAGGGCAGCATTAAGAAACACAAGCATACAGAAGACATTCTGTATTTTGATAAACAAAATAATTAGCAAGATCATTTGCAGCGAATGAACCCAAATAATAAATAAATAAAATAAAATGAGCACCAATCTAAATAATTCAGAAGCAGAAAAAGACCAAAACGACGGTGACCAGTCAAGAGCACCTCGAGTCTTAACGTTAGTGACAAGTTCAGAAGAACCTAAACTCGCTATGTTAATGATTAGGATTGAGTTTAAAACTTGTTTCCTGCATTAAAGTAAGTTTATTAAATTATTCGTCATCATATGTATTTACTGTCTCATTTTCCTTACTTCTACAGCTGCGTCTGACCCTAAAGTATATGTCTACACAAATACTAGAATTTAGTTCACATAAAGATCATGACATTGTGATGTAATTTTAAAAAAGACACAAAGCAAAAAAATAACAAAAAAGTAAGTTAGCGTGGTCTGTTAGTAAAGGCTTGCCTTTTCTTTTAATTACAGAATATAATTCCTTTAATTTCGTTTGAATTAAATGTTGGCAAAAAAAAGTAGCGCTGTTTCTTTCAAAGTCAGTCTTTGAATCTTCTGTCAAGTTCCTTAATTAATATTTTTAATTAAAAAGACTGAAGAGTATTTTATCTCGCATATGAGACATAGAAATTAAGATCGAAAAGACTTTCTCTTTCCTCATTTAAAAATCTAATGTTCAGTACAGTTTCATTTTCCTACACTGTTATGTAAATTAGGCAGCACCAATGTTCTGCAACAGTTTACGTAGAATACAGAATTCACTCATTCAATCCAATCTAGACTATCGTCCAACAGCTTAACATTTTAAAAATAAGAATATTTTACTATAAATATCCTTACACAATTACTTATAACTAGAGACTGGAATTGATTAAAAATTATTAATCAACCGTCCTCAAATATTTATGTATAAAACTGGGCGTGAGTCGTTTGCCTGTTCTTCATGTACTAAAAAATTACTTGACCGATTTGAATGGGGATTTTTCCATCATTTAGAGAATTTTTTCTGGGACTATTTAACTCGTGCCCCATATGGGAGTCAATGACCAATCACATTTCAATGATTTTTTTATTTACAACTAATCACAGTCGTGTTTCGCCTAGAATTTACCGACTAAAGTTTATCATAATAAAGAAAGCATCTCCTTTTTAACATTCTGAATAGGCCATAGCATTATTTTGCAGTGACTGACTCTCTAAGAAATACGGCTACCATATTATATATATAGTGCATGAATGTCAGCAGAAAGCGGATGCGAGAGATAATATAAAAACATTTGTAACAATTGATTATACTACAAAAAGAAAAAAAAGAAACCACTGTTTGCACTTTCTTCCGATTCCGATTGAGGGTCTTTCCACTTTTCAGCGGTTGCCCTTTTACCAGCCGGCTGCTGGCCCTTCACATCCACATGTGTCAATCACAGAGGTTGATGATCAACAGCCAGTGTAGGGGTGACATGTGGTTAGCATGTCGAGTCCCCCAGTCGTTATAGCTGGTTCCTCAACCTGGAGCCGCTACTTATTGTAGCTACCCAATTGCCTCACGATGCTGGGTGGGCACCGGTCCCATACTGGCCGAAATACTATGAGAAAATTTCTTCTCCCATGGAGACTCGAACCAGCGCAAGTCCCGTAGCTCTGCGCCAAGGCTTCCTACCTTAACCGCACTTTCTTAAACGAATTATTTTCCAGGGAAATTACGTTGCAGAAAAATATAATTGACATATTTGCATCATATGACATCAGAAATTAATTAATACATATAACGTTGGTTATAAATTTCTCCACAAGGGTCCATTCTTACAACATTGCGATCCTTTGGCAATAAATACTATTATGATCTGGTTGCAGTGATGAACAAAAGAAGCAAATGAAGCGTACCAATCATTTCTCATTTGTTTTCAAACATCACCGTTCACATTAAATATATAAATATTTTAAAATAACTATAGTTAAATAATGATTTGTGAGAAAACAGCTTAATTTTATTCGTTATATAGTCCTAACAAATGCCACTCTTGATTTATGATAATTAAAGTTCATAACATATTATCCTACGTACTATAGGGCCGAAAATTAAAAAAAAAAATATCTTTTTGGATGCTTAAATGGCTTACGTTACCTACACTATAACAAATAAGCGAAAATAATTTACACAAATGAATATGTATCTAAAAAAATTCTACGCAAAAGTACGCGTCAGCATATATCTATCTTTTATGGTTAACCAATAATAATAATATTTGTTTTTCAGTTCATTGATGCCAATAAGATCGGGATGAGTAGATTCCAGGGCGCACGTCCGATATTCTTTTACGGATAACTCACAATAACCATTTATGTATTTCAGCTTATTGATGCCAAGAAGATGGGGATAAGTAGATTTCCGGGACATTTTTGGACCAAAGAAATATGAACAGACAGGCGAATGGATAAGGCTACATAAGTTAGCTACATGATCTTTATAGGAAACCAGATATAATAAGAACAGTTAAGTCTCGTAGACTGTGATGGGCAGGATGTGTGTCAAGAATGGGGAATGAAAAAGGGGCATGGAAACTTCTTATAGGAAAACCAGAGGGGAAATGCAGAGTTGGTAGACAAAGAATGGGAGAAGAACAATATCGTAGACTGCAATGGGCAGGACATACGAAACCAGATATAATGTGAACAGTAAAATATCCTAGACTGCGATGTGCAGGGCATGTGGCACGAACGGGGTATGAGAGAGCGGCGTGGAAACTTCTAATAAAAAAACAGAGGGAATGCACACTTGGTTGGCAAAGCACGAGGTGGAAAAAAAAAAGTATTGTAGACTGCGATGGGCAGGACATGTGACACGAATGGGGAATGAAAGAGGAACATGGAAACTTGTAGGAAAAACTGAGGGGAAATGCCCCAGTTGGTAGGTAAAGAATGAGGTGGGAGAATAACATTAACCATTACTTGAGGAAAGTACAATATACAGGGGATGCTTGGAAAACATTAGCTCAGGATAGGGACGTGTGGAGAGCTTATATAGCGCGGCCATGAACCTACTAGTTCTATAATGTCAGTTAAGTATATTTGTAGAATAAATGAATTGTTGTTAAAGAGATAGCATTCAAATTCCCCTTAATGAACAGAGATGAAATGTGAAGTTGGCAGAGATAATGTTACATGTTAATACAGCTGGCTGCTGCATTGTTACACCTGTTTCAGTTGAGTGCAGAGAGATATAAAACTAACATGCCAGTCTTTGTTCTTAACCATCAACAATGGACTAAATCATTTTATCACAAAACTCACCCTGGCCATGCAAACATCCACTCGATAATCGATTTCCTGCTTTTCTTCTCTATATATCGGAGATAGCTTGGTAAATGTTAACTCATCCAATTGAATCAAAGCAAAAAATTGACGGGGCAAAATAAATTAATTTCAAACTCTCATAAATATCTAACGTATGCATACAAAAAAAAATCAATGTTTGCAGAAAGTTACAGGCAAAGAAGAAAGCGGAGAGCGCTGTAAAATAAACAATACTCATCGTATGAAAGCACAGGAAAAATCATGGAAGTGACAATGACTTTTTTTTTCGATCTTTCATTTCAATTGAAGACTACAAAGGAAAAACAATCAAAGTCACATATTTCTATTTCTCAGTAAATTTGAAACAGAAATTAAAAACGCTCTTACAATAAAAGTATTATGAACATGAAATTGTATATTTTACAATAGATAATTGTAAAATATCAATAAATAAGTCAAAAGTAATGGCATTTATTGGTAAATATGGAATTAGATCAAAAATTGTACTGGATAACAAAATAATAGAACAAGTATCACATTTCCAATATTTAGGATGTGATATAACTTATAGAGAAAATAAAGATATAGAAAATAACGTAAATAAATTTCAGGCTATTTGTGGAACCATAAAAAGAACCTTAGGTCGGAAAACAAGGAAAGATACGAAACTTAAATTATATAAAACAATGGCTGTTCCTTTGTTGTTGTATTGAAGTGAAAATTGGATAATGAAATCAAGGGATAAAAGCAGGACACAGACTGCGGAAATTCTGTTTTTTACGTAATGTGAAAAGATGCACAAGAGCGGATAGAATAAGGAATGAAACTATACGAGAAGAATTAAATATATATACAATTGAAGATAAAATCAGCGAAAATAATAAGAAATGGACAGAACACTTAATGAGAATGAACAACGAAAGAATACCAAAAAGAACCTTCCTGGATAATCCCAGAGGAACAAGAGATGTTGGCCGACCACGTAGAAGATGGACTCCACTTTTAACTTCGCCGGAACAGACTGCATAGCCTAAACCTTGCAGTAGAAGAAGAAGAAGAAATTGTATCGAACACTGTTTTATAACAAATTATTACAGTAAAACCTGTCTTAGCCGGAACCTTTAAAAGAAGGAAACCTGTAGAGACGGAATAAAATCTCCAGAACGGTACGATTTTACATGTAAAATCGTCCTGTATAAGCCGGAAACCTTCATAACCCGGAAAAGGAATGGTTTTTAAAGTATCAATAGTTAATTTTTACCTCAGTAAGACGGAAAATTATTCTTAAGCACGTTCTAATTGCAGTATAAATGACCACACACGAACATTCTGCATATGGCGCTTTCTGCATTGTATCGTTTTACCTTCTTGTGTTGTAATTGTATTGCAGGGATGCCCTTGCTTATGTGTGACAGAGGGGAATCCCTCGCTTTTCCTTGCCTGTTTACGTTACCTGCGAGGGAGTTGGGAAACTCTGTCTTCATGTAGTTGAGTTCCTCCTAGTTTTTGTGTAATAGAGTTGTTTTGTATTGCCGTGCAAACTGAGTTGTGTTACATACTCTATTTTGTCTGTATTTCAATCAATACGTTATGTCTTTAAAGCGTGCGTGTAAAACTCTTACACTGCATGAGAAAATTTAAACTTGTAATTTGGGAACTCTTTATAAGAAGGAAAACTGCTAATATGGGAATATATTTAAGGAACCGTCATGTTCCTTCATAGACTGTATTATATTGGAAATATTAGTGTCGTCCTATGAAGAGTAGTTAACAATGGAAACACTGTCAGCACATTTTTTGTATGAAAGAACAATCGAAGTCCACATCATTTTCTTCTTTAAATTGCAAAAAAATTGGGAATAATAATGACCAGTGACAGTTAAGAAAACACGCATAGAAAAATACGCTACTGTTTCAATGTAAATACACCAGAAATGTAACATTTCAAACTTTAAATTTGAGAAAAAGTCTTGGGCTGTATGACAGCAGAACTTTGTCAGTTCTTGTAAGTCGTTATAATTCTGTCTTGTTGCTGGGATGAGCATCTTGTACAAATTAACACATTGTGGTCCCTTTTGAATAATTGAAATTCAGTTTTACAAACATTTATAACGAAAATCAGTTATACTCTGTAAGATTTCTTATTTATAGCTGGGTGGACTCTAATTGATTTAACATACAACTGTGGGACTTTGATTGATCTTCCATTGTACACTTTATTTTGAAGTCAATTTTATGCACACTACGAATATTTCCATGTACTAACATTTAACCCGTCAGAACACGCGCATAATTTTGCACCGTTACCACACGCGCTGGGTATTTTTTACCCGAAACTTTATTAAGTGATAATAAAAGCAAAATGTAATTTTTAGAATATTCTATAATTATATCTTTATTTTGACAATGTCTATCCTTCATTTGACCATGTCTAAATTATTTATTGTTTAATTTAACAATACATAAAATAAGATCCAAGTATGTACTACATTTTCTTCACAAAAATACTGTAGTATAATGTATTAGTTCAGTGAAAACAAAAATTATGAAAATGTCATATATATTTAGCAGCCACTCACACACTATGTTCACTTCCTGAATCGGGATTTACTCCCCCCCCTAAAAAAATTAACAATGCACATGAGCATTAACTGCACAATAATGTTCTTCAGAAAAATACTGCAATATTATGTTTCTTGTTCAGTGCTAACATTAATTAAAAATAAATTATTATAGCATTTGGGAGCCAGTCACTCAAACACTATTGTCACTTCCAGCATCAGAATTGGCACACCCCTCGCAGAAAGGCACAGAATGTTCTTTACAGATCATCTTGGTACAGCTGTGGCATGAAGTAGTTGTTTTACGATCTTTCTTCTTCGGACATACTTCACATCGAACTGAAGACATCTTCATACATTTCTGTGTTGATTGGGTTTGTTCCTCCACACCAGCCAATCTTCGAATAGTGGATCTATTTTCTCCAATAAGTTCCATCTTTACCTTTGTAACTAACAAACTGAGACAGTGGAGCATCATCCTCATAGTCTTCATCACTCATAGTTGCTTCCTGTTCTGTATCAGAATTATGTTCACTTTCGGAGAGATGATCGGCTTCATCTCCTGATTCATGTTCAATAACATCTTCATCTTCATTTAGCCAGTTTACTATTTGTCCACTTTGCCTATATGTAAGTCCATTTTGTAATGGAAAATAGAAATGGCGCACAAATAAAATGATTCACTATTTATGTTACTTATTCACACGCGCTGGGTAATTCTTACCCAATCTTGATATATGCATGCATAAACTCCTGCAGTCACAGGAATACTAACTAAATCTTACATACAACAATGCAAAAATATCTGAAAGAAAGGTACTGAAAACGGCAGATAAATTTAAATTCAAACACAGTGTTGCCAACAAAAAGAATAACGTCTGGGTATTTTTTACCCTGGCGCGTGTGCTTAAGGGTTAAAATAGTAGTACTCTATGCCAGGAATGATAATATACCCTAACTCAATTTCTGTGAAAAGTGGACTTTGTTTTTTCTTTGTAGTCTTCAATTATATTTTTTAAGGGCGGCTCCGTGGAGCAAGCGGTTAGACGCTCGCCTCTCTCCGCTAGGATCCCGAGTTCGAGTCTCGATCACTCCATGTAGGTTTCGCGGTGGACGAAACGGAGCTTGGGCAGGTTTTTACTCGGGGTTTCTCACGTTTTCCCCTGCCACAATATCATTCCACTATTTCTCCATACTCATTTCATCCATTCCGTTTCATTTAGTTCATCTGCCCCTGTGTTGGTGTGTCAGGCGTGGTCGGCCGGCACTCTCGTCATTCACAGACCACTACATAAGGGATTCATTCCATCCCTCGACCCAACCCTGAGTTGGACACGGATTCAGTATATTTTTTTTAGATTTACATTTTTCAACGTCACATGTAAGGCCAGATTATGTGCAATACATATGGTTTCAATTGTTTCGTAAAATGTTTTATATTAGGACCAACCTCATGGTCTTGCGATAAAAGTATCTGAATACAGTACACGAATCCCGAGTTCGATACCAGGTTAGGCTACAGGTTTTTTTATTAAAGGGGATTACAGTATTCATGTGGTCGCTCATTGTCTGGAATTGTGTTAAATTTAAGTTTAAGGGCTCATTTATTAGCCTATCTATCAGATCAACGAGATGGCCGCGGTCGTCTAAGAGGTTATGCCCTTTGCCTCTAGTCCCGAGGGTCACGATTTTTTTATATTTAATGCCACCAAGTTGTCATTTCGACATTCCGGATCCTCTCCCTGGGGGTCCGTTTATCGGGCCCCAGCTGTGCTCACAACAGCAACAGGGCGCGTCCCCGGGTGGCGGATAGGGGAACGGTCGGTGGTTTGCTTGCACTCCTCCCGGCTAGGTCCAGACCGGACCCGCGGGCCATTTGTGAGGTCGTCAGGACTCGAGCGACCTGATGCACTACATAGCTCGTGCTGCGCCCACTTCAGCAGCAAATCGCGTCCCCTCGGTGGCGTAGTGGGGAAAAGGTCGGTGGATCTGCTAGTCAGTCCTCCCTTCCAAGTCCGATGGACTCGCGGACCATAAGTGGGGTCAACAGGAGACGAGCGCCCTGTTGTACTAAAGCTCAAATGTCCCGGGCCCACAACGGGAGCAGCGGCCGTCGTGGCGAGGCGGTGGGAGATTGTGGAGATCAGAAGCTCCCTTCTCTTGGTTAATCCCGAGGACCTTTGTGGGGGCACCATGGGCGATGAGCTCCCTGGATGCCTACATTGCTCATTGGGCTGACTCACAGCAGCGGCACGACTAGGCTTAGTCTTGCGAACGGGCTGGTTGGGACAATACCGGGCGTAATGCTGGGAATTACCACCAGGTCAATAAGCTCGGGAAAGGAGGAAGCGCGGTCTATTGGGTCTGGGACTTAGCGCCGACTCTGGAACCGAGTGACCCAAGGACAATCTGTGAGGTCGTCAGGAGTTGAGCGACCTGACGTACTATAGCTCAGGCTGGACCCACTTCAGCAACCAAACACGTCCCCAGCTGGTGCACTGGGGGAAAGGTCGATGGATCTGTAGAGAGTCCTCCCGGTCAAGTCCAAGGACTCGTGAACCATTAGTGGGGTAGGCAAGAGTTGAGCGCCTTGTCGAACTATTTGCTCATCTGTTGGAGCTTGCGAGCTCCGTGCTGGCCCACAACAGCTGCAGAAGGCGTCCCTGGGGGCACACCAGGGCTCGGCTCGGACCAGTCCAGAGGGGAGCTACTGTACTGGTTCCTGGCTCGGCCTACGAGCCCGTCGACAAACTGTGGGGTCGCCAGGAGATGAGCACCTGGATGTACTAAAAGTCTCACACTGTTGGGCTTGTAGCCCTAGCCGGTCTCACAACGGCTGCAGGACACGTCCCTGGAGGCAGAACAAGGGAATGGTCGGTGGATCTGCGACAGCAGTCCTCCCGGCTAGGCTCATGGAGCCCGTGGACCAACTGTGGGGTCGTCAGGATTGAGCGACCTGATGTACTATGTAGCTCAGCAATTCCCAGAACTGCAAACTCCAACACTCTCTCCCTGGGGTGTTGGTTTAAGGACCGTGAACTTGAACGTGGACGCGAACATAGGATAGGGAGGACTAGAACTAGGACTTGGGAGTATGGTCATGACGACCGAGGTATCCCAAGGGGTGGACGGCTGGGCCTAGATTCCGGATCCTCTCCTGGCATTGGCGTCATTGTAACTCACTTCTGAGGTTGGGACGCCTGAAAGGCGGAGTTACTGCCCCAATGATATATATGATAGATTATATGAATGGTAATGATGCCCCGGAGAGGCCTTAATATTAAACTTAATCTAATGAGGTGAATATAATGAGGTGAATATAATGACGGCCAGATGATGTTCCTGACATTCCAATTCCTACTGGAGATGCATCAAGGCCAACAACGACTACGGCGTCTTAACTACTATTAGCGCATACTCATCCTGCTGATTATGGAATTTAACTTCCGAAAGGCCTCCAGTTAATATTTTACATATTTTTAACAGAGTTGAGGATGACGGCACCTGCAAACAGGTACATTTTAATTTTTATCTTATGAGTATTCATCTCAACGGAATTTGATATGAATTTTATTAGTGATGATTCTTGAGATTTGTCTTACAGGCGAGGAAAAACACCGAAAAAAAAACCTTATCCAGGAAACATGTTCCGACCGAGGATCGAACTCGAGCCCGCTGAGTGACAAGGCAGCACGCTATCTCGAGACCACAGCGGTGGGCATAAATATTATTATTATTAATTACAAAATCTATATTACCATTTACTCAAGAAAGAGTAAAGCATACGATTCTTTGCAAATACCCTGTAAAGGAAAAAGACAAGAACACAATTTCGTAGAAATCATTTAGAGAAGCAGAGAAAATAGTAAAAGAAGGAAAACTGCGATTGAAATTTTATACAAAGCGGAGTAAGTACTTTTTTTTTCTGAAACCGTCATAACATTTTATTATTCCAGATGGAGTTGTAAAGCAGCTTTAAATTCACATTAGACTTCCCTAGCGTTACATTTCTTTCCAGTTACGAGAATACTAAATGTGTTTGTCACATTTTCTATCGAGAGGGAACGTCCTCAGACACCCTAAGGAACATATATCAAGCAATGTTTACAATGACGAATACATCCCGGAAGCATTCCGAGATCAATACGAGAGTAAACGACAAGAAAATACCATGGGGTGAACCCAATGAAGGCAAAACAAGAATGGATGCGAAAACGAGGGGATATAGTAGCTAGAAACTACATTCCCGGCGAATATTGCGCATGGATGGAATTTGGGAGAAGATTGCAAGTCTTTCCATTATTCTGTTAAAATACTTTCTTATGTAAAAAACTATTGGATTTCCCGCTAATTTAAAGAAAATACGCTAAATCAAGGCAGTGGCGGCCCGTGACTAAAATTTTAGTGAAACGCTTTTATTGTGTACTTAACATTCCATAATAAATCTTAAGTGAGAATAAAGTTCTTACAAGGGAACTGTCAACCATTGCATGCCGAAACATACCTTGAAATTTCTCCCAGAGAAGCGTTGTGATAGTATCAAGGTCGTGTCCTAAAAATTATCTTCCGTTTTAAAGTACAAGGCACAGAAATCGAATCAGGAATCCAGCAATGGCAGCCAACTGTACGGAGCAGATGCACATCCCTGCATGAGTTAAGCAGAGTGGAGTGAGGCGAGACGCGGTGCGGACGGCGGGTAGTGAGGGCTATCCAGTCTGCCAATACGCGAGTTTTATTACTTCTCTATAGTTAAAATGAGAGATTTGGCGCTGGGTTTTAGTGTCTTGAGCTTAAAAACGGCAGATATTTTTTTTTTTGGCATGGACTTTTGATCATAACGATTCTCTGGAAGAAATTTCAAGGTAGATTTCGGCATGCAATGAGAGAAACAGAAGGATAAATGGAGAAGACTATATAACAGTAAACTGCATATTATTTATGGGAAGAAAGATGTAATAAGAACAGTTAAGTCTTGTATACTACGATGGGCGGGACATGTGGGACAAATGGGGAATGAAATAGTATGTGGTGGGAGAATAACATTAACCATGATTTGAGGAAAGTAAATTATACAGGGAATATTGAAAACATTAGCTCAGAATAGGGATATTTGGAGAACTTATATCTGCACAACCATGAATCTACGTGTTGGATAGTACCAAGAATGATTTTTGAGGATTTTATAGATTTTAAAAAATAAATGAGCACATACGTGGCCCAAAAGAGAAGATACATTATAAGAGATTTAACGTTATAATCCGTTTAATGAAAATGTTATTGTAATCCATCACCACTTTAACATAAATTAAGATCAGAAATAAAGTGGGAATTAAACTTCTCTCAGAATATAAATAAAAAGAAAATAAACTTATCCTTCTAAAAAATCCTAGATATGTACAGTGGACTGGATTTTAAGAAAACATATAATGTTCACAAGACCACAGTTAGATAATGGATTATGACGTAATAGTGTCTCAGAGTTTTCTTTCTTCGATCAGAGACAGATTGTCTGTTTTCTATGTTTACTTTATACAATATAACAAGCTGTCCATCCATCCACAGTAATTCTGCCCGAGGGCTGGTCTTTCATTGCAATCATAGCATTTTCATGCTATGCTTTGCAGCTTTACTAGGGAATTGTAGGTGTGGTAGCTTCCCGTTGCTTTCCACATCGGTGAAGGATGATGATGATGGCCATATGATTTCGGGGACTGTTTGGGCCTTAAAGTTTTCCTGACATTTGTCTTACAGGTGAGGAAAAAACCCCGATAAAAACCTCACCCAGAAAAACTGCCCCGACCGGGGATCGAACCCGGGCCCGCTGCGTGACAAGGCAGCACGCTACCTCGAGACCTGTAGCAGTGGACAACAAGCCGTAAAGGTTGTATTTCAGATAAATACGTTCCTTACGGAATACCTATTGTCATACTCATAAGTAATGCCACGAGTGATTTCCAAATTATCAGGATTTTGAAACAAAGAGTGGCATTTGTTAGGACTATTTAACGAATAAAATTAAACTGTTTTACTGAATAGTCATTATTTAAATATTGTTACCGGTATTTTAAAATATTTCTATATGTAAAGTACACGGCGACGTTTCAAAACAAATCAGAAATGTGAGGTTATGTAATTCACTGCAACTTGATCATATTATTTATTGCCTAACAGTATGGCAATACTGTAAGAATGCACACCAATGCAAAAATAATTAATCACATGAAACTGTATATTATAATCAGCTTTATAGATTATTAATTTGTGTGTTTAGTAAACAACTCAGTAATATCAAGGAATCTGTTCATTATTTGTTATATTCAATATATTTGTTGGCGAAAAATAATGCTCTAAGCTGTTCAGAATAGTAAAAAGGAAGAGCTTTCTTTATCACAAAAGCAGTAACTGATAGGATAAACCGATAAAGAGCTAGGCGAAACACGACTGTGATTGGTTGTAAAAAAACATTAAAATGTGATTGGTCATTGACTATCAGTTGGGGCATGAGTTAAATAGTCAGCTTAAATTATCGTTATAACAATAATAATTAGATTCATGTATTTTATGTCTGTCGGGCTAAATGGCCGTGGTCTGGTTTTATTAATACTCAACGTTTCGTCTACTACTGCGAAAATACATGAATGAAGACACCTGCCGTGAAAGTCTACAATTTTAAATAATAATTAGATTGACAAATTCAGTTGTCGTAGCAACTATACACGTGAACATATTAAACGGCTTCTATTATTCTACGAGACTGCTTTTGTTATGTAATGTCCGGTAAAAGGTAAAGTGATCCTACTACAGACCATAGGAGGCCCCTGGAGTAGTTGAAGGTTAAGACTCCCACTTTTTTCTGCACAATCGGCGCTTGATGTCAGTCGGATTTTCAGCCCTGCCTGGCGGTCGCCTATACCCACAGAACAAGAGCCTGGTGCTCATTTCCATTAGAATCTGAGTCGGCCCCGTGGCCATGGTGCCACTAGAATGTTTGGGTAATTTTAAAAATCCTTACCCCACTGGGACTCTAACCCTCGACCTTCCCATTTGTTGCGGATTGCCTTAACCACGTGGACCTTCATGTCTACCTTCCCAGTTGAAATACAGCATAATAAGCAATCCCGTATTTACTTAACTCATTCCAAAGGTGACGAATACGAATTCCGCCCTTAGGCCATGCAGTTTCCTGCGTGACGATACTTTTATGAAGTTTGGGACAAGCCGCAGTTGTTAAATTTTCATTTCATTGTCAACAATTCGATGATAGCGTCATTTACTTTATTTCTGCTGAAATTATATGGTCCTGGAAGTTTCTCGCTGACACAGCAGAGTTGAAAGGAGAGGTCATGACAAGATACAAGGAACAAAACTTTTTCTTACTATTCTGATAATGATACCTGCTAATGGATTCTTAATGAAACCATAATTAGTGCTGGGGAAAGCTATGTTGACCTAAATAACAGTCCACGACACTAAATGATTTGGTCACGCTATATAAATGCGTTTAGCTAGATCCTGGATATCGAGTCAATATAAATTTCCTTTAAATTGGGAAAAATTGGTAGGTCTTTAATCATTTATATCGGCAAAACTCAATTATCATGCCAATTTATTTTAATACGTCGTCGGACTGCAATGAAAACAAATTCGTGCGTAAGTTTAAGTTATTTTAATTTGACAAAAATTTAAATACCGTAATTTCTACTGATTCGTTTTCCATAGTTTTACTAAACTAATAAATAAATCGTGATGTTGAGTGATTCCGGGTTCTGTGGCCGTGGTCCATAGTTGGTGTTGATACCAGACGTTTCGCCCTCAACTGCGGAGGGCATCTTCAGTGGCGAGTGCTTCTAGGCGTGTTTCCTGGTCGGAAGCTCTACTTAGAGGAAACACGCCTAGAAGCACTCGCCACTGAAGATGCCCTCCGCAGTTGAGGGCGAAACGTCTGGTATCAACACCAACTATGGACCACGGCCACAGAACCCGGAATCACTCAACATCATGATTACCGGCCGTGAAAGCCTGCATTCAACTAATAAATAAATCATTTAATTAAATATAAATAAAACAAAGTTTTATGTGGTTTTCATATTTATATATAATATATTTATATAAATATGAAAATCAGATAGAACTTTAAGTTTTATTTTTATTTAATTAAATAAATTATGGATTCTCATCAAGTAAACGTCAATTCAACTGATTACTTAATAAATAAATCAATATACCTTATAGGATACCTTGCTAAAGTTATTATTGTATATTGCGGTATAATTTGACAGACATTTAAATAATTTCAACTGATTCATCATACAATTTTATTAAACCTATTAAATAAATTAAATCAATATAACTTACCTTACATGATACTTAAGACAATTTAGGTGTTTTTTTTAAATATTGAATTACAACAACAAATCGAAATAAAATATGTGTAGCATAACTTTATAACCTTCCTCTTTGTATCTAATTAGACTACTTATTTATTTATATATTTTTTAAATATTCTGATGCGTAGTTTGGGCGGCTTTTGAAATGAGCTGCGGCGCAGCATCCGCTTATATGGTAGAAGGGGATTCGTCTGTTAGTGACTCATGAGTCGGAAAAGCCCGCTCGAAACTTTACAGATGCGTCTATGATTCGCTTTCTAGAAGGATCGGACTCTGGAGGTTTTCGATCCGAGAGAGATCAAGATTGGGCTTCCATATTGTTCGTCCCTCGCACATGGAGGGATGCGAATGATCTGACGAATCAAACAATAGCGAATCAATCGTCAGTAAGCAGTGTCTAAGAAATATATCAGTGATGGTGAACAGAGTAATGAAGAAAGTGTTTCCAACGCCACCGCAATGAGTGACTATAGGTAGGTCTATATGTGTTTGTGTGCGTGTGTATGTGTGTGTGTATATATATATATATATATATATATATAAGTATACACACACCTGCCAATTTTACATCCCATTCACGGGTAACTTTGGGAGATCATTTTTAAAGCTTACTTGATCATCAATGTTATATTGTCCAGGGAGTAACTTTAGCATGCAAGTGTATTTTTTAAAGAAGCTGAAGTTTTACAACTAAATTAAATATATAATTAGCCGCAATACAATTTGCAGACTGTTAGTTCCAAGACAATAAGAATGTAATATTTATTTAGATTTCAATTTTAATGTATCCCTCGCCTTAGTCGAGCGCTTTTTAATTTAAGGTACTATGTCTTGATATAGGCCTAAAGCTGTGGGAATTGCAATGGTTGGAGTCCCCCAAGGAGGAAAACATTTTCCTTTTTGAATTCAGTGAAAGAGCCCAGTAGGTAGCCTAAGAATGAGGTGGGAGAATAATATTAACCATAATTCGAGGAAAATGAATTATACAGGGAATGATTCTAAAACATTAGCTTAAAATAGAAGTGTAAAAAGAGTTCATTTCCGCGTAGCATGAACTTACGTCCTAAAGAGCCTGTGAGTAAGTAGCATCCTTAGGGGCGACGAAACTTTTAAAATCTATAAATTCCTAAGTAAAATGTTTATTTAACATTCTAAAAATACATACTTGGTAAAGCATATGTGACTTATATAATATATAAGCCACATATGCTTTACCAAGTATCCCATAAGTTCATAAATTGACATATGTGCTCCCTAGCGGGAGTTTTTTAACAAAGTTATTTTAGTTACGCCTATTTTTTTACACATGTTAGTAGCGACATCTAGCAGGCAACTAAAATATTAATTCGATGGGGAATATCGGTTAAATTTTCCTCAGAGGCACTAATTCAGGTTGAGGTCTTTTACGAGCCCTAGAATCTTCAGACTTGGGCCCACGACCGTACCGGGGGACTTTTTCATTAGATCTGTTCATCCTAAAAGTTAATTAATCCCGGTCGTGTTTCAACCAGTGACCAGAGGCAAGGGACATAGCCCCTAGACACCGAGGCTAATTATAATCCAAAGAAAATCACACTTCAACCAAACATGACGTCATTCAATAGGAAATGTGTGTTTTTATACAACAAGATTCGGATAGAATAACGGTATATTACATATGGCATGTATACTTAAGAGTTAAAAAGAAGAAAAAATAAGCTGAGAACAGGGGGAGACGACAAAGAGGAAACTCTAGCTGGCAAAATGATATAAAGAAAACATTTGGTTGTTTGCGGGCGATTCTGAAGTTAGTGGACCATATGCCGGATAACGACTAGCAGAAGTCTTTTCAGTTTCTCCCGAGTTCGCAAAGGAAAACGGAGGAAAAAAAAAAAGAGAGAGGGAGGAAGAAGAAAATGTATAAAAAATAAGGAAACTGAACTGGAGGTCAGGTCTACAGACGGACAAACTCACCGCCGTGTTTCTAAGATTTAAAACCGAGCCAAGAGTTGAATAATATATTTTCATATAGACCGGCAGAGAGCGTTGGATGGAGTAAAAAAAACTAGTAGCTTCAGCCACTGTGGTCGACTTTAAAAAATGACTTGCCATTTGTTTACCTTTGGGGGAACCAACGCCATTCTCAAAGTGGGAGGGAATGAACCTCATTATTCTTCGTATCTAGACCAGAAACAAAACGGAGCGTGTCACTCCCATGAAAATGGAACTTTAATATCCTACATACCTCACACTCATTCAAATATAGTCAATATTACAAGTCATGGATCCAACTAAATAACCCTAAGACACATCTAATTAAATGGGAGATCATCTCCGACAGTGACGTCAAAAAATCCTTCATGCAGAACTGTGTAAACTAAGGGAATTCCTCAGGAAGCCATTTATGAACTGACTATGGTGTGAGAAGTTCCCGATCCAGAGTATACAGAGTTCATAACTCGGGCCGAGCATTACTACCTAAGTTAAACCTATTGCGATTGTCCTGGTTTACGGAATATATCTTTCCTTTGTTTAAGTCTTAAATTGGAGAAACAAATTTGACCGGTGCCAGTCCGAACTGCAGTGAAAACAAATCATGCCTAACCGTAAATTGATCAAACTCGCCATATAGCATCCAATTAAAAAAAAGGACGAGTTCGTTAATCAGAAAATCCGACCATTAGGAGTAGGAGTTAACATAAAACAAAAGTTAAAAAATAGCTCTAGCCTTCACAATTTTAGATTTTTCGAAACGAAAGTCCTTACATGCTATTAAAGGAAATCAAAAACATATTCTCCATTAAATGAAAGAATTCGGACAATGTAAGTGGAGGGTTACCTGAAACGCGAATTTAATATCGAAAAAACAGTTTTCATTGCGATCTGACACAAGTAAGTGTAACGATAAATTAGTGTTTCTCCAATTTAAGAATTAACAAAAGAAAAATACATTCCGTAAACCAGCATAATCGGTCCAAAAAATTGCTGAGAAATTAGTTTAGTTTATTGTAAGTTCCTGCATTATGGCCTCTCTTTGATACCATGCTTCCTCAATGCAGACAATTCTATTTATGCACATAAAATCCACTAAAAATAGAAATATGATAGATCAGCGGTTGATTAATGTCTTTGACATCGTTCGATTCCTAATAGCCAATTTGGTCGGTCCATCCAATCTCCTGGTTATAGATGTTTCTCCTTCATGTATAAATATATTCCCTGACTCCACGGAGGTTTTAGGTCTTCCTCTGCCTGTTCTTCCCTCACGTTTCCATTCCAAAACACACTTTTCCTCTTCCATTCGCTGGACATGCCAGTACCATCTTAATGCTAACTTTTAATATAATCTAAAATAGGGTCTTCAATCTTCATTTTCTCCCTTATAACTTAGTTCCTAACTTTTTCTCTTGTTGAAATTCTTGCTGCTCTTCGTACAAAATCAATTTCCGTTGCCAAAATATACTTATTTACTTTTGTTGTTAATGACAAAAGTAAGTAATTATGCTATGTACGATATATATTAATTTCATTTCTATTACTTATTTTTCTATCCCACAATATTCCATTGAGACAAGCAATTGCAAATGTTCTTTTATTATTCCTGTTCCTTATTTTCTCTTCATAACGTCCATTTTATAAATATGAAATTATTAAAAGATTTTATAAAAGTGTTCGTTTCCTGATAACAACTGTATGACTCATAGATAACAACGTACAAGAATTTATGTCACATTATTTTATCGTTAAAAACGTATCTCTTATCACCATAAATAAACGCTATCTTAGCAGAGAGAGAGAAGAAAGGAAAGGTTTTTATTTCCGCATGCCAATTAAATAAAGTATGAATAGTTTTACTTTTTCCGGGACACGTCCATGCAAGATTTACAACACCGCCCTGCATTGTAATTCTCGTCATTCATACGAATGTTATTCATGGCGATGCCAACTTCAAAATCTATGAAGTCCATCACGCAGAATCTGCGTAAACTAAACGAATTTCTCAGTAACTCTAATTAACGGTTCGATTTAGCTAGCTTACAGAATATGAGACACGAAAAGAAACGTAAGTGCCTGGACCGGGATTTGACCCCGGACTTCTGACTTGATACTTCAATGTGCTACCGATTACGTCATCCAGACAATCATAGCGCAAACATTTATTTTATATATATATATATATATATATATTCTCTATGACGAGAGATAGCGAGAACTCAGTCTTACTGCCCTCCAGTGGCTACTGTAACAAGTAAGTAAATTAAAGAGAATTTTTACTTTATAACAATGACGCTTCTTTATTTAGATTTTATATATACATTTTTTGACATTGGGGGCCTAATATGACATGAAAAGAAAAAACAAATACCTGAACCAGGATTTGAACCTAGACCTATGAACTTCAGATCGCTACCGATTACGCCATCCAGACAATCCTTGCACAAACATTTATTTTTCATGTTTATATTCTCTATCACGAGAGGTAGCGAGAACATATGTTTTATATATATATATATATATATATATATATATATATATGTGTGTGTGTGTGTGTGTGTCCACCGCTGTGGTCTCGAGGTAGCGTGCTGCCTTGTCACGCAGCGGGCCCGGGTTCGATCCCTGGACACATACACAACACACGCACGCACACAAACACACACGCCATTTTTTTCTATTTTTACACGTTTTATATTAACTTGACCTGTATGTAATTGAATCTTTTAACGCGATTTTCGCCCACTTAAAATCATTGGATCGACTTGAAACTTTGTATACTTGTAAAAGACCCGTGACAATACAATAATTTCATATTTTGTTTCTAAAATCATGGCCAGAATCATCAGAAAATAAAAAAAAGTGTCTTTGTAGCTATGTAACGGAATTTTTGAACTCGATTTTCACCCATTTAGAAACATTGGATCGACTTGAAACTTTGTATACGTGTAAAGGACCCATAACAATACAATAAATTCATATTTATTTTGTAAAATCCTGGCGAGAATAATCAGAAAATCAAAAAAAGTGTCTATGTATCTATGTAACCGAATTTTTGAACACGATTTTCACCCACTTAGAAACATTGGATCGACTTGAAACTTTGTGTACTTGTAAAGGATCCGTGATAATACAATAATTTCATATTTTGTTTCTAAAATCCTGGCCAGAATCATCAGAAAATCAAAAATTGAAAACTGGTATAATATGTTGCGGACTTGTCGACTTTTTAGTCAATCGTTGTAACAGCTCAGATGGAAGAGCGGTGAACTCTAATGGTATATAATTTCAGTTATCCATAAGTCGCTGGTTCAAATCCGGCTGGGAGGTTTTTTTTTAGAAGAGTATTACTTTCAGCTCATACTACAATAGTAGCCCATCGAATTTAAAGATATTTACTTTTTTATCTTATTCTGTAATATATTAAAACTAAAAAATAAATAATAGTTTTAAAAAACTAAAAAACACGCTTTATTAGAAAACCGAACTAAAAAATTGAAAAATAATTTTAATTTCCAACAAGCTTGGGATAAATAATTTTACCATCAAAAGCTTGGGGTGCTTTTTATGATTTTTACATTTACTTCTTAGAGACTTTACTTTTACCAATATATGTTTATTATCAAATATATTAATTGGTAACAGTGAGTAGAAGGGAAGGCCACATGGCCTTAACTCCACCAGGCTAAATCTATTCTAATTAAGATCATTTTCGATGTCTCGGGACACGCCACAGCCTACATGGTAAATTATAAGCCGGAAGATCAGGGCGTCGAGTCCCTGTAAGGTAAGTATTTTTAAATTCACCCAAACCTGGCAGCACGACGGTCCTATGGTCGCATCTGCTTCTGACAGAAATATATATCAGACGCTTGTTCTGTCGCAGGGCTGACATCTCGTGCCTGGTAATGTCTGTAGTGATCACCTATGTTACCATTTTCAGAGTTTACTAGATAGACTTGGTCCCGCGCCGTAGCTGAGTGGTTAAGGCAGAAAACCTTGGCGCAGAGCTACGGGACTTGCGCTGGTTCGAGTCTCCATGGGGGAAGAAATTATCTCATGGTATTTCGGCCAGAATGGGACCGGTGCCCACCCAGCATCGTGAGGCATTTGGGTAGCTACCATAAGTAGCGGCTCGAGGTTGAGAAAACCATCTATAACAGCTGGGGGGCCCGATATGCTGACCACATGTCATCCCTACACTAGCTGATGATCATCTACCTCTGTGATTGACACATGTGGATGTGAGGCCAGCAACCGGCTGGTAGGCTAAGGGCCTTCTAGGCCTGTAGCGCCAGGAGTTAGAGTTAGTTTTAGATAGGCTCGATGAAAACCTATAGGCTCCTTTAATGAGAACAGCTTCAATCGTTTAATTAATTTAAAACAAATATAGGAGTTTATGATCCATATTTGGTTCGTCTTCGGGCTTATAGGCCGTGGTCTGGTTGTCTTCTTACTCGACGTTTCGTCTACTGCTGCGGTAGACATCATCAGGAGATACTGCGTGCTCTCTGTGAACTCCTCAACAGTCGGCTGCAGACTGTTTAGGAGTTCACAGAGAGCACGCAGTATCTCCTGATGATGTCTACCGCAGCAGTAGACGAAACGTCGAGTAAGAAGACAACCAGACCACGGCCTATAAGCCCGGAAGACGAACCAAATATGGATCAAGACGCCGGCCGTGAAAGCCTACAATTATATATAGGAGTTTATGTTGTTAACTTTAGCTTGTATCTACTTTTTCATGAATAAATTAATAAAATATTAGTCTTTGAACAGTATGTCAGAAACCACAATTCTCTAAAAACGTATATTAAAAGAATACTATCGAATCCTGAAGGGAAAAGGGTAGGGGTCTAAAAACAAATGAAAGTGAGAATATTCCCATTTTTCGTTTAAAAGGCTACGTACCAACAAAGCACGGTAGGCGAGATAATACGAATTCAATGCATGTACACTACCCATAATGCCACTGGAATCGAAACCTTTCGTATAGTTAACGATAAGCCCGTATTGATCAAACCATATACATTTTTTATCCTTTTATTTAATCCCCGGTTGAAAACGATTCTGGTGTAATACCAAATGACTTTCCTATCCTGACGACAGAGAGAGAGAGAGAGAGAGAGAGAGAGAGAGAGAGAGAGAGAGAGAGAGAGAGAGAGAGAGAGAGAGAGAGAGAGAGAGAGAGGGAGAGAGAGAGAGCAGAGCAATGTGGATTTAATATGTTCTCGTGTACGTGGGGAGCAGGTGTTAAAATACCGCGACCATATCTCTTCCAGCACGAGGTTGAAAGGGGTGAATTTGGGGGCAAACGCAATGCAATAACTCGCATACTCTCTAGCACTTCGGGGAACAATTTAACAATTTACCTCGCTTCATTAATTGACCGTAACTCATACCAATGGTCAACATAAGTATCTAGAGCATGTAACATTCTAAGGTTTCGAGCGAATTCCAAAGGAATAAAACTATTGAGGTTGTTCTCAGAAAAATATTTTTAAAAAATACGTATCTTCAATGATCCTGTCCAGTAGACACCAAAAAGCCACTAGAAAAAAAATATAAGCATATCTGTATTTGTGTGTGCGCTTGTGTGTGATGATTAATGCATAAAGAAATTAAACATAGGCTCAATTCTGGAAATGCATGCTATCATGCAGTTACCAGGGACTCTTGACGTCCCAACTCCTTTCAAAACACGTTAAACTGAAAATATGTAAAACTGTTATACTACCAGTTATATTGTATGGATGCGAAACATGGACTCTTACTTTAAAGGAGGAAAGGAGATTATGAGTATTTGAGAATAAAGTTCTTAGGAAATGTTTTGAACCAAAGAGAGATGAACAGACAGATGAATGGAGAAGACTACATAACAGTGAACTACATGGTCTTTATAGAAAGCCAGATGTAATAACACTTCAGTCTCGTAGACTGATGGACAGGGCATGTGGCACGAATGTGAGTTAGTTTGTGTGTGAGTGTGTCGAAATTTATGTTTTTGCGGGAACAAACTGGGCATATACTAATCAATTTAAATAGAGTAAGATAGATGTTCCTAACCAGCAAAATCTGACCATTGGGAGTAGTAATTCAACTGAAAGATATAAGGGTGAGACATATTTATACTACTTACTTACTCACTGGCACTATCGAACCCATAGGTTTATGGCCGCGCGGACATAAGCTCTCCATACATCTCTATCCTGCGCTAAAATCCTTTTCAATCATTCTCTCTATATCTACTTCCCTCAAATCATAGTTAATGTTATTCTCCCACCTCATTCTTATAAAGTACTAACATTCCATGTTCCTAGGAACATGTCCCTGTGTTTAAGCCTTTGGCATGGGTTCCCTGAAGTAGTCCCCGCCCGGAGAACCGAATGGGGGAGTATTTGACCTCCGGAAAATTTTACCCCAGTTGAACCCATGTCCGCATTTGTTGACAGTCGTATTTTTACGGCGAAAGATCGTCACTCCTTCGACCAAGGTACTTTTTTCGTCTGGCTTATCACCTTCGACCAGTCCGGCATGGGTAACCCTATCGGCAGCAATGCTACCGCCGGCATAGCTCTCAGGATCATTTAATCACGCAAGCCACTCCACCACGACAAGGTAAAGATACCATGGAGGGATCTTTGTACTACACCACATGTAATAAGAACTGTTACCGGTAATTCTCGTAGACGCGATAGGTAGGGCATTGGGTGGATCTCTCGACCGAAGTCTAAACCACGACTCCGGTTTTCCATTTTTTTTTTTTTTTTGCGTTCCATAACACCTTTAAGAATAACCGAATATTCGTAAGTAATGCCACGAGTGATTTCCAAATTATCGATAAATTCACGACTCACCAAGTGAGGAGTGAATTTATCTAGAGATTTTGGAAATCAAGAGTGGCATTTGTTAGGACTATTTAACGAATAAAATTAAGCTGTTTACTCACAAATCATTATTTAACTATAGTTATTTTAAAATATTTACATATTTAATGTAAACGGCGATGTTTGAAAACAAATGAGAAGCGTTAGGTACGCTTCATCTGCTTCTTTTCTTTATCACTGCAACCAGATCATACTATTTATTGCCAAAGGAACGCAATATTGTAAGAATGCTCTCTAGTGGAGAAAAAATGAAACACATCAAACTGTATATTAATTCATTTCTGATGTCGTATGATGAAAATATGACAATTATATTTTTCTGGATTATTACCTGGGAAAAAATACATTTAAGAAAGTGCAAACAGTGGTTTCTTTTTTTGGTGGTATAATCAATTGCTACAAATGTTTTTATATTAACTCCCGCATGCGGCATGTGTTGACATTCATGCACTATGTATACAATCTGGTAGCCGTATTTCTCACAGGCTCAGTCACTGCAAATAATGGTCAGACCTCTTCAGAATATTAAAAAGGAGGAGCTTTCTTTAATATGGTAATTATAACACTGATAAATATTTCGTGAAACACGACTCTGATTGGTTGTAAAACAGAAATCATTGAAACGTGATTGGCCATTGAGTCCCATTTGGGGCATGAGTTAAATAGTCACAGAAATTGTTATGAAACCATAGACATGATTCAGACATTTATTTTTTGTAATTAACAGCCGTAGATTTTCAGTTTTTATGGTTGTTATGGAAACAATACAAATCGGAAAACAGCGGTAGTTGTTTAGACTCCGATTAAGAAATCCACCCAATTGGTACGAATAGAGAATAAAAGCGTGGCATGGAAACAATTACAGGAAAGCCACATGAAAAGCGTCCAGCAGAAAGGGAAATAATAGTAAAGTGATCCCACTACAGGCCTCAGGAGGCCCTTGGGGTAGTAGTAGGTTAAGGCTCCCACTTTTTGTAGACAATCGGCACTTGATGTCAGCAGGGTTGACGGCCGCCTTTACCCCAGAACAAGCGTCTGGTACCCATTTTCGTTAGAGGCTGAGTCGACCCCAGGGCCATGTACCGCCAGAAGGTTTGGGTCAGTTTAAAAATCCTGACTCCACCGGGACTCGAACCCTCTACCTTCCGGCTTGTAGCGCAGTGCCTTAACCACTACGCTACGGCGTGCCCCTAGAGAAATAATAAGTGGGATAATAATAATAATCACAATTTAGGGAGGTAAATTACAGGGAATGATTGGAAAACATCTCAGGATAGGGAAGTACGAATACCTTATGTGCGCGCAGCCATGAACCTTCAGGTTCGATTGAGCCAGTGAGTTGATACTTTAAGTAGGCTAAATATCTGAGAACAAAGTTGTTACGAAAATTGTTGGATCAAAGAGAGAGAAACAGAAAGGTCAATGGAGAAGACTACATAACAGTGAGCTGCATGATCAATACTGAAAACCATATGCAATTAATAGAATAGGTAGGGGCCCCTGTGACGTGTCAAGCATGGTCAGCCGGCACCCTTGTCGTTCACATACTTCTATAAATAGGCCTATAGGGGCTTCATCTCATCTCATACCTCGACCAGATACTGAGTTAGACACCGGTTGAGGATACTTATTTTACAGTTACGAATATTAATTATGATTTGAAAGAGGTAAAGAGGTGATTAAATTCAGCTTATAAGATATATGCAAAAATTTTATCATATAGAATAAATCAAATAGCTGAAACAATATTACGTGAGGAACAAAATGGATTTAGAAAGGGTAGGTCAACTATAGACTGCGTTTTTACAAAGGCCCAATTGATAGAAAAAAGAAAATAATTTAATTTACCCATATATATAGCTTTTGTTGATTAATACTAAAGCATTCGATAGTGTAAGCAGAAATAAATTATGGAACATACTAGAAATGAAAGGAATTCCTCAACACCTTATAAGAGCTATTCAGAGTTTATATATTGAAACAAATTTTAAAATAGACCGCGGAGATAAAATTAGTAAACAAAACATAGAAATAAACCAGGGAGTAAGACAAGGGTGTCCATTGTCACCAGTATTATTTAATTTATACTTGGACCATGTCATAAATGAATGGCAAGAACAAATATTTTAATTATTTGGGATGTCATTTAGGCAATGACTGAAATTTAGATAAACACACTAAAATACAACGATTCAATTATCTATGTGGCACAATTAAACGCACTTTATTGAATAAGACTAGAAAATAAACTATTTTGAAGTTTAACAAAGAATTGGCAGTTCCATCTCTTATCTATGGATGTGAAACCTGGACATTAACAAAGGCAGATGGTAAACAAATAGAGACGGCTGAAGTGAAGATGTTGAGAGCAATAGCAGGATACCAAAGGACCGATAAATAAACGAAGATATAGGAACAGAACTTAATATATTTAATCTCTGTGAAAGAATAAAATACTATCAAAATGCTTACCTTCAGCATGTATTAGGAATGAATGAACAGCGCATACCAAGAAGAATGTATAATTATAAACCAAAAGGGAGAAGAATGTTGGGAAGACCATTGAAGAGATGGAAGGACCAATTCGACCTATAATGAGATTGGAACAGGCCATTGGGCTTAATCCTTGTTGTTGATGATGATGATGATGATGAAAGAGGTGACTTATACAGGGGATGATTGGAAAACATGAGCTCAGAATAGGGATGTATGGACAGCTTACGTCCGTGCGGCCATGAACCTCTGGGTTCGGATGTGCCAATGAGTTAGTAATTCTAAGTGTATTTTCTCACGTGTGAAATAGAATTCCTCAAAAAATTACCTCATATCGACATAAAACCAGACTCATTTCACAAGTGTGCAAAGGTAAAGCCGGTATCTTCGCTTCCATTACTTTCTAGCAATTTGCAAACACTTTAAGCACATTCCAGAGTTTATGCGACATTCCAGAGTTGAGTGGCATACACCAGTTTATAGTTTTCCACCCTCCATGTTTGCGTTCTTGCTATCCTCGATGGAATGCGGATAAAGTGAACATTAGCAATGTAATTAATCAGTTCACAGTGCTGAAATGAATCCATTAATGGACGATAGCAGTATACCTATCTCTATAGTGTCATTTCCAACAATTCGCTCTCTTGGATGGCTTGTAGAGTTCTCGGAATGAGTTTTACTACGTCACTGCCATTAATGGTCCTATCTGAACTGATTTCAAGCGAAAATACCGTTTATTAAGCCTCAAGTTTAAGCAAAATCCCAGCAACCATAATGAGAGGGTTGAGTTTGCTAGTAGTCCCAAACTTTATAATGGAAAGTAACTTCTATTCATACGGTTCATTTCACAATATGTGCCCCGTGCCGTAGCCGAGTGGTTAAGGCAAGAAGCCTTGGCTGGTTCGAGTCCCCATGGGGAAGACACTTTTCTAACGAAATTTCAGCCGGTATGGGACTGATGCCCATCCAGCATCGGGAGGCATTTGGTAGCTACAATAAGTAGCGACTCCAGGTTGAGAAGATCAGCAATAAGTGCTGGGGACCAAACATGCTGACCACATGTCACCCCTACACTGTCTGTAGGATGTAAAAACCACTCCCCAACCTCGCATCGTATACACTATTATATTATTAAAATGAGTGTGGAAAATTAATTGTTACAATTCTCCAACACTTCACCACACTCAACATAAGAACTAAAACTTAGCGTGGGGTAACTCATTTTAACGAAGGCAATATTAAGAATACTCTGTATATACGTAGAGCAGAGCCACCAACTTATTTGTATCCAGGGCCAAATGGAAGAAACATTATTATTATTATTATTATTATTATTATTTATTTATTTATTTAGCGACTTTCACAACATCTTCCTGCTCTTAATTAATCTACTCTCATTCTCTTCCACATCTCTGTCATTCCAATCTTCATCGTCCAAACCTTTTTATCTCATGCTGCTCCAAACACCATCTATCCACGTTAATTTTGGCCGTCCTCCTCTTTTTCTACCAAGTGGCACCCATTCTAGTATTCTTCTTGGGAACCAGTCTTCTGTAATTATTTTTACATGGCCATCCCATTTTATTGTTTGTTATTATTATTATTATTACTTTTGTTATTATTATTATTAGTATTATTATAAGCATGAGTGTATTTGCTATTTTTCTTGTTATGTAGTTATAACACATTTCACAAGTTCTTGTTCCATTACTGATAGAATAATATTATAGGCATAGGCCTACCCTTAGCCTATTTTATTAGAATGCTACAGGCCTACGGCGGCCGGATAGAAAGTGATGGAGGGCCGTATCCGGCTCGCGGGTGGTACTTTTAATTGCAAAACACTAAAACCCAGCGCCAGATCTCTCATTTAAACTGTAGGGAAGTAATACAACTCCTATACTGGCAGACTGGATAATCCTCACTACCCGCCGCGCCGCATCCTGCCTCACTTCACTCCGCTCTTAACTCATGAAGGGAAGTACATCTGCTTCGTACAGTGGGTTGCCTTTACTGGATTCTGGCTTCGATTTCTGTGCATTTCAATTAAAATAGCATCTATTTTTTGGACACGGCCTTAGTATTAACACATTCGAAATAGATTTCGGCATGCAATGGTTAACAGTTTCGTTGTTAGAGCAATTTAAGGGTTTATAGAAATAACAGAAGCCACATATTGTTATTTCTGATATATAAGGATTTTAACGTTTCATAAAGAAGCCCTGAACGAAAAGACCTCTAATCAAAATTTACCGAATTTTCCCTAGATGTCAGTATGAAGCGGAACGCTGACCACGGACCACTCAAATGACATCTATACGAAAACAAATGTAACTAAATTAGTATGGCTCAAATTCTTCGCTGTAGGGGGAGAGCGCCTAAATCTCTGTTAAGGGAAACATGGGCTTACACAAGATACAAGAATATAAATACTAATTGGGTAGTATTATTAATACACTGTGTGTCTACGTGTTTTAACTCATCACTGGCGCACTTACAAATGGTTTTATGGACATTTTAATACATTTGCTATCATTGCAATAAATGACATTAACATGTGGCTTATCATGTTACTGCCCTAAGCTCTTCAATTATAATATTTAATATAAGCTGCTTTAAGATGAAAATACCAGGGTTTCATTAAGGAAGAGAATATATCTCTATCCTGTGAATTGTTATGTCCTGCGCCGTAGCCGAGTGGTTAAAGCAAGACGCCTTGGCGCAGAGCTATGGGACTTGCGCTGGTTCGGGTCTCCATGTGGGAAGAAAAAAAAACAATTCTCATGGAATTTCGGCCAGTTTAGGACAGGTGCCCAACGAGGCCTGGCCTCCTCCTTTGCGGTTCTGGATGCAGAAAGATAACTACAACAAGTTGAAAGCGGAGTATACCCAAAATGCTGAAGAAGAGAAGACGAGGAAATCAACGATAGAATAAGTAGAATTTGAACTTAGAATATATCAATATGTATACCTGATAAATTGTAATATTAAGTTTAGGTTAAGTAGATATAAGATTAATACTTCCATCTTATGTATATTATTATTACATTGTATAAGAAACAAAATTAGAGTAAGAAACCATAATGTAATATAACTGTAAACACCTTAGATTAATATTTGAAGAGAAAAATTATACGCTCAGACCGGGACTTGAACCAAGGGTCCCGGGTTCAAGTCCCGGTCTGAGCGTATAATTTTTCTCTTCAAATATGATTTATCCATCATTCAGATGTACGAAATCAATAATAAAAACCTTAGATTAAGTTTCAACTAGCCGCACTCTGTAAAAGTATAATTAATTAAATAAAGAAATCAAGCCTGATAATAAATAGGGACCAGAGCAGACCTGGGGATATGGGCATTAAGCCCGAGAAAACCCAAGGGGATGGTAGTGGGGCTCTTAAATAAAAAAAAAATAAAAAACACCCATCACCGTGAGGAAATTAGGTAGCTACAATAAGTAGCGGCTCTAGGTTAAGAAAACCGGCTATAACGGCTGGAGGACCGATATGCTGACCTCATACCACCCCTACACTGGCTGGTTGGTAGTCTACCTCTGCGATTAACACATGTACGTGATGTCAGCAGCCGGATAGCAGGCCAAGGGCCTTCTAGGCCTGTCACGCCATGGAGAAAAGAAAAGAAAGAAAAGTGAATTGTTGTAAATTGATTGATTGCATCAGCACATAGGAAATGGTAGGATATCGTTGCGTCCAAACGCGAGAATATTTTTCAATGATGCGTCTGGAGCATCACACTCAGGTGGGAAAATGTTTAGTAGGACAGGTGCCGTCGCATCAATAAAGCTTTACATAGGCAGGTGTTTGACTTGTACGATAAAGCGCTTTGTCAACCCACAAAACTTGTACTGACACCTGCTACAGCCACATCACATCCACAGAAATTCTCTTTAAACTCATACTTCCTTTAAAAATTTTATTTAAAATTTATGTTTTAGCAGAAGTCCGTCAAACAGGAAGTGCGCAGACTAATCAAATTACTCCGCAAATCGAAATTAATGACCAGATTTTGCTACTTTACAGGACATAGAATATTTATTTTGTTAATTAAATTGTATGATATTCAGCTACATTGAGGCAGAGAAAAATGAAGCCTGATTTCTGGAGAACAAAAACATATATTGATGGAAATTGATTTCTTGAGGAGAGCAGGAAGATGTTCAAAATAGGAAATAAATGCAAGACAAATGCAGGAAAATAGCTAACCAGAAAAATATTGAAATGGTCACCACCTAGAAGAAGAAAGAAGGGAAGACCTCGAAACTAATGGATGCAAGAAATAAGAACTGGAATGAAAACAAGTAGAATATAAAGCGTAGTAATGAACTTCCTTAGAAGAACAAAAGGCTGCACAAGATTGGATCGAATAAAGAATGGAGATAAAAGAATAGAGTTTATATATATATATATATATATATATATTATATATATATATATATATATATATATATCCATTGAATGATAAAAGAATATAGAGATAAATGGTTTACACATGTACAAAGAATGAATGCAAAAAGATTACCAAAAGCAGCATTTTTAAGTACAAGGCAAGAAGTTCAAGGAATGTAGGAAGGCCAGTGAATAGATGGACAGAGTTGGAACAGGCAATTTGCCTAGCCCGTGAAGTGACGAAGATGTAGTAATGAGAACAAGAGGACTGGAGGACTTGGAGTGGATGGATAGGAACGAGTGGTGAAGAAAAAAAAAACTTTAGGCACAGAAAGGTGTGTAAATATTGAAATTCACCATGTATATAAATAAATAAATAAATAAATAAACTATATATATATTCCTCCGCTGTGGTCTCGAGGTAGCGTGCTGCCTTATCACTCAGGGGGCCCGAGTTCGATTCTCGGTCGGGACAGGCTCCTGGGAGAGTTTTTTTTCTGGGTTTTTTCTCACCTGTAAGAAGAGAGCTTAGGCCCAACTGTCCCCGAAAATTATCCGGCCATCATCATCATCATCCTTCACCGGTGTGGAAAGCAACGGGAAGCTACCACACCTATAATTCCCTAGTAAAGCTGCAAAGCCATAGCATGAAAATGCTATGATTGCAGTGAAAGACCTGTCCTCGGGCAGAATTACTATGAATGGATATATTTATTTATTTATTTATTTGGTGTCTACTAGGGAGGATGATAAAGATACATATGTTTTCTTCGCTTTTTTTCATGAGAACAACCGCAATAAATAGTACAGATGCAAAATTAATTTTATCCACGTTAAAAAATTATAGAAATTTAAAAAAAAACTAATGTTGACATTAATGCTAATATTTTTAATCACTGCCAGATTACGGTTCTATGGAAAGGGCAATGTTCACAGAGGTTCGATTTAAAAAAAAAGAGGAGGTATGTGATATTTATATTTTTCAACAAAATAAAAATTCCACAGCACTAAAGGCATGGTAGGCCCTTGGCCTACCAGTCGGCTGCTTGCCTCACATCTACACGTGTTAGTCACAGAGGTGGACGATCATCCAGCTATTACTAGGGTGACGTTGCCAATATGTCTGGTCCCACAGCCATTATTGCTGTTTTTTTAACCTGGAGCCGTTGCTGCCCAAATTCCTCACGATTCTGGGTGGGCACGTCCCATACTAACAGAAATTCAATGAGATAATTTCTCTCCCCATGATAATGGGACCAGTCCCGAAAGACTTACAATGTTTTAATTACACTGGTCAACATGATTTTTGTCTCATGAGTACCAATAGTTGTACTTAATGCAGTTTTTTTATTGTGTTTTCAAACATGTATTCGGAATTTCTCCATCACCCACAGTTTTTTTTATTTCAATTTCAATTAATGGATTTAAATAATTATATTTTAATAAACATTTTTTCGTCCATTTCTCCATTGTAATATAAAACCAAATGAGCTAACTCAGGAGATTTCAACTACGGGGAAGAGATATCAAGGAAAATGGAATCCTAATATGCTGGCCGATTATTGTTGGACCATCAAGAGGGATGCTCCACAGGCGAAATATAGCAGAAAAACGTCATTTTTTACTTTCTAGGCGAGCCCGAATGTTCGAATATTGTGTAGTTACGAATGTAGAAAATATTTAAGTGTTTGAAATTATAAATTCCTGTCTCTCGGAAACATTGCGTGATGGAGAAAACCCGATATCATATTTGAATCAGGAGATAAAATACTATCAGAATCACATATTTTTTCTTTCTGGGACAAAAAAAAAAGTTTATTTTTTGTTGATCAGTGTTATTTTTAAAAATTGAGGAGACTGAAAAACAAGGTACACCATTTTATAATTTTATATTATAATATTTATATCCTTTGTCCATAATGTTTATAATTTCCAAATATTGTGTAGGTCAACCATAATTATCCTATGTTAATAATTGTAAAATTGAAATAGCTGCACTGATTTTTTTAAGTCACATAGAACCTCACGAAATGGTAAATAGAAATTGTTTCCATATCCAGTTGGGCATGTTTATGGCTATTTAACTCATGCCTCAAATGGTAGTCAAATACCAATCACTTCTTCTTCTTAACCTTAATTTGTAGGATTTTGATCCTGTTTATTTCCAAAATCACTCCTCGGAGGAAGACGTACTGGATGTGCATTCACTGTCTATCCATCTCTTGGCAGGTCTTCCTCTTGTTCTTCTCCCGTCCATTGGTCTATCTTCTTTAGCTCTTTTGCACGCTGGTTTTCTTCCATTCTTTCTATATGGCCCTTCCAATATTTTCGTCTATCTATAATAAATTTGGTTATGTCTTGAATATGGCATTTGTCCCTAATTTCTGTGTTGTGTATTTTATCAAATAATGTTTTCCCCTGAATAGTTCTTAAGAGTTTCATTTCACATGTGCTTATTATTTGTTTAGTTTTTGTTGTATTAGCCCTAGTTTCTGCTCCATATACGATAACTGGTCGAACTATCGTTTTGTATATGCGGATTTTGCTTTCTATTGCCATATGTTTGTTGCGCCAAATTAAATCTTTCATAGATCCTGATATTTGTGCTGCTTTATCAGCTTGTAATACAATCACGTTTCAATTAAATTTGTTTTACAACAAATGACAGTCGTGTTTCACCTCGCTCTTTATAGATTTATCTTTATCAACTCTTGCTTTTGTGGTAAAGAAAGCTCCTCCTTTTTTATATTCCGAACAGGTCAGAGCATTATTTTTCTCCAACAAATACATTGAATATGGTAAATAGTGAACAGATTCCTTGATTTTACTGAGTTGTTTATTAAAAGAATAAATTAATAATCTATAATGTTTATTATAATATACAGTTTGATGCGTTTCATTATTTATACACTACGGTGCATTCTCACAATATTGCGATCCAATTTGGCAATAAATAATATGACCAAGTTGCAGTGAATATACATAACCTCACATTTCTGATTTGTTTTCAAACATCGCCGTTTACATTAAATATGTAAAGATTTTTAAACACCGGTAACTATATATTTAAATAGCCTCATATGCTAGTGGTCAGCGTTCCTGGCTACAGTTCATGAGGTCCCGAGTTCGATTCCCGGTCAAATCATAGAAATGTTTCTTTACAAGGGAATTATTCCTGTGGTTTCCCATGGTCTGGAGTTTAGGTTAAGAACTCTCCTAGTTTATCATTTATCACCCATCATATCATCGGGGTAACGTAACTCCACCTTTCAGGTGCCCCAACCTAAGAAATTGATTACAAATCCGCCAATGGCAGGAGAGAAAGCCACAAATGTCATAAAAGACAACCTGGTGGTATTAGGCAAAACATATATATATATATTTAAATAATGCATTTTGAGTACACAGCTTAATTTTATTCGTTTAATAGTCCTAACCAATTCCACTCTTGAAATCCTCTAGATAAATTGGAAATCACTCGTGGCTCTACTTATGATAAAAAAATCGAATTGTGATAACTATGATGTTTTAATCTATAAATTGTATTATTAAAAAAAAGGTTTAGAATGGACTGCAGCCTATTAGCCATCTTTCGTGAATATACGAATGTGATCAAGATTGTTTTTTTTTTTTTTTTTTTTCGTTCTGACTAGAATTTGGTTTTCCAGAATGGATTAGAAATGAACACAAACGTTGACTTTTCACTCTTCAGCAATTTCAATTTCAACTGCAGCATAAAAAGCGAATGAAAAGTTTTACCTTCCAGCAGAGAGTCAAATCAGCGCTGCTGAGTCATAAAAAAACAGATGAACATCCATCCATCCATTACTTCATTCAATCATCAATTATTTTGGTAAATATCAGCAGGATAACTATTTCAGAAACAAATTTCTCTATTCATAGTAAAAAAGATAGGCCTACGAATGTATGTAAACCATACGTCCCTCATGGAAACATAAGTACTCCCATACCGGGAGTTTCTAGACCAAAGTAATTTTGTTATGCTTATTTCTCCACAGATGTCAGTGAGTGACGTGATATCAGTTATCGCCTCAATGAAAAATCTAGTACGCAAATAAGGTATTGCTTGGATGGAGAACGGTTGTTAGATTTTGCTCTGAGATACTAATTTAGGCGTAAAGTTCTTTTACGAGCCCGAATATCTTCAAACTCGGGAGTCCCTTGAATTATTACATCCTGAAACTCCATTACCCTGGGGGGGATTGAACCCGCGAGCCTCGGGACTAGAGGTAAGGAACATAACTAAGATAGGACTATAGTGGACCATCAGTGAGAATATTTCGCTTATAAGTATAATAAAATAAATAGTTGAATTTCTGAACTAGTACCAATCTATAGCTGAAACCAACTGCTAAAAAAGGCAAAGAGATCCCACTACAGGATTCAGGAGGCCGTTGGGATAGTAGGAGGTTAAGGCTCCCACTTTTTCTGGACAATCGGCACTTGATGTCAGCCGGGCTGTCAGACCTGCGTAACAGCCGCCTATACCGCAGAACAAGCGACTGGTACTCATTTCCGATAGAGGCTGAGTCGACCTCAGGGTCACAATGCCGCCAGAAGGTTTGGGTCAGTTTAAAAATTCTGAACCCAAAACCTAATGCTACAAATGGTTATATTTGGGACTTTTCCTCCATAAACCTCAACATGGCTTCCATTAGTCATTACTGTGAAGGAAATGTCCAACCGATATTAGCCTCAACCCATGTGTTATGAAGCATATATGTGATTGATGGTGTGGCCCTTTGCTGAGCCACAGCCTCTCCTTTGTCAGGAGTTAATAGACAAAGTTCATTTTAGTTACCTTCTTTACTCAAAGATGCCATGAGTGGCAAGCTGTCAACACACCGACTCAATGAGACATCCAGCAGGCAACTAAGGTATTAATAGGATGTTAGAGATCGGTAAATTTTGCTTAGAGGCCTCTTTGTTCAGGCTTAAGGATCTTTTTACGAGCCTGAAAATCTTCAGACTCGGGACCCACGGCTTGGAGTCCCTCCCGGAGGATTGCTCCTTGGATTTTTCCATCCTAAAATGAAGCATTTATGCTGTTACAATTTTGGGGTATTTTTATAATCTGCCAAAATCATATAATGGTGTCGTATAAACATGGTCCTTAATAAATCCCCACAGGCAAAAAACATGTGGTGTTATTCCGAAACCATAGTAGTGAAAATATTTTGTTTGACTATTTAACCCTTAAATTGGCAAAATACAATTTTTTTCTGTTAGTTATTTGAATGTGGCGGACCGCAGTGAAAACGGAATCTTGTGTAACTGTTATTATTAGGTATATTATATAATTAGACACACATTTAAGTGGTTTCCTTTTGTTCGTTTTCTTCTGATTTATTTAAAATATTAAATTAATTAAACCATTGATGTATCCAAGAGGATACATTACGAATTTAAGGGTTAACTCATGCCCCAAATGGCAGTCAATGACCAATCACATTTCAACGAATTTTGATTTACAAACAATCACTGTCATTTTTCACCTCGATTCTATCACATTGAATGCGGAAAGTGGCTCCCAGATCGTATATATAGTGCACGAATGTAACCAGATTCTGCATGCGATATATAATAGAAAAAAATTCGTAGCAATTGATTATACAATAAAAAAAAAAGAAACCACTGTTTGCACTTTCTTAAACGTAGTATTTCCCAGGAATTAACGTTCCGGAAAAAATATAATTGACATATTTACATCATAGGATATCAGAAATTAATTAATAACCTGTAATGATCTGTTTCATTTCTTCTCCACTAGAGTGCATTCTTACAATGTTGCGATTCTATTCGGCAATAAATATGATCTGATTGCAGCGATGTTTTCAAACATCGCCGTTTACATTAAATATATAAATACTTTAAAATAAATATATTTAAATAATGATTTGTGAGTAAATAGTTTAGTTTTATTCGTTAAATAGTCCTAACAAATGCCACTCTTGATTTTCAAATTCTCTAGATAAATTCACGACTCACAAAATTCACTCCTCGCTTCGTGAGTCGTGAATTTATCAATAATTTGGAAATCGCTCGTGGCATTACTTATGATAATATTGGTACGCATTATTCTACAGTTTCCTGGAAAAGTATCCCATTTACTAATTCTGATAATCTGATCTCAATACTGTTTTTATCACCTTCCAGTTACCAATTTAATATATCTTTTAATGTTATTCTTTGTATAGCATTAATTAATTTGAAGATAGCAGATAAAAAACAGGGCTAATGTTTAAATGTGATTCATTAAGAATTGTCAAATATTAATTCATGATTGTGTTGTGGATAATATTAACTTACATAATAGGGTAAAAGCCCGGTTTTGGATACATTATTTTTAATATAATTTTTCACTGTCAAAAATTAATCACAAAATAATAAAGTAATATTAATGTTTTATTATGTTTTATGTTTAACTATTTGAGAAGTAGCTATTATTTTTCAAGCTATCCATATATGTGTAACAATTAAAACAATGGAACTCTAAATTATCCAAAAACGGGCACTGGTGCCCAGTATTGGATACTGAAACTTTTTCAAAATTAAGTTGTATGGGGTGAAAGCCCCATGATTTTAGAACATATTAGTTGAATTCGGAAGATTATAGGTCTACTTACTTATTTTTTGTGATTTATTTTTTAAGAACAATATAGAGCCCGGATTTGGATAGTATCGTGACTTTATTTACAACTTATTTCTTACAACCCAAACATATAAAGTTTTTTGGTACAGCCTCATTGGGTAAATTCTGGCATGTTTGATGGTACCATTTGTGACATTTCTGGCAACTAACCCAAGATTCTCCTTGACAGTCCTCGCTGAATTTCTTACTGCAAGTACCACATGGTACTGGAATCAGATTGATGAATTTTGTAAACCATTCGAAGAAAAGCTCTGTCACCATGTAGCCTCGAGGACTTGAAGCAAATATAGTTCCTTCAGGACCACCCTCCATAATCTTGCGGTTCAAGGTTTCACCTTTAAATATGATCATGGGGGGTAGCAATACCATCCCTGTAGCATTGGCACAGGCAACCACAGTTATGTTTTCACCCCTTTCTCCGCTCTTCTTTTTATAAACATAGTTGCTTCCCTTTTCTGCTGCAATTTTTCTGCATTTGCCTACAAGTTGAAGACCAGTCTGATCCATGTTAAATATTTCACCGCCCGTTACATTATTTTTTTCAAGCAGTGAAGTTAATGAATCGAAAAACTCATTTTTAACTTCATGTGTTGACATGGATAGTCTAGCAGTGGAAAGATTTTCGGGCGTTCTAAGAGATAGATTGTGCCGTTGCATGAATCTTTGGAACCATCTGTTACTTGACTTCCCACTTGCAAAAACTTGATTCCCTTGTGCTGCATCAGTTTTGGCCGCTAAATCCGTTATTTCTTTCCTCGTCATTCCAAAATCCATTTTTTTGTAATTCTAAAATTGCTTCCTTCATTTCGAGCTCCACTTCTGCCGAAAATGCTGTTCGTGGGCCCCTCTTAAAGCGATCTTCATCGACTTGTCCTTTTGCACGTCTATAGAGCGTACCAAAAGGGATGCCATACTGTTTGGAGGCCGTTAGTATTTTCAGTCCACCATCATTCACAGCACTAACTGCCATCAGCAGATTCTCATGAGTGTATTCACGTGACATCTGTCGATAAAAATAAAATTTTATTATGACTAATATATTATTATTCACTCATAATTTACTCTACTGGTAACAATCTAATTGTATTTAATTCAATTATCGACTTTGGGGCCATTTTAAGAATGAATCTAATCTGGAACGATTTTAAATTGAGCGGGCATGCGTCTCTCCTTCATCCGGTTTCAAGGCGCAGGTAGGAAAATGTCCCGTAAATACACAACTTTCCTGCCCTTCTGCGTTGAAAGTACAGCAAGAATTATGTTCACTTAAAATTACCAAATAATAACTACAAGCTTAATGCATATGTACACCAAATTTCATGTCTGTATATTAATAAATACCTTGGTTATGATTTTTTTTCTTTCACAGTGCACAAAAACCTTCTTCTTTTCACAGCGTTCTCCAACACACAAAGAAAATAATTTTTATCAGGAACATTCTACCTGCCACCTATTGTAACAAATCGTAAGAAACCAATAAAGAGGGGTCTTGACAGCTTGTGACATCTATTGGCTAAAAATTATACCTGCAGACCTTCGTATGGAAAAATTATCCATTTCTGGGCCGTTATCCAAAACCGGGCTTTTACCCTAAATTGTATAGAGTCGCGAGCAAGAATGTGTATTTTATTATTTCTCATATTACGAAAAATTGGTACGTGATGGAGGAAACCTGAATTCATATTTTAATTCAGTATAGTTGAATTAAGGCCATTAACATATTAGAATAGAAACTCCAAGGGAAAAATCAAAATATTCCTAACCATGTATTTTCAATTAATCGATTTAATCCCGCTATTGGTCTGAGGAATTTCATTTCAGCAGCTTATGTCTTTATCAGTCCACCGCTGTGGTCTCGAGGTAGCGTGCTGCCTTGTCATGCAGCGGGCCCGAGTTCGATCTCCGGTCGGGGCAGTTTTTCTGGGTGAGGTTTTTATCGGGGTTTTTCCTCACATGTAAGACAAATGTCAAGAAAACTTTATGGCCAAAACGGTCCCCGAAATCATATGACCATCATCATCATCAGCATCCTTATCATTATCATCATCCTTCACCGGCGTGGAAAGCAACGGGAAGCTACCACACCTACAATTCCCTAGTAAAGCTGCAAAGCATAGCATGAAAATGTATGATTGCACTGAAAGACCTGCCCTCGGGCAGAATTACTATGGATGGATGTCTTTATCCATTGGACAGTCCGGCTATCTATTTGGAGCTTGTGAGTATTTTTAAATTTCCCCTGAGTACGGTATTATCCAATAACATATCAAAGAACAGACAAAAAACACAACGCAGAAATAAGACAAGTAAAAGTAGAAAAATTAAACAATAATAATGAAATACAGAATAAACTTAAAAGAAGATTTAGAAAGGATGACTGAGGACAGAATACCAAAAGCAGCATACAACTATTCATCATGAGGAAGAAGTAGTTTGGGAAGCCCAAAGAAACGATGGAAACAACAGCAATTTGGAGCCGGAACAGGCTAGTAAAAAGCCTAAACCGTGACGAAGAAGAAGAAGAAGAATCGATTTAATATAATATGTGCATTCATAATCAATTAACCAATTAAAATTAGTGTCTGGGGTGGTCTTATGTATAAAGGAAAGGTACACGTGGACTTTGATAGATGACCATGAGAGTACATTTTGCAGCATCTGAGAGCTTCTGTTTGCTAGCTGCTCCATCAAACACGTGTGTGAGAAGTGTTGCCTACAGTACAGGCGAAACGCTGCTAATGAACCCAGCTGCCACGAGAGATTGAATTTGTAAAACGAAATGTGTCTAGTTAATTTTCTCTTCTCCGAGTACGTACGGACAGAATTGACGCGTACGACCAATTAACATTTAGAGGTCAGACTTCATCCCGTATATTAAAAAAGCGTAGCGCTACATACGAGGCGACCGGTAAAGTTACGTTATCCATAGGGTTAGAATTTTTACATGCTAAAAGTTAAGATTGCAATACACATAGCACGTATTATTCAACTGTTTGTATGTGGATCATGGGAAACCCAGAAGGAATAAGAACAGTTAAATCTCGTAAACTACAATGGGCATGACATGTCACGAATAGGGAATAAAAGAAGGGCACGGAAATTCCTTACTACGAAAGTGGGAATGCGTAAGTCAAGATGGGAGGATGAGATGAATTGTAGAGTGGCGGGGCAAAGTGATCTAAGTGCCAAAACAATTATTTTAGGAAAAAGTGTAAATTACATGCGACATATGGTATAGGACATACAATATGCACCATCTATTCAATCAAAATTAACCGGGACAAATGGACTGATGTCTAGGAACCCGGGGTTCCTCTCTAATGGGGGACCGAAGGACTGCCCGCCACTGAGTCAATCAGACGTAGGGCAGACCACTCTTACTCTTACAGGGCTGTGAAAACCAGAAAATAAAATATAATTTATCCTTTTTTCAGAGGATTTTTGTAAAAAAATATTATATATGGTTTTTAATTCCCGACTTATTTTGTTATACTTTGAATTTATATTAAGATTTCTATAACTAATATAATACAAAACACACAGTTATAGTTTGATAATTTGCGGGGTGGCAGACCGGCGTAGGACCTTCTATTGTTAATAGTGTAGTTCAGTACTGACATTGTATTGACAGCACAAAACACATTTGTCTTTCTCAGTAGACTGCTCTTAGTTCTAGCAGAGTGGTGGATTTTAGAATTGTCATGAAAATTCAGTTAATACATAATTTATTTAGTAGAATTAAGTGTTTAGTTAGATTTTAATAGATTGTTTTTATACATTTAAAAAAATATTTAGATAATTATTTTTTTAGTAATATTTAGTGCTTAGTATTGTGTGATAGACATAAGGAAAACACAAACGTTTGAGTGTGTGTGTGTATATATATATATATATTAGTTTCGGTATACATTTGAACATAATTTAGACACAGTAGAATCTGGTATTTAAATATGCATACAAAGGAGATGTTAAACAAGTACAGAAACAAAACAAAAATGTATATATAGGTATAAGTTTTAAAAATAACTATTATATATTATATTACTATTATAATTTTTCGAATTGTTCAGTATATAATCCAATATAATTTTATTTTCATTAACATAATTTAGAAGATTGATGTATTTGTAACAGAGCGTAGTACCTTCCCCTTTACTAGCTGCCTGTACCTGCTAGTGGAGTGAGTGAAGGGAGGATCTCCATCAACTGGTTTGAAATAAAGAATAGTGGCGATTCTTTCAAATAGTAGAAATACATATTTAGGGTTAAATCAAGTAGCTGTGCATTGGCAATAGGACAAAGACCAATTTGGATGAAATTAATTTTGAAATTTTTGGCATTTAGATCACTTTGCCCCGCCACTCTACAATTATAACATCAAGTTTCTGAGGATAAAAAAAATGAAATGAGCAAGCGAAAGACAGAAAGGTTCGGCGAGAGCTTCTTAAGAAGGCCAAGGCACGCAAAGGACTGTCATGCCGTTTATTATAATGCTGATTTGATGGAAGTAAATTATACGGGAATGATTGGAAAACATTGACTCAAGATAGAGTTTGTGTCCACGCGGCCATGAATATACCGGTTCGATAATGCCAGTGAGTTAGTTACTTAATTACCACGACAAGAGACAGAAGTCTTACTTGTCATATAGGGTAAACTCAGCTAAATTCGTATTCGTAATTTTGACTTCATACAACTCAATGGTATTAATAAGCTATTGATACATGCTAATATATTATTATTGGGCGATAGTGAGGATAATAAAAGTCAAAACACAATCTATTAAATAACAACCTAAGAAGTAATTATCAAAACTAAATATATAGTCACACGTATAAATACATTAATTAATGGAAATAGACAGTTAATGATCAAGGAGGAAAATTTTGAAGTGGGTATATTCAAATACTTACGAACAATAATTACAAATAGGAATGCGATCCAGAAATAAATAAAACATAGGCTCAACTCTGGAAACTCTTGCTATTATGCATTACAAGAACTCTTTCGTCATCTAAACATCTCTCGAAAAAATATAACAATTATACGAAACAATTATTCTTCCAGTTATTAAAAACTGGAAAGTCTCGTAGATTGCGATGGGCAGGACATGTGGCACGAATGGGGAATGAAAGACATGCATGGAAGCTGCTTCTAGGAAAACCAGAGGGAAAACGGCCAGTTGGTAGACCAAGAATGCGACTGGAAAATAACAACTATAATATCGGGAATTTATCACATTATTTCCACAATAAATTAATATTTACCGCGAAATGACTGATGTACAGTTATGTAACAACGTTAGGAATGCATTTGATTTCGCTCCAACCAGGGCTACACGTTGTGTAACTTTTAAGCTGCAACTGAAGTAAGTTCAGGTTTTAACCGTTAGTGTTAAGTTAATTTAAGGTTAATAAACCTTTTGCTTGAAATTAAATTTTATGCTTGTCTAATGTATGTATATTTAAAAAGTGAGTGGTTCACCCAACTCCGTTGTGGAAGGGGTTCGCGAGTCGAAAAAGGTTGAGAACCGCTGTTGTAGATTAATACGTCAGAAATACAGAGTTTTTTCTTCCTCTAACATAAGGATATAGTTTTTAAGTGATAGCTAATTTCTTAAGGTAGATATCTCTTGGTCAGAAATATCCGATATATTAATAAGTTATTTGAATATTGTATTAATAAGCTCTCGTGAAAAATTAAGTTCTCAGATTTATATATGTTAACCCCGTGGCCACAGAAATGTAATCAATGCTCCTGATGTTCAAATCAAGTTTTTTTTTTTCAACAAGTTTTAGTGTTTAGATTACAATGATTTTCTTTTCTTCTAGTTGCAAGATCAAAACCTCTTATCGGAATCCGAGTAGTACTGGATGATGCCATGATTTATTTAGATGGGAATGCATTTTTTTTTATTTTATTAAAAATAAGCTGGATTCGAGAAACAGGATTGAGTGACTCCTGTAACTGTAATAAAACTCCATGGCCCGATAGGCCTAGAAGGCCCATAGCCTTCCACCCGGCTGCTAATTACAGGAGTGACATATTCAGCAATGTCGTCAAAACAAAACCATGTGACCTGCTCGCTTTTCATTGATTATATGGACACCGACGTACGTTGTACAAGCAATATCCTTCCGCCATTCGCACCACAACTACTGTCACTTTTGACACGGAGATGATGACACAGCAACAGAAGATTCTATACTTTCCGCCATTTTGTTTCAAGAGAATCAACTGAATCATGACTCAGTTGTATCACCCATATATAATGAACTATTTTAAGTTGTAATTATTAAGTATATTTTAGAATATTTTGTATGTTTTGAATATTATTTTCATTCCCGAAGGATAACAAGTATATTCAGAGGACATATTTTTAATTTAATGAAGGGAACTACCTTTTAGCGTACTTATTGCTTCTACAACGTATGTCGATGTCCATAACCAATGAAAAGCGAGCAGGTCACATAGTTTTATTTTGACGAGGATCACTGTAAGAGCGGACAGGGTATAGAACTATTATAGCCTCACTCTGATGGTTAACCGTTTATATCAAAGCGGGTGCCGAGCGGTAATGCTTGACATGCGGTGTTGTCACGTTTCTCATAGCGCTATGGGCGTTTATTACACAAGGACAGAATACATTGCTTATTTATGTTATTTAATTTTATATTATTATTTGGTATTGTTTAACTTTTAAAATTAAAATTATATATGTATCTATTTATTAAATATTTTAATTCCAACTTTATATAGCTTGTAGGCCTACATTATTATTATTATTATTATTATTATAATTAACTGTTCGGTCTGAAATATTTTCCCATGGCTCACTCATGTTGAAATCACTTATATATTAAACTAATATATTATGTAGATATTGTATAATTTTTCGAGCTACATATCACAATAAATCACTGATAATTATACCATTAATTACGGTATACACTTTTATAACTGGATCGACTGCTTCACGTTGCGAGTTTTAATTGAAACTGAGGAAAGAATAGCAGTGTGATAACATCGCGGTCGTAGCTGTACTCGGGATCGTTGTATTTTAATAACATTTAACAGCTGCGGGGAAACAAAGCGAGCCGATTGTTAAGCATCATAGTGAGGCGATAATATAGATACTCATATCCCTCGCGATGCTGGGTGGATTCCAGTCCCATAACTAACTCACTACTATCGAACACGTAGATCCACGGCCGCGCGGACATAAGCTCTCCATACATACCTATCCTGAGCTATCATCCCTCAAATCGTGGTTAATGTTTTCTAATGAGCGCAAATCCTGCAGCTCTACACTGGCATCATGCCTTAAACCACTCGTCTTACTGTATTAAGTGAACACTAATACGTCACAGCGCAGTGCACTTAGCAATTACGTTGATGTCATCAATTTTGTAAACGAGTAATGATAAATTATTACCTAGAAAATTTACACTCCATCATGCTAAATCATTAATATACATTAATGCTACAGGCAAATGGCATAAATCCATACTGATGTAAGCTTACATTATATTACTGTCATTTCCATAGTTCCAACATCTGTATCACGATAAAAACAAGCATTGCAACCTATCTGTATCTATCTGTATCCATATTTCCCCAAGGAGGACAAGATTAATAATAATAATAATAATAATAATAATAATAATATTATTATTATTATTATTAGTAATATTTTTATCTACTATCAGGGAATAATATTTAGACATATTCAATATTTAAGTATTCAGTTACTACATTTATGCACAATAAAAAGATACACCTCAGAGAATTCTGATTTTTGTACTTGACTCAATTTGACCGAAAAATATATGTAAGACATGTGTGCACAAAAGCCATCGATTTTATCAACTCGTGTCCAGCTCAAGAGTCGAGACGAAGGATGAGATGATGTTAGCTAAAGAACTAGATCATACTTTTTCTAACTGATTAATATATTCCAGTTCTAGTAACTGTAGCCACCTTGATGAATCCAAAGGCATGTGGCAGGAGGGAACATTGCCGAGTGGGGGAGGAAAGTAATAGCCATGCAAAAAACATTTTCCTCATAATAATAATAATAATAATAATAATAATAATAATAATAATAATAATAATAATAATAATAATAATAATATAATAATATTTCTTGTAAGCCCATGTTTCCCTTAAAAGAGATTTAGGTACTCTCCCCCTACAGGTAAGAATTTGAACCATACTAATATAGTTACACTTGTTATCGTATAGATGCCATTTTTTTTAGTGGTCCGTGGTCAGCGTTCCGCCACATACTGACATCTAGAAAACCAAGGTAGTACTAGGACGGGAAAATTCGGTAAATTTTGCTTAGAGGCCTTTTCATTCAGGCTTAAGGATCTTTAACGAGCCTGAAAATCTTCAGACTCGGGACCCACGGATTAAAGTCCCTCCCGGAGGACTTGCTCCTTGCATTTTTCCATCCTAAAAAATCCATCAACCCTCGGGACCAGAGGCAAGCAGCATAACCACTAGGCCACCGCGGCCGATAATAATAATAATAATAATAATAATAATAAAATAAATTGTTATAAAAACAACACTATTCTATAATAAACACTCCAAACATATGAGAAAACCTAAGTATTCACTAACACAGAACTAGAAGATAAAAAATCAACATGTAGCAACTATTATGTTTTCAAAACTGAGTGTAGTTACTGGCAGTACCTTCAATTCGCCCTTCCCTCTTACCGCAGCGTACAACATAGACCCCTGAAATGGGGTACAGAAGCCAGAACTGAACTATATATACCAAGCCTGGTTTTGAGAATATAAAAATTGCGGCCGTTAGAGCGTTAACGAACACACACTTGTACCGAAATCAAGACTTCGATACATGGATTACGTCATGCTGCGCAACCAATACGTCATCGCGTCTCCATTTCGTATGTGATCTTAGTGAACAGTGCCAAATTCTCTCCTACCTACCCCCTCCTTTCTTATTACGCGCCGTGTGCTATCGCGCATACTCCCCTCTCCTAGTGAACTCTCATATAGAGCTGTGTTTTCTAACATCAGATCACCATCTGTTTATCTACCGTTGGAGTCAGGTCGATATAGCTCAGAAGATTGGTTTATTAGTCCTGTAGGTCAGGGTGGGGCCACAAGGACCGTGTACCCCAACCCTAGGCTGGACTAGTGTGAGTGTAACGTTGTACGTATGGTTTGTTAATATTATTTTTGTATAGATGATCAATTATATCATTATTTTCTTTGTCAAATTAATTATTTATTCATTTAATATTCAATATTATATCTGACTATCTTTTTGACTCGCATTAAACTTTAGTTGTCTGATTTTATATACTTATGCCTATTGATTTAGTAGCTAGTCTATGTCAGATATGAAGGTAAAATTCCAAAGCTTACTCAAGCGTATGTGAGTTCCTCTTTCCTTAAAGCTTCCACGATTATATCCTGCGTAACTTACTACATATTACAAGTTTAACTATTCATTAAGGAAAGTTGAATTAATCTTTGTCTTTTATGGGCCCGGGCAAAGATATCTTAATTTGAACAATCTATGGTTTCTATTCAAAATATTTATCAACAACATTGGTATGATCCAGCACCAATACGATGCACACTTACACACGCATTCTCCAATTAAAGCGGTAGCACCGTATTAAGAAGAAGAAAAAAGACTAAATAGGAAGATCTGTATTTTTTTCAAAAAATATTTTCACAATAACAGGTTTAATCCCTTCATTTCTTCCGGATTCGCTAATATTGAACAGAGAATTTGAATCTGCAAGCGCAATTTTTTTCTTCCGTGTCCAAATGTGAAATTAAAGTCAGTCACGCAGGAACTGTGTAAACTAAGCGAATTACTCAGGAAATAGAATTTATGATCCAATTTTTCAAGTTTACGGAATATATATATTTTATTTTGTTAAACAGTTAAGTCTTGTAGACTGCGATGGGCAGGACATGTTGCGCGTATGGGGAATGAAAGACGTGTATGGAAGCTTCTTGTAGGGAATCCAGACGGAAAACGTCCAGTTGGTAGGCCAAGAATGAGGTGGGAGAACAACATTAACTATGATTTAGGGAAGTGGATTATACAGGGAATGATTGGAAAGCATTAACTCAGGATAGGGATGTATGGAGAGCCTATGTCCGCGCGGCCATGAATCTACGGGTTCGATAGTGCCAGTGAGTAAGTAAGGTGGAGAAACTATGACGCAGCTTATTTAAAAATGTCGTAAGGCAGTGAAAAAAAATAGCTTTTTTTTTTTTTTAATTTCCGGGTTTCACGTTAACCCCCACTTCCAAAGGTTAAATTTTGCTGGAGAATACTTTCCTCGTTTTACGTTAATAGCGTATACCTAGTTTCGTTGCGAATAATCGAAGATTGCGATCGGTAGAGCTTTTTTACACGCTTTATATTAGCTTGACCTGTATCTATGTAACGGAATCTTCCAACGCGATTTTCACCCACTTACAATCATTGGATCGACTTCAAACTTTGTATACTTGTAGAGGACCCGTGACAATACAATAATTTCATATTTATTTTCTAAAATCCTGGCAATAATCATCAGAAAATCCAAAAAAAGTGTTTTTGTATCAATGTAACGGAATCTTTTAACGCGATTTTCACCCACTTAGAAACATTGTATCGACTTGAAACTTTGTATACTTGTAGAGGACCCGTGACAATATAATAATTTCATATTTTGTTTCTAAAATCCTGGCCAGAATCATCCGAAAATAAAAAAAAAATGAAAACTGGTATAATAGGTTGCGGACTTGTCGAGTTTTTAGTCAATCGTTGTAAGAGCTCAGTTGGTAGAGCAGTGAACTCTTAGTGGTATATATTTCGGTAATCCATACGTCGCTGGTTCAAATCCGGCTGGGAGGGTTTTTTTATAGAAGAGTATTACTTTTAGCTCATACTACAATAGTATCGAATTTAAAGATATTTACATTTTTATCTTATTCTGTAAAATATTAAAATTAAAAAATTAAAAATAAATAATAGTTTTAAAAAACTAAAAGAACACGCTTTATTAGAAAACTAAAAAATGAAAAATAATTTTAATTTCCAATACGCTTGGGATAAAATAAAGTGGTCAACAAAAAAATCATCTCCAACACATATAGAATAAAATTAGAGTTATCAAGAAAAAAAAATAATTTTACCATCAAAAGCGTGGGGTGCTTTTTATGATTTTTACATTTTCTTCTTAGAGAGCTTACTTTTACCAATATCTGTTTATTTAAATTTTCGTTTCTGGTGAATTCCTACACCTAACGGAAGGAACTCGACCTCCCATTTTAATGATGGCTAGATGCCAAGTTTGTTACTGATTAAACAACATTTGTGACCGCTAGAGCGTTAACGGACACGCACACACAAATACACATACATAACTAACTAACTGGCACTATCGAACCCGTAGGTTCATGGCCGCGCGGACATAAGCTCACCATACATCCCTATCCTGAGAAACTTAATATCTTGGATAGCGGATAGGATCCTCCTTCAGATTAAAAAAACCCGTTCCAAATTCAGGTATTTCTGCATCCCCGTAATACAATTTGGCATGGGTTCCCTGAAGTAGTCCCTGCCCGGAGAACCGAATGGGGGACTATTTGACCTCTGGAAAATTTTACCCCAGTTGAACCCATGTCCGCATTTCTTGACGGTTGTATTTTTACGGTGAAAGATCGTCACTCTTTCGACCTAGGTCTACATACATACACACAAATTTTGGCCACGGCCATTTTCGGAGTCTACTAGATACGATCAGTGAAGAATTGTATTTTTTAAAATAATTTCAGGAGAACAACCTCAATAGCTCCAGTCCTTCGGAATCGCTAAATACGTAGGATACACGTCACTCAGTATTGTATCGAGTTTATATTTTGACTTTTTTTTAAATTTATTCATTTTAATTATTTTTTATCGAAGTGCTTAATAATTAGGCATAATCCTACCTCTAGCTGATTTCTTTCTAAATGCCTTATCTACTTCCTTAAAGAAAGAAAAGTCATTTCTGGGACAGAGTGCTTTGCCTTAATACGAGTTCAAGCTATCCACAAAGATAGCTCAGGTGACAGAAGGATTTCTTCTGATTGTAATAGTCCCTTGGGATGTCTGTGTCTACCAAATAAGCAGAGATAGCAGCGTTTTTCCATCCACTGCACCCAACATCTCTTCTTTGTATCTCTTTCCCAATCCATTTATTTCTCATGCCTCTATCATCTCGCTCTCATCTCATTCCGACTTGAAGGAAATTAACTCGAAATAGATCCATGAAGTCTTTCTAGTATCTCCAAGAAAAGAGAACAAGATGGATCTCTTTAAAAGCTTTTTAAAAATAATGTAACAAAAACTGTCGACATTTAAAAGTAGACACTCAACTAAAATGAAGTTTCTTATAGTCAGGGGAAAGAAAAAGTGTTAATAAAACTTATACAGCGTGATTCTAAATGATTACCCTGGTTTGGTGAATTGTTTTACAGAGAGTGTGGTCGACGCATACAATATTTATACACATTGATATATGGGGGAAACTCATCAAGTTTCTTTAACTACTATTATAACATAACAATCTGTGTTTGTTTGTAGTTACTAGGTAACAAACCCTATACTTTATATTCCAACAACAATCTAAGATCTGGCTGCAATATTACTACGTTCATCGAGTGTATGAACAAAATATATTTTTTTCATAAATTTGTGAATGACTGAATACATTTTTGCCGAGTTGCCCATTAAAATTTGGCTGCCACATAGTGGGGTATTTGACCGATTTAGGCGGCCAAAAGTCGATTTTCTGAAATTTATTCTAGACAGGAAAAAAATAGCACATATAGCTGAATAATCAGCCGATAATACGGTACCCAATTTTCATCAGCCAGTGTTACCTTGAGTCTGTACGATCAATTGAAAATTGACTGCCTCTCATACTGCAAATATTTTTTCTCGGCGCTCTTTGTACAAGCTTATGTTCAACATAGATTATTGCTAATTAGGTATTATATTTTTAAGTGAATAGTTATAGATTATGATAAACCAGTTAATATTAACAATTTTAATTGTTTTTATCATCTTGATATCTGTTTTGATTCAGATAAAGCTTCTTCAAGTAGGGTATGTTTTTCGTTATTTTCTGAAGCCAATTTTAACAAACTTCAGTATTTTAGTTATACTTTCGGGTATTTCCGGGCACTTTCCTTTAGTGTCATAGAAAGGTTGAAGTATTGGCTTAGCGATTTCTTGAAAATTGGCCGCGGATTCGCGCGGTTTTCCATGATATATAGGTTTATTAAAACATTAGTAAAAATTTTATATTTTTACTAAGCGATTATTTCTATTTTACATTTCTCGATTTTTGTGTTAGGGCCATCGGACGTCAATATATTGACTCGAAGAATGCTGTTTAACATTATGCAACAGCAACATTTGCCGAATATTCACGAAAAATTAGACTTATTGGAAAATTACCTTTTACGGTATAATAGTTACTCAGACGAAGAAATAAAGGAAATAAAACACAAATTTTCACATTTTAAGTCTGAATTGAAAATAAAATGGAGGGCAGTACATAAGAAAGAGGATATATTTCTTATGAAAAATAGTGATTGGCTTGGAGGGATATTCACAATTCCTAAGATAGTGAGTCGAACAAGACGGCCAACGAAGACATTTAAAGATTTGAGCGAAAGAAGCAAAATAAGGAAAATAGAGGATTTACGTAGCAGTACAGACACGGGTGTCCAGACTTATGCTGCACAAGTGAAATTAAGAACTACGGAAAGAAGGATTGCTTGTAAAGTTCTCCAAAGCGTGCAGGAAAATATAAGAAAGCATACTCTCTTAGTCTTCAGGAAGACAAAGCACAATTAGCGGCATTAAGAGCATTGGCCGTGTTTGTCGAAACTGGTCTTTCGAGAAGACAATATGAAATAATAAAGAATGTCAATAAAATATATATATCCTTGCTACAGTGTACTACAAAAGGCAAAAACGGATTGCTATCCGGATAAAGAATCTTATACTCGTATGTTACTGGTACTTGTGCTGCAATTAATTTACAATTATTGAATCTTACTGTTATACGATTGCTGACACATTTAGAGGAAGTTGTACAGACTTTAAGTCAAGAAGAAAGTAGCTCATTGGTGTTAATTTGCAAATGGGGCTGTGGTGTATCGCAACAAACTCAGTATAAGCAGAAATTTCAGAACGATGCTGGCTCAGATGTAAATATTTTTCAGAGTTTTTTTTTACCACTTCAACTAATTTGTAGCACAAATAATGATAAATTGATATGGCAGAATCCAACTCTTTCTTCGCCACATTATAGTCGTCCCATTAGAATAAGATTCGTTAAAGAATCTACTGACATAACTAATAAAGAAATAGAATATGTAAAAAGCTCAATAAATAATCTACAAAACACTAAAGTGACATTAGAAAATATATTATTTTTCTGTCGAGCACACAGTGATGCTCACCATGGTTGACGCTCAAACAACTTTCATGTGGTGCATCTGGAACCAGATACAGCTGAATCATCAGATGAAATGGAAGTATCTTCTGATGAAGAACTGTGACTCTAATAATCACAATCAAAATCATCATCAAAGTGATAACGTGTATAAACATATATGTTAAGTGTGCGATTGGCCTTAACTGCCAGCAAATGGGAAAATAGAAATTTGAAGGATATCTTACAGAAGGACAAATTGTGCACATAAAACTGCAGATAATGGACATAGACTTAAAGTCTAATGCTGGTAGTAGTGCCTTATTTAGGTATAATTGATTGTAAGAGTGTTCTTTTTGAGTTGTAGTTTCTTATATCTGTTCATAGTACTTAATAATTGGATTATATAGTTTAAAAACGTAAAATATATATTTTTCTTTAAAATGTACTACATTTATCTTAAAATACAGTTAATTTAATAAGAGGGCACATTTATACTCAACTGAATTGCAAAAATAATTTTGGCCGCCTAAATCGGCAAAATACCCCACTGTGCGCCAGTATGTTTAATTAAAATATAATTAATTTATTCGAAATAATTTGATTCACTTGTTATTAAAATAAATTATAATCCAGTTCGCAGAAATCGATGTATAGAGCTTCAAAAGTTTTGGTTGCCATTGCAAACTTAGCCGTAATCTCCTCGCAGCGGGAAGTAAAACCACTGTCCTTTATGTATACTACGTACAATGTATGTACAAAAATATATCCAAAAGGTAGTGTTAATATACATTATACGAAACAAATCACAGCATTTTAAATGAACTGAAATTTATTTCAAACAATATAAAACAATAAATATGTACTTTCCGCCATTTTATTACCGTGTCACAGCCTAACTCCATGACATAGAAGAAGAATATTTTGTTTATTGTTACATAATCTACATATTTTATAGGCCTACTACATAAAAATCTGGTTTTACTAATGATTTAGTGCAGTTTACATTGTGGATTAGAAAAATTCAGAGCAATATACAATAACTAACTAACTCACTGGCACTATCGAACCCGTAGGTTCATGGCCGCGCGGACATAACCTCTCCATACATCCCTATCCTGAGCCAATGTTTTCCAATCATCCCCTGTATAATCTACCTCCCTCAAATCATAGTTAATGTTATTCTCCCACTCATTCTTGGTCTACCAACTGTGCGTGTTCCCTCTGGTTTTCCTACAAGAAGCTTCCATGCACGTCTTTCATTCTCCATTCGTGCCACATGTTCTGCCCATCGCAGTCTACGAGACTTGACTGTTCTTATTATATTTGGCTTCTTATAAAGACCATGTAGTTCACTATGATGTGGTAGTTTCCATTCACCTGTCCATCTCCTTTGGTCCAAAAATTTTCCTAAGAACTTAAAAATTTCATTCATGACGAAACACCGCTGAGTTACTGAGGAAGACTGAGATCTCAGGTATTCTATTTTTTTATTAGCCTATAGATATTATAATGTACAATCATTCATACATAAAGATGAATTCGACACCAAACTGGAAGTTAACGTGTGTTTAAAATGAAACATTTTACGCTATCAGGAAATGTCATCACTAGGGAAAGTATTTTAAAGTGCAAATTTTGATCGTAAAAGGGGGGGGGAAGGTTCTAAAAATACACATACAAAAAGGTGCTGCTGAAACAATTAAATTAAGGTTTAAACCAGTTACATGAACTCGCTTTCTATAATATGCATAATTTTTTTCTTCTTTATAGAGACCATAAGAGGTAATTCATAGTTCTTTAGTTTATTGCAGTATTTACTTCGCAGATGAAACATCCAAGAATGATGCCATTAGTTTAGATAAATTATGTTTTAAATTATTCTGAAAGTGCATACAACTTATCCTTCTTAACATTCGTCATGTTATTGTTGTGAAAACCCAGTGTAATACTAATAAAAATATGTTGTGGTTAAGACTAGTAAAATACAGCCAACAACAAGGCAGTAGATAGAAAACTGTTAAATTATTCCCAGTTCTAACTGAACTTATTTTTAAACTGTTGCAGCAACATTATTGACATTTAAATTTGACTTCACACTCCAGATTGGCCATTGTTGCTGGGAAATAGATTACTGGTGGTTTACATAAATTATATTTTAATATTTATTAAATTAGGCCTACTTTTGTTGACTTCACACTGCAGATTGGCCAGTTTCTAGGATATAAATTACATAAATTATATTTTAATATTTATTTAATTATGTTAACTTCTGATTGAGATTTTAAAAAGCTGTTCAAAAGAGATATATACATTTTTCTGTCCAATCTTCTTGAACATATTTTTAATTTAGAAAAAATAAGTGCCAATTACAATTTAAAAATTTCAAAGAATAAAACTAAAATTTTAGCATTTAAAGGACATGATACCTTAAGAGCAAAAATAGTAATTGATAATAAAATTTTAGAGCAGGTGAAGTTTTAAATATCTAGGTTTCAATTTATCATATGTCAAAATTGAAGATATTAATGACAAAATAAATAAATTTAATCTAATGTGTGGCACTATTAAAAGAACCCTTAAAAAAACAAGAAAAGAAACAAAAATGAAATTTTATAAAGTAGTGGCTGTTCCTGTATTGATGTATGGATCAGAATGTTGGACGATCACCATAAGACAAGAACAAAGATTGGAGGCAGCTGAGATGCGATTTTTAAGAAATATAGCAGGATGTACTCTGCTGGATAAGAAAAGAAATGAAGATATAAGAAAGGAACTAAATATTTTCAAACTTACAGGCCGAATAATTAAATATAGGAACGACTGGAAAGAACATATTGATTAGAATGCCAGAAGGAAGATTTCCAAAATTATTGCTAAATTATAAACCGGACGGAAGGAGAAATGTTGGTCGCCCACACAAAAGATGGTCTGGACAATTTTAACAATTCTAGCTTTCATGAAACCGGAACGAGCCAACAGGCTTAATCCCTGGTTGATGATGATGATCTTTTAAAAATGCAGAGAAGAGTGCAGGAAAAGGTTCTGAAGCATAAAAATGAGGAAAAATGGGGTGTAGAAATCTCACGAAAATGTGCAAAAGGGTGCAACAAATTGTGTTAATTTCGCTTCATTCCATCCCCTCCCAAATACGTATTTTGAACTATTGGTATGAAAACAGCTATATTTTTAGAAAGGTGCCGCACCTCAAAATACTTTCCCTAGTCATCACTTGTTATGTACAGAATATAAATAACATTATATTCACATTACAAAACACGTGATTATCGCGTTTTATTCAAGTGTGAATCATTTGGAATTGAATCATCATTTCCCGTATCTAACGCAAACCTTTCATTATCTTGCGAATCGATGTAACAGACTGAGGAATGTGAGATAACTGGAACGTTCAATATTTTAAAGCTAAGGTATTATTGGATTTTGTAACCTTCAGAGCAGCTATCAGTTACTTTGAAAATAGGTTGACTCAGAGAGAACTATTTAATACTCGTACTCCCGAGGTGAAATTCCTGTACCAATCAACGGATTTTTCGTGGTTTCCCTCAGATATCGAACGAAGTTCAGAGATGAAAATGCATTACTCAACATTAACCCACAAGCCATAATTCATTACATTGAATTACTGTTTCATTTGCACCTCGTGGGGTAGTGGTCAGAGTTTCTGACTACAGTTCATGAGGTTTCGGGTTTCGATTCCCGGTCAACCATAGGAATTTTTCCTTAAAGGGAATTTTTTTACGGTTGTCCATGGTCTGGATTTTAGTTTAAGGACTCTACTGGCGTTCCATCATCACGTATCGCCCGTCATATCATCGGGTAACGAAACTCCACCTTCCAAGTGCCCAACCTAGGAAATGGATTACAATTCCGTCAATTCCAGGGGAAAAAAGTCAGAATTGTCATAAAATACAACGTGGTGACATAGGAGAGAGAGAGAGAGAGAGAGAGAGAGAGAGAGAGAGAGAGAGAGAAAACAGCATCCCACAATTCATTACATTCAATTACAGTTTCAAATGCACAATAACAGAAATGCGCCAAAAACTACAATGAGATTATGTAATAAATATCAGCATTAATTTTATTTTTGGCGGGTAGATATTACAATGTATACTGCTGTGATGTCGGAGAAAAGTCATAGGCTTGTACGCAGAGGGTCCGGGTTCAATTCCACGTCGGGACAAGTTTCCTGAGTGCGATTTTTAGGAGTTTTTCCTCATCTCGTAGTACTCGTGAAACAGCACTGTGGTCACACTGCTAAACAATGAAGAATAATCTTTCTAATTTTCATCATGCTTCAATGAAAATTATATCTTCTATTATTTCTGTGTAATTAGTCCACCGCTGTGGTCTCGGGGTAGCGTGCTGCCTTGTCACGCAGCGGGCCCGGGTTCGATCCCCGGTCGGGACAGTTTTTCTGGGTGAGGTTTTTATCGGGGTTTTTCCTCACCTGTAAGACAAATGTCAGGAAAACTTTAAGGCCCAAACGGTCCCCGAAATCATATGGCCATCGCAATCATCATCATTCATATTCATCTTATGTTAAGCTTAGGATTAGGGACTCTCCTGGTGCACCATTATCATCATCACCCATCATATCATCGGGGCAACGTAATCCCGCCTGCCAGGCGCCCCAACCTCAGAAGTGGGTTATAAGTACGCCATGCCAGGAGAGAAACCAGGAATGTCGAACGACAAACCTGGGGCATTTGGAAAAAAAAAATCTGTGTAATTACAGAAATCCAATAATTATATATTGTTAAAACTCTTCTGAAGGATGCTGCATTTAAAGTAAGTTTAAATTACTCTAAAAAATTGCGAAACTCAAGTGAATTTAAATTGTGAAAATTAAACAAGATACAAAAACAAAGGTTGAGCATGTTAAATATAATAACACAATATTTTGCTTATGAAATTATGAAACTTTTAATAGAATATTAAAGTTTCCTTCCATATAAAAAATTAACAAATGTCTTATAATTTATAATTAAAAATGTTCAAGCTCGTAGGTAACCTCATTGTGAATATTGAACTCAATTTTACGCGAGGTTACTGAAATCTATGTTTTAAGCGGTAATTTCATTCCGTAACATAGAAAAGCATTGGCCTACTCCTAAATGTGAGTCCAACTATTTTAAACTCCTATTAGCGAATTCCGAAGGTGTAAGGCTATTGAGGTTGTTCTCATGAAAATACTTTTCAAAAAAATATTACTGACCGATTCTATCTAGTAGACATCGAAAATGACCACGAGCAATAGGCCTATATATATATATATATATATATATATATACCTCCTTGTAGGGAAATCAGAACGAAAGCACACAGTAGATAGGCCAAGAATGAGGTGGGAGAATAACATTAACCATGATTTGAGGGAAGATTATACAGGGGATAATATATATATATATATATATATATATATACACACACACACTAGCTGGCCCGGCGAACGTCGTATCGCTTTTAAATATTTTCACGTTAATTTTTCCAATGTTTTAATAGTTATCTGCTATTCGGGGCGGAAACAAATCCAACAAATCAAAGATCATAAAAATCGGTCCAGCCGTTCTTGAGTTATAAATAGTGTAACTAATCCGACTTTGTTATATATATATATAAATCCCGGCCACGCGTTGCTGTGGCTAAGGTATACGTTAAATTATGTTGTAGTAAATAAGTGAGAAATCTAAATCAGAAAGTTTTTGTTTTACACAATTTTTTAGTTCTGGTACGTTAACTAGGCCTACCCCGGTATAAATATGGGTGGTGGTTTATGTGGAAGTGGTTTTGTTGATTGAGATGAATTTATGTTGTCTGCATTCTCAGTATCATCCATAAGTGTATCATAAGGATTATATACATTTATTGATGGAATTTTTGAGGAGGCTTGCTGATTTCGTTATACTTTCGTTTTCTTCTACGAACTTGTTGACAGTTTGGATTCTCATCATCATCAAGAAGTCTCTGTATAGTAATATCATCTTGTTTTTCATTTAATTGAGGCATGGAGATTATTTCTGTAATATTAGGCATATTATTATAACTAACAGACTTACTTACAGTTCTGTTATTCCGTTCCTTAGGAACTTCATATGTTTTTAAATTGACATTCTTCTTAAATGTAAGATTTATGTCACATAGGCCTATACCAATTTACGGAAATTCACTTGATATCTTATCATTCATGGTCTCTAGAACTGATTCGCCATATTGTTCAATGTCCCTTCTCGGTCCAGTTAAATTTAAATTAAGTTGCTGTCTTTCAGCCAGATTACTTAAAACTAATACTTACGCATGAAATTAATATTATTATCAATATATTTAAAATAAAATTAACACTGAACACGCTTAAATTATGAAATAATCAATATTTGTAATTCAATTGAAATTCGCGGTTGCAACAAAAAGCACAGCCACCTGGTTAAATAATAGACCAATTACCTTACACGGCCATCTGTTAGAATCGTATGGAACTCACAGATAATTATAACTCTTTGTTAAATAATAAACAAATAATTTGCAATAAAAATAATGCGACTATAAATTTAGTTATAAACTTCCCTAAGTCTCAAGTTGGATCAAACAGCACACAGTGTGCAAAATGTTATTAAAATCGGTTCATTTAGTTTAGGATTCCATCGCGGACAAACAACGTGACACGTAATTTTTATATATTAATATATATGGAGATTTTATGTCTGCGCGGCCATGGATCTAAGGCTTCAATAGTGCCAGCGAGTTAAAAGTTATAGGCTGCATGCATACATGTCCATTAACGCTTTAACGGCCGAAATTTTTGTTTCATTTAAACCAAACTTAGCATATACTGATCAATTAAGAAAAATTAAGGTTGGGTTTGTTAACCAGCAAAATTGGACCATCAGGTGTAGTAGTTCATCTGACACGAAAATTAAAACATCTCTCTGGTGGTCACAATATCGTCGCTGTTTCACAACGAAACTCAGTATATGCTAATAAATAAACCGATGAACGCATTCCTAAAAAATCAGTGAAATCCGAGAATTGCAACTGGGGCTGTACCTGAAAGTCAAAATTAAAAATCGTCTCTAGCATCCGCCATGTTTGGTTGGTTACAACGTAGGCCTACACTACACAATTTAATTAACCCTTAAATTGGCAATACAACCTACACGATACATTAGTTTAATGTATTTAATATTTTTAATAAAGTAATGGAAAAATTAATAGGTTGATATTATTTAAATTGGTGTAAAATTATACATTATGTAAACTGGTAATAACTTGCGGTTAGGTAAGCTGACATCAGAAAATGAGTTCCTGCAATTTAACACAGGACATACATAATCCGTAAACTAGCAACATAGGACCATAAATTCGACTTTCTGAGAAGTTTGGTTAGTTTACGCAGTTCCTGCGTGGCAGACATTTTTAAGAGGTTTCAAATTTTATAGTCTACATTACTTATAAGTCGATACTTTTAAAATTCATGACGAAACACCGTTGAGGTTACTATGCTTCTTCTTCTTCTTCCGTTACTATGCAATATTTATAATATGATAACGACAATGATAATTCAATTGAATATGATATTTTAATTGAACGGAATAAAATGCATGAAAATATAAAATTCAATGAAGAAACTGAGAAAAATAATGCGATCAACTATCCAGACCTGACAATAACAAAATAATCTAAATAACAGTTTAGACACAACGTTTATAGAAAACCAACCAGTGATACAATCACTATTCATAAAAAGTTCAGACACCCTCACAACAAAAAATCAGCACGTTTACCAGCCTCAACAACAGAAAGAGAAAACTACCACTCAACCAAGAAAATTACAACAAAGAACTCCTAGCATCCAAAAACTGCTATAATGAAGAAATACTTGACAAATTAATAAAAAAAAAACAAATAAAATAGGAAGAATTAGTAAACTTAACTGCATTAAATAGAGAAATGGATAACAGTAAAACTAAATGGCTAACTCTCGCATATACTGGTCTCGAAACATAAAAACTGGCAAAAACCATCAAAAAAGACAAAAATGTAAGAATTGCCTTCAGAACAACCAACAAATTAAATAACAATCACAAACAAAATAGAAGAAATGGACGTTTACAAAAAAAAAACAAAGGAGTTTACAAACTAAAATGCAGGAGCTGTGAGAAGTTTTATATTGGCAGAACAACTAGAAATTTCAATATACGTTATAACGAACATCTCAAGGTTTTTAGATTTAATGAAGGCAAATCTAGTTTTGCAAAACACGTCATAGAAACAGGTCACCAATTCAATACCATCGACAACACTTTATCCGTCAACCACAGAAAAAACAACAGACTCAAAATTAACATTCTCGAAGAAATCGAAATACTAAAAGAGACCAAAAAAACACTCACCTGCTGAATGAGAACTCACCTAGTGACGTCAACCAGCTCTACAAAATCCTCACAAACAACCAGTACCGAGTTACAAGCTAAAGATGAAGCATATGCTTCGACAGTACTCCACACCCCAAATCCAAAGTTGAGGAAGACTGAGATTTCAGGTATTCTATTTTTATATTATAAAATATCACTTATAAGCTAACTAGATAATAAAAACAGGCCCAAGGTATGTATATGAATATTTTAATGTATGCAGACGATCTGGTAATTATACAGAAGTCAGAGGATGATTTACAAAGAGCCATTTACATGTTGAACCAATTAGGACTATTATAATCTCAAAGTCTCAACTTCTTCTTCTTCTTCCTTCCAAGTATTAGGCCAAGGCCTGTTACGATCCTATAGAAAATTTTCCCTCCAGCGTTTCATAGGACGGCCCAGTGATCTTCGTCCTCTTGGTATATAATTATAAACAGCTTTGGGGATCCGATTTGAACTCATTCGTTCAAGATGGTGTTTCCAATTTAGTTGGTACTGTTTAACATATTCCAAAATTGGCGTAGTCTTCAATTCTTTTAAGATATCGGTGTTCCTTTTCCGATCCCAATTGGTGTAACCCGCTGTTCTGCGCATGAATCTCATTTCACAAGCCGTTATTCTGCTTTCATGTTGTTTTCTTAGTGTCCATGCTTCACTACCATAGGTCAACACTGGTCTAGCCAAAGTGTTATATAAACGTAATATGGTGTTTTTTTGTACAAGGGATGGTTTCATAACTTGATTAATAATTCCTAAACTTTTATTATAACTAGTAACTTTTTCAGGGATATCCTTTTCATCCCAGATAGAGAGATAATATCCAAGATATTTAAATTGATTAGATCTCTCTAAAATTTTATTCTGGAGACAGATTTTACTTTGTATGGGGTCCTTCCCATGAAATGCCATAATTTCCCGGAAGTCTCAACTTCAAAAACTAAAATTATGGCTTTTTAGGACAAACTGCCAGTCAGAGCAAAAATACTGATCAATGATGAAATAATAGAACAGATAGCACACTCTAACTAACTTGGTTCAGATATAACATATAGCTATGATTGGGATATACATAATAAATTAAACCGATATCAAATGATGTGTGGCACCATAAGAAGAAACCTCCGAAAGACTCGAAGAGAAACTCAACTCAGGTTTTATAAAATTATGGCTGTTCCTGTTCTTTTATATGAATCTGAATCTTGGGCACTTACAAAAAAGATATCTCACACATTCAAGCCACTGAAATGAAATTTTTAAGATCTGTAAAAGGATGTACACGCATGGATAGATTACACAATGAATCAATAAGAAATGAACTGGAGATATTTTCAATAGTTGATAAACTAGAAGAGTACAAATACCAATGGAAAGAACATTTAGACAGACTGGACAATACAAGATTACCCAAAAAAGATTAACACCTATAAACCACATGGGAAAAGATCTTTGGGACGGCCAAGGAAACGATGGACTTGAGACCGGAACAGGTCACATTGACCTAATCCTGGAAAGGAGGAAGAAGGCCCAAGATCAGAGAGGTTTGGATGTTTTTAAATATCATGTTCATAAAATTTGACTGTAGCCAAGTAGAAGCTTCCAGATAGACTTTCATCTTCTTTTATTCCTTTTGAGATTGTTTTCGATTTCCACCAGAGGAAAGAGAAGCATTGCGAAGCTTTAAGTTGAAACTAGTACGATTCGTCAAAGTCTTTGCAAAGAGCCCGGAGGGGCAAATTAGGGAACACGACAGAGCTATGCATTATCCAGTCTATAGAATATACGTTAAAGTGTGCTAACAAGTTCTCTTGTACCGCACTGTGTGGCAAGTTTCTCTGGCTGACATATTGCAACAACTCTACGTCTCGGAAAATAAAGACCTAACCATTGGATTGACATCAGCATTCTAAAGCGTGGATAGATGGGTGCGTCCATTACTTCTACAATCTGTCTTCATAGTCTGTGAAACACGCATTTCCTACAATCGCCATATACAGAGTGCCAAAAAATTATATAAGATAGTCTACCGTTGTGGTCTCGAGGTAGTGTGCTAGTCACACAGTTTGAACAAGAATAATACAGATTAATAATATTAACCTGGACTCGAAGGAGATAAACTGGACGATGTATCAACCGACTAAGCGCCATTTTAAAAAAATGATACTTTCACATGCCATCTGTTGCACTGGCTCATGAAGTAAGTGTATGCACACCTATAGTGCCTAATCTTTAAATATAGGCTTATTATTAAAGAAAATTTAAACGCCATCAGTACTATTAGAGATTCTATATTTTGCAACAAACGGGTATGAAACTAGATCTTCATGAATGGTAAACTAAATTTTGCATAATGCAGCTAAGTGCCAAATGTTCCCGCTCCTAGGTTGTTGATGTATAACTCAAACAAGGATATCTTATAATATCCAGTATTGTTAGTTTGGCACTACAATAAATAGTGGAGATTGACTTAAACTATAAACGTACTTTTCTCGAAACTAACATGGCGCATAGTCGGTTGATGCATAATGCCGTCCAATTATACAGGGAAGATTGGAAAACAGCTCAGAATAGGGATGAAACTCCGGGTCCGAAATACTCCAATCCATGAAGCCTATGACTATTATTATTGATAGAGAATGTGATGAATTTGAGTATCTGGGAGTAAAAGTAGATAAAGAGGATGTACAAGAAAATGATATTATGAACAGAATAAATAAAGGTAGAGCAATAACAGCAATGATGAATGCAGTCTTATGGAACAGACATAACCAGAAAAAATAAGATACAAATATACAATTCAATAGTGAGAAGTTTGGAAATTCAACAAAAACTTACGTCGATGGAAATGGATTTCTTGAGGAGAACAGCAAGATGTTCAAAATTAGAAAAAATAAATACTGTCATAAGAGAAAAAATGAATATTACATATTCAATAGTAGATTATATAAGATACAAGAACTTAAATTGGTGTAGGCATGCACGGCGAATGTAAGAAGAAATGTCATCCGGAAAAACATTGGAATGGTGTCCATCTGGAAGAAGAAGGAAAGGAAGACCTCGAAACTCGTGGATACAAGAAATAAGAACTGGAATGAGAACATGAGGACTGGAGGGCATGGAGTGGATGGATAGAAACTAGTGGAGAAGGAAAATAAAACTTTAGGCACAGAAAGATGTGTAAACATTAAAAATATGTAGCCTATATAGGCCTACATAAAAAATATTATTGTTTGAAGTTACGTTTCCCTGATTTGAATATTACTTTCTAGATGTCAAAGGCCAAGCGTAGGGGTACAGTTTGTAATGATACTCGAATGTCCTTTATGTTACAAATCCTATTCTTCCCTACACAAATGCATTGTTCTACAGGACCCTATATCACTGATACTTAAAAGACGAGGGGTGTGAAATCTAGAGGAGTTCTACGTAAGCTGAGCTTTGACTTTAGCAAGCGTAATTGAAAGTTGAAAGTGAAACTACAAGCTGTTGACAGTATTACAGCCTTCATTTAATTACCACTTACAGCAAGTACCGTACTCTAGTTCTACAATTTAATTGGACGTTTCCTGCAAACTTTTACAAAAAAAAAGTCTTAAGGGGATCCTGAATGCCCTATATCACTAATATTGAAGCAATGCTAATACGTTCATGAATTACGTGCTCTATGAATAAATTTACATAGGATTTTCATGCCACGTTTAACAAATCCTTCTGCACAAATTAGCAAAGAAATTCCTTGGAAATAGAGTTATGATGTGCAGCTGATCATCCAAAACATCAGCTATAAGACTTAGCTATAGTTTCACTCAGGGATTTTAGGCACGAGATTTGAATATTAAGAAGTGATCTGAATTAATTGTCATAGATAGATTATTTCGTCAGGATAAATAATGTTACCGCATTTTTATGATTTCCTCGCTCCACAGATATTCTATAGGGCTATTTCCTATTAAGGTATATTTTTACATATTATCAAAGTCAAACTGGAGCAAAAGATGTTCAGCAAAGGAAGTACCAATTGGAGATGGATCAACAGATACAATATATACACTGCTATTTGCATATCACCAGATAATTGCTCAAGAATATGAAGACATCGAATTTATGTTCAGAAAATTATTGGACGAATACGATAACAGGAGTTCGAAAATAAATTTAAAAAAAAAAACATTTTATGTGAGATGTGGAGCAGAAACCGAAGATCTAATATTAGAAGATCAGAGGGGGTATATTACATGATGTGAAGAATTTGAGTACCTGGGGATAAAAGTGTGTAAAGAGGATAAACAAGAAAGTGACATTAAGATCAGAATAAATAAATGTAGGGCAATAACAGCAATGGTAAATGGAGTCTTATGGAACAGACATACAATCAGAAAAAATACGTTACAAATATATAATTCAAATAGTGATAAGTACTGTCACATATGGAGCTGAAGTTTGGAAATTTAACAAAAACTTATGTCCATGGAAATGGATTTCTTGAGGAGAGCAGCAAGATGTTCAAAAAATTATAAAAAATAAAAAAGACTGCCATACGAGAAAAAAATGATTATTAGATATTCAATAGTAGATTATATAAGATACAAGCAATTAAATTGGTATTGGTATATACGACGAATGCAAGAAGAAAGGTTACCCAGAAAATCATTGGAATGGTGTCCACCTGGAAGAAGGAAAGGAAGACCTCAAAACTCGTGGATGCAAGAAATAACAACTGGAATGAGAACAAGAGCACTGGATGACATGGAGTGGATGGATAGAGACGAGTGGAGAAGAAAAATAAAACTTTAGGCACAGAAAGATGTGTAAACATTGAAAATCTGTATATAAATAATCAATCAATCTTCTGTATATTCTCACAATATGATCAAACATTCATAACATATTTCCATCGGATTGCATTTCCAGCAAACTTCTTTACTTTACTCCACATTTTCCCTTCTTTAGCAATTTCTTCAGTAACTGTTCCCTTCCACGTGTTTCTTGGTAGGGGACGTCCGTGTTATTTGGACCCTCAATATATTCTTGATTTGCAGGATAGTTTTTAAAACACTATACACTGTTTTTGCATCCCTACATGTAGTAGAAAACTGACCATAAAGAAGGGATGGTGTAAACAGGTAATAGAGATCTTAATCGTCTCTATCTATCTTCGGGTTTATACAGCTGCTGCCGTCTTCCCGTGCCAAACCTCCAAAGCCTACGGTCTTGGGCATCTTCGATGCTTAGCCCTCTAGCTTGCATTACTGTCTTCATGTTTTCCTTCCATGTAGTGATGGGTAATTCGAGAGTGAGTCGTTTAAAAAGAACGCTTCACTACAGTGAAGTGTAAAAAAGTTACTCACTTTTAGTGAACTGCCAGTTCAGAGTTCACTACTGCTACTAAAAATTAAAATTTACTTTTCATTTCAAGCTCTAGGTCATAGATGTCTGACTCCAAATCAACTTTCGCTCATTCGTTGATTGCTCTACATTTCTCCGCCCATCGACCTTGCATGTTCCCGCCTCTTTCCTACGTCATCCATATCGCTCGTACCGCAGTGAGTGTCTGAGAAGAACGAACTATCTTGCCAGAGTGAACTGCCATAGAGGAACGAACTATCTCGCCTGAGTGAAGTTACATAGAAGAACGAACTACTTTGGAAGAACGAACTATCTTAGAAGAGTGAAGTGTTTTAGATGAACGAAGTGGTATCAAAGAACGAACTACCTTGGAAGAGTGAAGTGTATTAGAGGAACGAACTACCTTGACAGAGTGAACTGGCTTTAAACATTCAGTTGTACTTCAAACTCTCAACATTCGACACGCTCCTTCATTCAGTACATGTACATTACGGCACCTTCCCGCTCTTGCTGACGTCATCACTCTTACGCAGCATTACTCAGGGATTACTCCTTTTGATCTACGGCATTACTAACGCTACAAATCTAATGTAGTCTAATATTACAATCACTTTACATTTTATTTACTGGAATTCCGAAAGTATTTAATAAAAATCCATTTTATCCAAGTTTTAAAACAACATATTTTACTAGGTTTACAAAAAGCTGTTGCAAAATTTGCAAAACATTTAGGGCGAATATGCCGTGCAAGTTTAAAAGCATCTCGCCCCCTGAATGAAACTGTGTTTAGAACAAAAGTTACACTTTGCTTTACCATCGCCTAAATCGGCGAAGAAACCCCAAATTTCACTACTTTTTCTTGATCGCGAATTAGAAGTCATTCTGTAAAAGTGCACACACAAGGCTAAATTGTGTTGGCCTACCCAGTATTCACCCTCTTTTTATTTTTAGTTTAGGGGTTGTAAAGATTAAGATCAAGTAATTGTCAATAGTACGATTTTGCATATTTCTTTCTTTTTAAAGAACTATTATGCAAATAATATGTGTAAATAATACATATATAAATAAAATAAAATATATCTTCCTTAAAAGTTTTAAAATACTCCACACAATTTTTTTTCTTCAAATTATAGAGTTACGATTTTTTTAATATCATTTACAACTTGAAATAAAATATGTAAAAATTGAAAATCTGTATATAAATACAATTATGCAAATAATACAGTTATAACAGAAATAAAAAGGAGGTATAAATAATTATAAAATAAACAAAAGTATGGTTGCAGTCATATTAGAATTCTTCTTACTCAAATAAATTAAAATAGAATTTACAGAATTATTTACGTTTATCTTTAAAATCCACAGCTACCACGTGGTTGGTTAACGTCAAGTCACCCCATGATCGTGTCTTCGTGCTTCCCCCTCCACCAGCCCGTTTTTTTTTTTTTTTTTTTTTTGCTTGGCGAATGAAGGGCTTCGCTAAATTTTGTGAACGAACTAGTTCAATTGAATGGTTCATAAAAGTGAGCGCGAGTGAACGAACTACTTCTCAAAATGAACTGGTTGGGCACAACGCTACTTCCATGTTAACCTTGGTCTTCCTCTTTTCTTCTTTCTGTTCGGATGCCATTCATATAGTTGCTTGGGCCATCGCTCATCTTCCATTCTTAAAACATGTCCTAACCACTTTAATTCCTTCTCCTCAATTCTTTCAATTATGCTTTCGTCTGCTTCCATTATGTTTCTAATTTCCTTATTTGTGACACGTTCTAATTTAGACTTTCTGGCACTTCTTTGTAAATAATCCATTTCTAGAGCTAGATCTTAATCGTATTATCCTAAAATTTCTTAAATATTTTTACTTCAGTTTGAGAGAAGGTTGTGTGAGGACGTGTAAGAATATACCTGTGTTTTGTATACAGTATAAATAGCAAGATTTCTAGACAAGTTCTGTTCAATTTACATCTAAGAATTACACATAGTTCACACGCAAATATTTTTTAAAACATATCGAACTCTTCGTGTAAATTGGACCACCTCAAAGCGTGGAAAATAGACCAAGCTAAAAGGCATTCCGTTACCTCGTTAACTTGTACAAATTATGAGGTTCAAAAATGCAATAATATGTATTAATTAATAAATTTTATTAAAACACAATTTCAACAATGCTTTCCGGGGGCAAAATAATGATCAGTAAACACAAATTGCATTACTTCAATTTGCATTTATTTATTGTCATTTTGAATATTAATGTACAATTTTTTACATTATATAATATATGGTTTCGTTTCCCGGTGGGGTTAGAATTTTTAAACTGGTCCAAAACTTCTAGCGGCACCGTGGCTCTGGAGTCTACTCAACCTCTAACTGAAACGCGTGCCAGACTTTTTTCTGGGGTAAAGGCGGCCGTCACGCAAGGTGTCTAGAAAAAGTGGGAGCCTTAACCTTCTACTACCCCAAGGGTCTCTTATTGCCTATAGTGTGGTCATATTTTTAAATATATGGTGCCATGCCTTAGCCAAGCGGTTTAAAGAATCATGCCGCGGAGCAGAGCTACGAGACTTGCGTCTTTTTGAGTCCCCATGGTGAAATTATCATCCATTATGTATTTAAATGAATTATCATTTAAATAAACAACATTTTAGTTGTTAATCTTGAATTATTTATCTGGCCCAAGTTACACGAGCCTCTGGTCCACATTACACGACCCCGGTCCAAATTACAGGGCTACAAGATTTTATTTAAATTTTATTTCTGGGTCATTACTCTTCAAATTCGTGATATTTTCTTTTACCTGGGGTTTCCTTATCACATGCTCCTATCATACATAAATACAGTTTTTTTTTTTTGACAAAGGACAGTGAGTTATCACAATTTAATTTAAGGTAGTTCAAAATACACGATCTTCCCCTATTTCTCTTCCTCTGCCAAGTTCACTGCTTTATCTTCTTTTCTTAGTGTTTGTCCTATCCAATTTCACTTTTTTTATTTCTATTGTAATTTCCTTTTAATATGTTATTCTCCATAATTCCAAGTTTGAAACTGTATCTGACCATCTAAGTATTATAAATTATTTTTTAAATATATATTGATGATTTTGTAATTAGCTTTGAATGATCCTTTCCACGTTTCACAACCATATTATAACATTGAAACTTTTAATTTTAGGACGTCTTCATTTTTACGTTAGATTTCCAGATTGGATACAAAACAACAAAATCACCATTTGATATCTATATTCTGTTCTTGACATATTTAAGGACTCCACTATCCTTAACAATTATAAAAAGTAAAAGCAAAGTAATCCCACTACAGGCCTCAGGAGGCCCTTGGGGCAGTAGGAGGTTAAGGCTCCCACTATTTCTGGACAATCGGCACTTGATGTCAGCCGGGTTGTCAGCCCTGCGTGACGGCCGCCTTTACCCCCAGAACAAGCGTCTGGTACTCATTTCCGTTAGAGGCTGAGTCGAACCCCAGGGCCATAGTGCCGCCAGAAGGTTTGGGTCAGTTTAAAAATCCTGACCCCACCGGGACTTGAACCCTCGACCTTCCGGCTTGTAGCTCAGTGCCTTAACCACTACGCTACAATTATACCACCTAGAAATGAGTTCCTTGAACAGTATCAATATTTATTAACTATTATAATTTTTTTTTGTTTTCTTACAATTTTGTCTTTAGTGTTCTTTATATTGTTATATTATGTATATTATTTTATATATTACGTCTATTATAAGGAAGTCAATAAATATATAAAATCTTGTAAACTTAGTATGCTGATAGAAAACATCTTAAGTTTTTTCTTCTTCCGGAATTAACCCATAATACAAGAAATTGGCATTCTCCATTTGAAGCAGTCCGTAACATCCTTATCTGTGTACCAATTCACTCATACCCACTTCTTCTCAAGACATCCATCAAAGCTTCTTTAGGTGTTTCCTTTCTTCTTTTCCCATCTAACTTATTTATTCTCCACTGCAAGAACTTCTTAGGGAATATACCATATGACAACTAGAGAGATAAGGGGTAAAATAATATAAGAAAAATCACAATATAGACTCTCATTTGAATAAAAGCAAGCAGTCGGGGCTGGATGTAATACCAATAAAATAAAAATATATTGTCACACGTAGAAATACATTGTTATATAAAAATACACTTAACGAATGAGGGATGTTTTGAAGAATTAGGGAATTCAAATGTCTAAGAGTAATAATTAAGAAAGGAATGAAGTGTAGAAAGAAATTAAACATAGATATGAGAAATCATGCCAAACCCAGGAAGAATTAAAATATAAACTTCTGGGTGACCAAAAAATCAAAATAAATGTTGAAATAGAACAGGATCTCTTCCCCTGCAGGGTTTACTCTGGAAACGCACCCAAAATATATAATACAGGGACTTATTTTCCCCGGGTTGTAAGGGGTAGTGACGTGTGTATAACCTCTCCTACCTAATTATCATCCTCACCTTCTCGTGGCACAACCCGTTTTCACAAACGAGGCTCTGAGGACCGAGTCACGGCGGTATAACCGTTCCATCTGGTACTCAGTAAATGCGGTATCCTAATGTCTGTCCAGAGACTAAAAGGTAGCAGCCCTACCACTGGACTACATAGCGTCGGGCCAGTAACCTGTCCTAAGGAACTTCAAAACTACTTTCAAGTCTCAACACGAAAAAAACCAGAAGGAATTGAAATATGACGACCCACAGCAAAGAAATATGGTTAAAAGAAAACGGCACAATGATATTGATGACTTATTTTCCCAACTTCTCTAAAGAAAATTAAACTAGAAATATATAAAACGGTTATTCTTCCATGTATATTATATTGTTGCGAAACACGGTCTCTTACTTTAAGGAAGGAGAAAAGATAACGAGTATTTAAAAATAAATTTCTTAGGAAAATATCTAGATCAAAGAAACAGACAGGTAAACGAAGAAGACTACATACCGCGAGCTACAGGATCTTCATGGGAAACCAGATATAATATCAGTTAAGTCGCGTAGACAGTGATGGGCAGGATATGTGGTATGAATGGGGAATGGAAGAGAAGCATGAAAACTTATTTTAGGAAAATCAGAGGACCAATACGTAGGTCAAGAATGAGCCGGAATACTAACATTAACCAAGATCTGAATGAGGTGAATTATACAGAGTATTACGGTCATGTTATCGACAAAAGTAACGTTAGGCTAGTTCATTCGGGCATTAATTTCAAATTCCTTGACGTCCTTGAAAATTTATAAATCTATATAAAAAAGGACAAAATTCTGAATAATGACAAGGGCCCTATTCCATACAGCGCCCTCTTTTCTTTGATTGAAAGAAAGAGGATTAGCTTTATTATGTCATACAGTTTATGTGTAATTATGTGACGTAGTTTGTTTTTAACTGGATTCTGTTTATTCATTTACCATGTTCGTCTTTAGTCAATATTCCTTTCTGTATGCATTCTTTCATTAGTTTAATTTTAATTGTAATTTATTTTATTGTATTATTAGACATGTCCCGCGCCGTAGCCGGTTAAGGCAGGAAGCCTTGGCGCAGAGCTATGGGACTTCGCTGGTTCGAGTCTCCATGGGGGAAGAAAATTTTCTCATGGTATTTCGGCCAGTATGGGACCGGTGCCCACCCAGCATCGTGATGCATTTGGGTAGCTACAATAAGTAGCTGCTCCAGGTTGAGAAAACCAGCTATAACGGCTGGGGGACTCGACATGCTGACCACATATCACCCCTACACTGGCTGATTAACATCTACATCTGTGACATGTAGATGTGAGGCCAGCAGCCAGCTGGTAGGCTAAGGGCCTTGTGGGCCTGTGGCGCCAGGAGTTTTATTAGACATTATTTCATTATTGTTCAGTTTGACAGATAATTAATTGTTTAGTATGTACTATTATTGTATTTTTTTTGTATTTCATCATCATCATAGTACATTCACGAATTTAGGCCATTTGTTGACCTGTTTCGGCCTCAAGCGAAACACCATCCAAAAGTCTTTTGAGTGGACGTCCTGGTCTTCTTCTTCTTCTTCCTGCATCTGTTAATCTTTCATTGGTGAAATGGGTACATTGACTACATGTTTTACGATTTTATCACCAGGAAGATCATTAAAAAAAGGTAAAGTGATCCCACTACAGGCCTCAGGAGGCCCTTGGGGTAGTAGGAGGTTATGGCTCCAACTTTTTCTTGACTATCGGCACTTGATGTCAGCCGGGTTGTCAGCCCTGCGTGACGGCCGCCTTTACCCCAGAACAAGCGTCTGGTACTCATTTCAGTTAGAGGCTGAGTCGACCCCAGGGCCATAGTGCCGCCAGAAGGTTTGGGTCAGTTTAAAAATCCTGACCCCACCGGGACTCGAACCCTCGACCTTCCGGCTTGTAGCGCAGTGCCTTAACCACTACGCTACGGCGTGCCCCCAGTTTTATTAAATATACAGGGTATGATTAAATATATTAGCTCAGGATAGCTTATATCCACGCGGCCGTGAACTTTCTGTCAGTGAGTTAGTTATAGGAACAAACGTTTTCTTTAAGTAGGAAATGTGCTGCAGTTACGTCTCGCCTGTATATTTACGGTCGATATGACTATGCATTGAAGAATCCGTACATCAATATTATTCGCCGCGAGTTTGCATTATAATTAAACGAGACACCAAGTCGCCTGCCACTTACAAAAATGAAATAAGATCTGATACAGCAGAGTGATGAATTTACATATTCTCCTCTTGACGTTGGAGATCAAAGTCAAAGCTTGAATTCAACAAAGGAATGGTGGCAATTTCACCATCCATTCATGTAACCTACACCCTACAGAGCAGGGAAACAAGACATTACATCTGAACTCAAACATTATATCCTAACTCCAGCGTTAAGATCTATTTCAAGTTTACTACGTATAGCATTAAATTAAAACTGGAAATTTCAGAATTTAACCGAATAAATTCATTGTAATTACAAAATTTTTAATAAATAAATTAGTATTTTTTAAAAAATTTAATACAAGTAATGTGTCCTCTGAATATATTTGTTATTCTTCATTTCATTCATTCATAGTGTTCTACTCAAGAGCAGGTCTTTCACTGCAAACTCAGCATTCTCCACTATTTCCTTAACTCAGCTTTCCTTTTTGTATCTGCATACAAACCATTTATTTTAATATTGCCTATCATCTGATGTCCTTTTCTGCCTCTAACTTTCTTTCCGTTGACCATTCCTTCTAGAGCATCCTTCAGCAGTCATTTCTTCTTAGCCAGTGGCCAATCCAATTTCTTTTCCTCTTCTTTATGAGTTTCAGCATTCTTCTTCTTTCACCTACTCTGTATTCTTCATTAATGAAAATGAAAATGAAAATAATAATAATAATAATAATAATAATAATAATAATAATAATAATAATAATATTCAAAACAGAAAATATTCTAAAATATACCTAATCAATAATTGCAACTTAAAATAGTTAATTACAAATGGATGATACATTTGAGTCTTGCTTTAGTCGATTCTGGTACAACAAAATGGCTGTATGTGTCGAATCTTCTGTTGCTGTGTCGCCATCTAAATTTTTAAAACACTAGTTTGGCAAACCTTTGACTAGTGGTAAAAAACAATTATTTTAAATGTATTTCACAAGTTCAGTGAAACATCTCACCAGCTTTCTTGTAATCTACCCCATTCAACGACCACAAGTCTTATAGGCCTATACTTCACACGTGCTTCCTGTCACCGTGACAGTAATTGTGGCGCGAATGGCGGAAGGATACAATTGGCTTTTGTTTATGTTAGGATCACTCTAAGAGCGGATATGGTATAGAGACAGATGCCTGGTAAGGGGTTCTGAGGCAAGCCGAGGCTCGAATCAGGCTGTAGTGCTGCTGCTGATAATTGTTTTGATCATATATTTTCATAAAATTAAGAGTCACTAATCGTGTGAAATATATATAATATTTTTAAAAAAATAGATAGATCGGTTGATTAATGTCTTTGACATCGTCCGATTCCTAATAGCCAATTTTGTCGGTCCATCCAATCTCCTGGTTGTAGATATTCCTCCTTCATGTATAAACATATTCCCTCGTCTTCCCCCAGGTTTCCATTCCACAACAGATTTTGGTAGCCGATCTTCTTCCATTCGCTGGACATGTCCGTACCATCTTAATTGCTGAGTTGTAATATAATCTAAAATAGTGTCTTCAATCTTCATTTTTTCCCTTATAACTGAGTTCCTAATTTTTTCTCTTCTTGAAATTCTTGCTGCCCTTCGTATAAAATCCATTTCCGTTGCCAAAAGATACTTATTTGTTTTTGTTATTAATGGCCAAAGTTCTGATCCATAAGATGCTTTAACAATTGTATGATATATATTCATTTTATTTTTATTGTATTTTTATCCCACAATATTCCATTGAGGCAAGCAATTGCAAATTTTCCTTTATTATTTCTATTTCTTATTTCCTCTTCATAACTCCCATTTTTATTCATTTTAATTCCTAAATATGTGATCTCACTACAAGATTTATTTTTTTCTCCAGTCTCCAAAATTAAATTTTGTTCTGGTTCACCAATTGATAAATATATATATTTTTTTTCATGTTCAAAATTAATCCCCCATTTTAAAAAAATATTCACATAAAATATGTTTACATAAAGACTTAACACAATTCTAAAACTCTAATAAATTCCAAACCCACACTAAATAGCCGATGCTATGAAAGAGAGCGTTCCCTGATAGCATTCAACCTTCGCCATAAATAATGTATTGTTAAGCAACTAGCAAAGGATTTCTGTAGTTGTATTCAGTATGTCAGTTCTTAAGGAACTGAAAATTCTTGTGCAATGCTTACAGAGAGAGACATTCGCTTCTCTGAATTCCTTTCTTCAAGTTAAAAATCCTTATAACAAAATCGGTGTTCCACTGCACAAGCTTAAATTATATTCACACAATAAGTGGTGAAACAAATGACGTCATACCAGAGATTCGGGCTACCGAGAACAAGAAAGCATGGCTACAGCAATGAGAAAAATACGCCATTCCCTTCAATGCGCTTCGCAGGTGTCTTTCTCAATTGTTTTGATATTGATGAAAAATGTATTGTGAAGCAATGGAAATTCAAAGTTCCAGATATGTCATTGAAATATTTGACAAAGAAAACATGGTTCTTCTTCCCCCTCTTTCATTCTAGCTCTAAGAAGCGAAGTGAAGAAGGAATGTATGTAATGCTGATGGAGTGAGTTTTTACAAGAATTATTTCTGTCTTCATTGTACTAATGGAAGAAGTTCATTTAGAGATATAACCACACCACCATCACTAACACTAAATGGTTTTGTTCTCCCCTAAACTTTCAAGAGGAGACGCAAAACACAAGACAAATGTTGTTTGGAGTGCTAATTCATTTACCCGGCTACCAAAGTAACAATACTCTTAAAATGCTGTGAGAATTTTAAATCAGCCATTTTTGGCAAGTTATTCTTATTCACATTCAGTCAATCCTTTCAAAATAACTGTTCCTAGATTTTAAATACAACAAAAACATTATCTTCCAGCTAAACCAACTTAATTCACTGGCACTATCGCAACCGGAGGTAACTTACACACGTCTGCGAGGACATCTCTCCATACATCCCTATCCTGATATAAAATTTTCGAATCATTCCCTGTGTAATTTGACCTCTTTCGGATCACGGTTATTGTTATACGTAACACCTGTCTATGAAGGAACATGACGGTTCCCTAAATATATTTCCGTCTTGGCAGTTTTCCTTCTTATTAAGGGTTCCCAAATTACAAGCTTCAATTTTCTCACGCACTATAAGGGTTTTACAGGCACGCTTTAAAGACATAACATTTGAACTGAAATACAGACAAAATAGTGAATGTAACACAGCACAGTGTGCACGGCAACACAAAACAACTATATTACACAAAAAAAAAGAGAAGGAACTCAACTACAGAAGGACTGAAGAGTTTCCCAATTCCCTCGCAGGTTACGTAAGTAGGCAAGGAAAAGCGAGGGAGTACCCGCTGTCTCACATATGCAAGAGTATCCCAGCAATACAATGGCAACACAAGAAGGTAACACGATATAATGCAGTAGCATTATATGCAGAATTTTCACGTGTGGTCATCAATACTGTAACTAGAACGTGCTTTAAGAATAATTTTCCGACTTACTCAGGTAAAAATCAACTATTGGTACTTTAAAAAAACATTCCGTTTCCGGGTTATGAAGGTTTCCGGCTTATACGGGACCGTAGTACATATTAAATCGTACCGTTCTGGAGATTTTTCTTTCGTCTCTACACGTTTCCTATTTATAAATGATCCGGCCAAGACAGGTTTCACTGTACTATCGCCTCTTCTTAGGCTACCTTCTGAGCGCTTTCTATCTGATTTTTCAACAAGAAAAAGCCATCCTCCACTTTCAATGCTCAAGCGTGCCACATGTCCTGTCCATGGCACTTTACGAGACTCTAACAGTTATTACATCTGGTATCCAATAAATATAATGTAGCTCACTGTTATGAGATTTATATCCATTCACCTTTTGTTCACAGCTATTAGTAGTTTTAGCGGATTCTACACGGAACCTTTCAAGTGCAGGACGACCTGACTGTAGAAATGGATATAAACAACACTTTCATGGACGTGTCGTTAACCGTTGCAAACTTAACTCCAGACGTCCTTTCTATTTCGTACCAAAAAGAGTAGGCTTTTTGGGTATTCAGTCCAAAGTGCTAGAATCCTTATCCAAATGAGCTATACTCCATATTTAGTATAGGGAAATATTAATGTTGAGTGATTCCGGGTTATGTGGCCGTAGTCCATAGTTGGTGTTGATACCAGACGTTTCGCCCTCAACTGCGGAGGGCATCTTCAGTGGCGAGTGCTTCTATGCGTGTTTCCTGGTCGGAAGATCTACTTAGAATGAGCGCTGTGGACGTAGAGGACGTTGTATTAGTGGTGGGTGCAGGGTGAGTGGGCGTGGCTCTTGCTGATTGGCTAATAGTCGTCTCCTTGTTGTCACTGGTGTTAATGCATTTATTTTCTAGTGTATGAAACCAGGCCTTAGACAGTTTGATACCTTCTTCTTTTCTGTTAATATTTCCCTTATGCTTGTGTATTTCTATAGCCTCTCGGTATAATCTAGGGAAATAGTAGGAAGTTGTGGCTAAAACTTGTGTATCGTCGAATAGAATCTGGTGTCCATTCGTAATGGCATGTTCTGCTACAGCTGATTTATCCATTTCTCCTTGTCTGCAGAAATGGATAAATCAGCTGTAGCAGAACATGCCATTACGAATGGACACCAGATTCTATTCGACGATACACAAGTTTTAGCCACAACTTCCTACTATTTCCCTAGATTATACCGAGAGGCTATAGAAATACACAAGCATAAGGGAAATATTAACAGAAAAGAAGAAGGTATCAAACTGTCTAAGGCCTGGTTTCATACACTAGAAAATAAATGCATTAACACCAGTGACAACAAGGAGACGACTATTAGCCAATCAGCAAGAGCCACGCCCACTCACCCTGCACCCACCACTAATACAACGTCCTCTACGTCCACAGCGCTCATTCTAAGTAGATCTTCCGACCAGGAAACACGCATAGAAGCACTCGCCACTGAAGATGCCCTCCGCAGTTGAGGGCGAAACGTCTGGTATCAACACCAACTATGGACCACGGCCACATAACCCGGAATCACTCAACATTACGATTACCGGCCGTGAAAGCCTGCATTCAACTATAGGGAAATATTGTAACATAGGTTATAGTGCCGAATGTAACTCAATCGAAAAATTGTTAGTATTAAACCATATAACTACTTTAAGGGAGGAAAAAGATTATGAGTAATTGAGAATAGTTCTTAGCAAAATTTTGGACCAAAGGCCAAACAGACAAAAGAATAGAGAAGAATACATAATATTAATGAGCTACACGAATTTTATAGAAAACCAGATAACAATGAGCTACACGAATTTTATAGAAAACCAGATAACTATGAGCTATTACACATCCAAGTTAACTGTTCACGGGCGGAGGGGAAGAGTTTTAGCGCTAGTGTCACCGATCTACTGAATCTGTGGAAGGGATGTAGGAGAAAACTGTACATCCGATCACGTATTGAAAATCTTCAACTTCAAATGTGGAGGGAGAATCTCTAAATACGTGTGAAAGATCTTAACATGGTTGTCAAATTAGTCATTTAAGCACGGAACGCTCAAGCGGTCGGATCATTTAAAATCACAGTATTTGTCGTCTCTCTGTTACCAGCCTCACAATAAATCACAAGTGGCAACATGTAATGAGAAGGGCAAGGAAGGGACAGTTCATTCCTAATCGTAATCCCAAAAGTAATATGGTTGTCAAGTTAGTCATTCTGCCACTGACCGCGCAGAACGACCGATCATTAAAATACATAGTATTTCAGACTTACTCCCTATATTGATGACATTCTAGGAGATCATCAATGTGCATTTAGAAGAAACAGGTCTACAACAGATCAGATTTTTAGTATAAGACAGATTTTAGAAAAGAAATTGGAATATAATGGTACTGTACATCAACTATATGTAGACTTCAAAAAAGCATATGATTCAATTAAGAGGGAGAAGTTATATAGTATCCTGCTGGAGTTCGGAATTCCTAAAAAGTTAGTTAGACTTATACGAATGTGTCTAAATGGCTCAAAGAGTAGGGTGCGTGTAGGCAAACAGTTTTCAGACACTTTTGAAATCCAGAATGGGTTGAAGCAAGGAGATGCACTATCTCCTCTCTACTATTTAATTTTGTACTAGAGCATGCAATTAAATCGTTAGAGAATGAGGAAGGCTTGCAACTCAATGGTATTAATAAGCTGTTAGTTTATGCTGATGATGTAGTACTACTGGCCGATAGCGAGGAGATACTAAAGGCCAACACGCACACACTATTGAGTAACACTAAGAAATTAGGACTGGAGGTAAATATCAGTAAAACTAAATATATGGTCACACATAGAAATTCAGTATATAATGGAAATGGACAGCTAATGACAAATGAGGGAAATTTTGAGGAAGTGGCTGAATTCAAATACCTAGGAACAATAATCACAAATAGGAATGAGATGCACAAAGAATTTAAACATAGGCTCAATTCTGGAAATGCATGCTATTATGCATTGCAGAGACTTTTGATGTCCCAACTCCTTTCAAAAAACGTTAAGCTGAAAATATATAAAACTATTATTCTACCAGTTATATTATATGGGTGCGAAACATGGACTCTTACTTTAAGGGAGGAAAGGAGATTACGAGTATTTGAGAATAAAGTTCTTAGGAAAATTTTTGGACCAAAGAGAGATGAACAGACAGGTGAATGGAGAAGACTACATAACAATGAACTACATGGTCTTTATAGGAAGCCAGATATAATAAGAACAGTTAAGTCTCGTAGACTGCGATGGGCAGGACATGTTGCGCGTATGGGGAATGAAAGACGTGCATGGAAGCTTCTTGTAGGAAAGCCAGAGGGAAAACGCCCAGTTGGTAGGCCAAGAATGAGGTGGGAGAACAACATTAACTATGATTTGAGGGAAGTGGATTATACAGGGAATAATTGGAAAGCATTAGCTCAGGATAGGGATGTATGGAGAGCTTATGTCCGTGTGGCCATGAACCTACGGGTTCGATAGTGCCAGTGAGTAAGTAAGTAAGTAAGTATTTGTCAGCTCTATACCTGCCAATCAAACAACATAACACAAAAGACAGTAAGTGGCAACATAGTAAGGAAGAGAAAGAGAAAGACAGTTTGTTAGTTAACATATTTTCCGCCTGCACAAAACACTTGGATGGGTAATACACGATTTTTTATATAAAACCAGATATAATAAGAAGAGTTAAGTATCGTAGGCTGTGATGGGCATATCTGATACGAATAGGGACTGAAAGAGGGGAATGGAAGCTCCTTGCAGAAAAAAAAACAGAAGAAAAGCGCCCAGTAGGCAAGCCAAGAATGAGGTGGCAGAATGACAACCACGATTTGTGGGAAATATATTATATAGGGATGACTTGGAAAACATTATCTCAGGATAGGGATATATGGATAGATTTATGTCAGCGCGGCTATGAACCTACGGGTACGACAGTGCCAGTGAGTTAGTTTACACCACGAAACAGAGGATTTTTTTTTTCAATTTTTGCATGAATTAAACCATCGTTTCCCAACCTGTGGATCGCGAACCCCCAGGGGTTCGCAAAATATTTCAATGGGTTCCCCAAAACTTTTCCGTAATGGCGGGTTTCGAGGTTAAGTCTATTATTGTTTCCACCATTTCTGCAGCATTGTAATAGAGTAATTACATTTGTGACTGACTGACATTTACAATACACTTTTGCAGCAAAACGGTTGCATAAATATTACAATTGATTGAAATTAGGGGTGTTATCTACGTGATATGATAGAGGAATAGTGTGTGGTTAAGACTGTACTTAAATATACAATTTTTGAAGAAAAACAGTGTTATTTATTATCTATCAAAGTATGTGTGACTGACTGACATAAATGTCAACTCATCATGCAGCTTAACATGTTCATCTGCATCATTCTCTGAAGTGTGATTCCTAATTCAATTTTCCAAAATACCGTTTGGAGGACACATTTCAAGTTACATTCTCAATAAAAAACGAAACACAAACCACAATTAAGACCAGAGTTATAACTTAATATATGGTGTGTGACTGACTGACTACATTCTGTGACTGACTGACATCTGAATTTTATTTAGGCTTCAATATTCTGGAGCTGCAAATATTATACAAATATTACAAAATAATATGAAATTATAATAGATAAGTCCACCGCTATGATGTCGAGGTAGCGTGCTGCCTTGTCACGCAGCGGGCCCGGGTTCGATCCCGGTCGGGACAGTTTTTCTGGGTGAGATTTTTATCGGGGTTTTTCCTCACCTGTAAGACAAATGTCAAGAAAACTTTAAGGCCCAAACGGTCCCCGAAACCATATGGCCATCATCATCCTTCACCGGTGTAGAAAGCAACGGGAAGCTACCATATCTACAGTTCCCTAGTAAAACTGCAAGCATAGCATAAAAATGCTATGATTGCAGTGAAAGACCTGCCCTCGGGCAGAATTACTATGGATGGATAATATATCAAAACCGATAATATGGAGATGAATACAGAACTTCGCTCCTTTTATCATGTATGGGAAATGTACAATTTGATATGCTGTAAAAATATTAAATAAAGTGTAATTTATTTAACTTGGTTACCACGTATCATTTTAAATTTCACAAAATAAAGAAAATATTAACCTTTTATCAAGAAAGGGCCTTCTCTATAGTTAAATACGCCTAATATGAGTATAATTTTATTACAACCATATTAACTGATTAAAATTTATCTGATGCTGTTAATAGATTGAACCATTAAAATAAATAAAAATGCCGATATGGAATTTGCATTGTTCGTTTCAGAACACTAAAATTAACTTTCACGCGTCTCAACTATAAAGACAAAAAAAAAATTAACGAACATGAGTTATATTTTTAAACTAAACAATCGAATGAAATCTCTTACAATGTGCGAAATCTTACTTTATGATTGACTGTTCCCAGCAGGTGCACATAGTACAGTGTTATACGTATTTTCACTGTGGCGACATGGCACAATGAATCCCCGATAATGCGACACACATGTCATGTCAAAGGTCAAACTAATGCGTGAACCTTTCACGTTCAAGGACTGCCACACACACATTTTCTAAACACATAAGAACCGCGCTCTTATTTTTATTCCACTCACTCAATAACGTACATGTTGAAGAATCGCATAATGAAAAATTATTTAAATGTCATTAATACAAATATAAAAATGTAATTAATATAATTAACGTAATTACTTTACAAGACAATGTCGGTAATACTTTTTTGTTAGTTATGTACCGATAACGTAGAATCCCAGAGGAAATTTGGATCCATCAATTATCGTAGTGTACAATAATTTTTGTATGTTTTATGTGACTGACTGTAGCTTACCCTTAATAAGTATAGGGCGCATTTTAATTATCTAGAATATTATAACACAATTTTTAGTATTACATTTATAATCAGGAAGGACCGAAATATGGTATAACAAAAGAGTCGGTGAAACAAAACAAATTTATACAGTGAAATCGTAAAACAAAATTTAGTTTAATTTTGCGTGTGTTTTCAGGTTTCGGAACATATCATGTTCTACTATTAATTTAGATAAGGGAGGAAAGGAGATTACAAGTATTTGAGAACAAAGTACTTAGGAACATTTTTGGACCAAAGAGAGATGAACAGACAGGTGAATGGAGAAGAACTACATGGTCTTTATAGGAAGCCAGATATAAGAACAGTTAAGTCTCGTAGACTGCGATGGGCAGGACATGTTGCACGTATGAGGAATGAAAGACTTTCATGGAGGCTTATTTTAGGAAAGCCAGGGGGAAAACGCCCAGTTGGTAGACAAAGAATGAGGCGGGAATAACAGTAACCATGATTTGAGGGAAGTAGATTATACAGGGAATGATTGGAAAGCATTAGCTCAGGATAGGAATGTATGGAGAGCTTATGTCCGCGCGGCCATGAACCTACGGGTTCGATAGTGCCAGTGAGAAAGTATAATCCGTATTTCAAACATTAACTTCTATAATCGGAAAATTTCATCTGCAAAAAAATATCTCATCGAAAAAAATACTCCTGCGCCAATTTAAACATTTTCACAACAGTATGGCATTTTCATGTAATTACTCTACATTTAAATCCTTCCGCTGGCTGCCTTTTAGCTCAAATTGTCACAAAAGAAGGGCCAGTAATTATTTAATGAAACAGCTGAGCCGAAAAGTCTACCAGATTTCTTAAATCATGTTTATGTTAATACACAGCGGAGTCCAGCAAGCAACTGACTGCGTTATGCGTATTAGCAATATAAGCGAGGGGACAAAAAGTCAGTCAGTCACGGGACTCCAGCGGGAAAAATAATGACTTTACAAGAAAATGTCATCTATACTTTTTTGTTAATTGTGGACCGATAACGTAGAATCCAAGAGGAAATTTTAATCCATAAATTATTATGTTGTGTACAGTAATTTTTATCCGTTTTCTGTGACTGACTGACCATAACTTACAGTTAACAACTATAGGACACATTTAAGGTATATAGAATATTAGAATCCAATTAATATTGTTTAATTTACGACCAAGGAGAACCAAAGTATGGTTTAACAAAAGACTTTGTGAAATAAAACGAATTCTTACGACCAAATCATTAAACAAGAAATTGGTAAAATTTTGCGTATTTTTTCAGGTTTGGAATATGACAAGTTCTACCGCTATTATTAGATTAAAATAATGCACATTTGAAACATTTTCTTACAGAATTATAAAATTTGATATTTACAGATATATATTACATCAACAGACTTATTCCTGCGTCAGTTTCAAAATTTTCACCTCGGTAAGACATTTTTTGTGGAATCGCTCAATAATAATAATAATAATAATAATAATAATAATAATAATAAAATAATAATTTATAACTATTATTATTATTATTTTAAAATTAAATTAACCCTATAATGTCCCTTGTTACATATGTGTAAGATCGGGAATTTATCACATTATTTCTACAATAAATTAATTTTTACCGGGAATGCTAGACTTACAGTTATGTAACAACGTTAGGAATGCATTTGATTTCGCTACAACTAGGCCTACACGATGTGTAATTTTTAAGTCGTAACTAGAGTAACTTTGGATTAACCGTTAAGGGTTAAGTTAACTTAAGGTCATTAAACCTTTTGCTTTGAATTAAATTTTATGCATGTCTAATGTATGCATATTTAAAAGTCAGTGGCTCACCCAACTCAGATCGTTGTGGAAGGGGTTCGCGAGTCTAAAAAGGTTGGGAACCGCTGAATTAGACAATATGAGCTGAATTCAGTGGAAATGCATTGAAGATGACAGTAGTTTGAAAGAGACGTTACCTAGAGTTGACATACTCTTGACATGGAATTTGAGGGTTGGATCTCTTCCATTACCAAGTGATGTTAATCTAACCCGAAATGACCACCATGCTGTTAAGAGGTTTCATTAGGCGCACGCTCGTAAAATAGCATAAGCACCACCTCTATACACATTGGCTTAATCAGATTTGTTAGGTACACGTAGCTTGTTTCCCTTCCATGTACGTCAGTAATATATATAGATCCCTCCGTAATATATTGCAAATGTCTTCATCAGTTCCACAATAAACCACAAATACTGTCCTCAGTCTATTTCGGACCACAGATGTTAAAAATCCAAGAATAGTTTTACTACCATGTGTACCATTCTACGTTTACCTTCAATAGTATAGTACGATGCGAGGTTAGGGAGTGGTTTTTACAGAAGGGAGGAAAATGTTTAAAAACCGAACGATAGCGTGTTTTTAATTTCCGAGATTCTGTCGAACACTTTACAAACGTGCATTGTACATTATTTCTTGCGCGATGGTTTTTTCAAAATAATATATAATAGTAAAATAATAACAACTTTGTTGGAAATATTTGCGTTCATTATAAACAATTGACTAACGTTAATAGTGGGGGCAATGTTTATTATTTAAAACTACAGAAGGCCGTGAGACCAATTAGTTACAAAATGGCGGCAAGTATGTATTTATTGTTTTATATTGTTTCAAATAAAGTTCAATTCATTTAAAGTGAAATGATTTGTTTAGTATAACGTATATTAACATTACCTTTTGGATATTTTGTTGTATATACATTGTACGTAGTATACATAGAGGGCAGTGGTTTTACTTCCCACACATGGTTTGTAATATGTAATATTACGGTATAGTTATTTTATTACAGTATAGTTATTTAGGTTGGCAACTCCGAAATGTAGGGATTTGAACTTTCAATCATGATCACCATTGCTGTAAGTACGACAAAACGACCTATCGCGCAAAAAAATAACATTACAGTAAAACCTGTAAATCTTGGTCACCCACAGTTATATAAAAGTTGGCCAATTATTATTAGTCGTTCAAAATATCTCTGCAGGCGGAAGAATTGCGAAGCTTTCTTTGTTGCTACACGTGACGTCATCTAAGGCAGTGTTCACTGTCATCGTCCTACGTCCCGTTCCCCTCTGCACTCAGATAGCAGTGTCACGTGTTCTATTCCTGCATAAACACGACTGCAGTGCCCTCCGTCAACAACTGCGCTTACTCCTTAAACGGGTAATAACAAAAAAAAAGTTCATATAGTAATTATCTAGTAATGCCGTATGCATATAAAAATAAAGAAATTTTTAAAAACACAAAATCAACATAAGAAAAAGAAAAGGCAATTGGTGAATTAAGATTACATTTTCAATTAAACAGTTTATTCGCTTGTTATTTGCCACTCATATTCCAAAAACCAACTTGTTCAGTAGAAGGTGAGCGCACAAACTACTGCCTCTGCAAAATACATCCCTAGAACTATTGAAACAAATAAATAAAAGTAATACAAATACAGTAGGCCTACTGTAAGTAGTTATTCACTGCAAAACTAAATACATAAATATCCTCAACTCGTGTCCAACTCAGGATCGGGTCGAGGGATGAGATGATATGAAACCCCTTATATAGAGGTCTGTGAATGACAAGGGTGCCGGTCGACAACGCCTGACGAATGATCACGGGGGCATATGAACGAAAATGTGACGAAATGTACGAGATGACTATGGAGAAATGGTGGAATGAAATTGTGACAGAGGATAATGTGTGAAAATCCCGAGAAAAACCTGCCCAAGCTCCGTTTCGTCTACCATGAAACCCACATGGAGTGACCGAGACTCGATCTCGCGACCCCACCGGTGAGAGGCGAGCGCCTAACCGCTTTAGCAACAGAGCCGAGCCACAGCGAATCTATTTTCTGAAAATAATCGAGCATAATGAAGAATATGCCCATGCTAATGCTAGTAGAGGATTAAAAATAACAATTTAACAGTGGACACTGTAATTATGTCAGGAATTGCAATATATTATTCAAGTTTATAGGAAAAGACAAGGCAGGCAGCTTCAAGATAAGCATGAAGTTACGACACACATTTATAGGTTGGTAGGTCAGGATACCAACATAGGAAAGTTAAAATTATTAAGAAATTATAGCACTGAAATTGAAAATTTGCGCAACTTACAAGATACACAGCAATCCTTAAAAGAGTAGAGATTTCCTGGTTCCACAGAAATGTGTCAACTTAAAAGGGTGGTCAAGTTAATACATTTTATCGCATATGGAAACTTAAGAAAAGGTAACCTACTAACAAGTGGTCGAGATAAAACTCGGGCCTACGAAGTAAGACCCTGGGGGAGAATACGTTTTCTGTTTCACAACGAAACTCAAAATATGCTATTAAAAGAAACGGAATAATGAATTCTGAATTCTCTAAAAATCTACGAAATTCGAAGAGAAGTTACAAATGTCACTAATTAATAATTGACTTTAGCAGCCGCCATGTTTGGTCCGTCGAAATGTATCATACACCATATAATTTAATTAACCCTTAAATTGGCAATATATCCTATAAGATACGTTAGTTTAATTTATTTAATAAAGTAATTGAAAATGAATCACTACATATTACTTAAATGGTGTCAAATTAATTATATATCAATATGCAAATGGAGTAAAAACTTATGGTTATGCCCTATGCATAAATTGTTTTCAATGCCTACCGACTGTTTTAAATAAGCTGGAATCAGAAATTGAGTTTCTCCAATTTAACAAAAGAAATTCATATTCCATAAACCAGCAAAATGGGACCATAAATTCAACCTGTTTAGGGATTAGCTTAAGTTACGTTGTTCCTGCGTGACGGACTTTTGAATTCTTTGTGGTACCATTATTTGAAGATGTTGGAACGAATTGCATTTTATTTTTATTACACATTCAGACAATCTATTTATATTTAGTTCTCTTTCTGTATTTCCTTGTTTATATAAAGTTGTATATCCTGCAACGTATCACAGAAACTTCATTTCTACTGCATCTATTTTTTTTACGTTTGTTCTTGTAATATCGAGGATTCACTGCCATACATTAAACAAAATAACACAATTGCTTTATAGAATTTAAAATGTGTATCCTTTCATTTATTACGTATTTTAGTTCTTCTACGAGTTCCGCACATATATTGAAATGTTTGTACTTTATTACGCTAGGCTATATTATATACTTACTCACTGGCACTATCGAACCCGTAGGTTCATGACCGCGCGGGCATAAGCTCCATACATCACTATCCTGAGCTAATGCTTTCCAATCATTCCCTGTATAATCTACTTCCCTCAAATCATAGTTAATGTCATTCTCTCACCTCATTATTGGTCTACCAACTGGGCGTGTTCCCTCTAGTTTTCCTACAAGAAGCTTCCAAGTACATCTTTCATTCCCCATTCGTGCCACATGTTCTGCCCATCGCAGTCTACGAGACTTGATTGTTCTTATTATATCTGGCTTCATATAAAGGCCATGTAGTTCACTATGATGTGGTACGAGTAGTTTCCATTCTGTTCATCTCTCTTTGGTCCAAAAATTTTCCTAAGAACTTCATTCTCAAATACTCGTAATATAATTATGAATTAAACTACTTATGGTCAGAGATTCGAATCGAGTTCATGAGGTCCAGGGTTCGATTCTCAGTCATAACAAAATAAATTGTTCGTTAACTGTAATTACTCATGTGGTCGAAGATGAATTGGAGTTTAGGTTAAATTTAAAGACTCTCCAGGTCTTCATTATTATTTATCACCCGTCATAACAACGGGATAAGGTAACTTCGCCTCCCAGGTGCTACAACGTCAGATATAGACTACAATATCGCCAATGTCACGAGAGAATACTAGAAATGTCGTAAGATAACCTATGGTGGTGTGTGCAGTGAAAGTTTTCAATTCACAATATACTATTTTATTAATCAATTGAGTTGGTGTTTACTTGATGAAAATCCATATTTATTATCATCATCATCCATGCAAGTATTAGGCCATGTGGCCTGTTACGGTCTCAAAGACGATAAAAATTTACATTTGCTTTCAAATCTCAAACCATATTTATTAATTAAATAAAAATAAAACTTAGTTTTATTTGATTTTCATATTTATTAAGATATAATTCAGTGGCAGCTGTTTTGGTACACTGTCACTGTACCTTCTTCAGACATGTTAACAAATTATGAATTCCCAATTTTGGAATATATTAAACGTTACCAACTAAATTGGAAACACCATCTTGAAATAATGAGTTCAAATCGGATCCCCAAATATAATTATATACCAAGAGGACGAAGATCACTGGGCCGTCCTATGAAACGCTGGAGGGAAAATTTTCTATAGGATCGTAACAGGCCTTGGCCTAATACTTGGAAGGAAGGAAGGAAGGAAGGAAGAAAGAAAGAAGAAGAATTGTGTTATAGTACATACCAACTGATCTAAGCAACAATACAACAATAATTTATTTCATCATCATCTGCATTCATGGATTAGGTCTGTTGACCCGTTCCGACTTCAGCCCATCTCTTTCTAGGTCTGCCCACATCTCGGGTGCCTTTAGGTTTGTATTTTGTTATTTGTTTTGGATATCTGTCTTCATTCATTCTATGTGTTGCTTCCATTTTTGTCTATATGTATCTATTTTATCAGTTATTGCAAATATTTCAAGTTCCTGTCTTATTTCTGTGTTCTTGATTCTGTCTTCCTTAGTGCACCCTTTAACAGATCTCAAAAATTTCATTTCTGCCGCCGTTATCCTACTTAGATCTTGTTTTTATTTAAATCTTTTAATTTAACAAAGGCGATTCATTCAAATCAAGTTGAGAATTTAACAGTTTATTACTACTTTTACATTTATTTTAATATATCTTAATAAATATGAAAAATCAAATAAAACTAAGTTTTATTTTTATTTAATTAATGATATTTTATTATTCTGTAAGTTTGGTGTCTCTGGTTTGAATCACATCATAACGTTCTATGGACCAAATTTAAACATAGAGGTATTATCGTTATTTCGAGTCACCTTATATAATGACTATACTTGTATGGCACGAGCAGAAAGGACGTGGATAATGATTCTAAGGTTAAAGACCTATTATTAAGCTTATCATGAATCTCTTGCTAAAAAATAAACTTCACGCCATTGGCTCTATTCTTTTAGCGTGTAATTCAGTGACTAACGCTACTAAACATACACTTGAATCCAAACCGGTTACTGATTGCAAGGCCAATCAAAATCAACATTTTTAATAAGCGAACCATCAAATATTTTGCAACGTTTTACCAATGTTATGAGTTTTAGCAAATTCCGAAAGAATGGAGTTAATGAGACCGTTGTAAATAAAATATTTTTGAAAAATTAACAAATAACAATTAAAGCAAATGTATATGGTCACACCTCCAGATGGATTTCATATACCATAGACTACAATTTAAGTAAATAATAAATACAAAATACTCTGTAAACCAGCAAAATCGGGTCAAATATTTGCAATTCCCATAGTTCACGTGGGGCCTTCGAGACTGACTCTTACTGAATACAGTAAAACGATCTAAATTTATATTTGCTCTAACCTCGACTTCATTATTACCCAGTGTAAGGTATATATACATTAATTGGTGTTTCTCGTATAATTTATCATATTTATATTATATTATTATTATTATCGTAAGTATTATTATTGTTATTATCCTATAAGATATTGTTTGTACATGAAATTTACAATGCTACATTTAATGTATCTTTAACTGTTTATACACTTGTGTCCAAAAGTTAAGGATAATTAGTTCATTTGCCGACTTATTATAAAGCATTTGTCAGAATAATACAAAATTTGGTAAGGGTATGTCACAGATAATTAGAAACATGGCACGAAAGAAACAATGGCATGAATACGTCATTCATTTGTCATTTTCACAACAAACGAAAACTGCATTTCAGAATTCGAACATAAAAGTTGAACAACAATGGTTCAAATGATTAGTATGGGGTGTGATTACCCCTGACAGCTACACAAGACTCACATCGACGTGGCATGCTAGTGATGAGGTTGTTTCAGGAGTTCGATGCTCAGCAAATTCCACTCCTCATGAAGATCAATGTGAAGGTCTTGAAGTGTCCTCGGAGGAGGCTGACGAGATGCAATTTGTCTCCCTAAGGCATCCCATGCATGCTCTATAGGATTCATATCCGGAGACCTCGCTGGCCACTCCATACGCTGGATATCTTCCTCCTGAAGAAACTCATCCACCAGTTGTGACCTGTGAGGTCGGGCATTGTCATCCATGAATATGAATTCTGGACCCACAGCTCCCCTGAAAAGTCTTACATGAGGTTCCAGGATCTCTTCTCTATACCGCTGAGCATTAACAGTGCCACCTGCGAAGATGTGAAGCTCTGTGCGTGCATTCATCATTATACCTCCCCATACCAGGAGACCACCGCCACCAATGGATGTCTTTCCATGATGTTCATGCGGTTGTAACGAGTTCCTTGCTCCCTCCAGATAGTCACGCGATGCGAATCACAGTTCAAGCTGAATCTGGACTCGTCTGTAAATAGCACGCTGCTCCACTGATTTAGAGTCCAGTCGCGATGTTCATGACTCCACCGTAAACGTGCTCTCTTGTTATCAAGGGTGAGTGGGACGCACACTACAGGCCGTCTAGCATACAGACCAGCAGCTCTGAGTCTTCTATAGACAGTTTGTCTGGATACTCTGATACCTGAGGCGGCCACAAGTTCTGAACTCAGTTGTCTGGCAGACATTGTTCGGTTTCTTCTTGCAGTTAACGCAAGATATCGATCCTGCTGAGGATTTGTAACTCTTGGACGACCTCCCACTGGTTTTCGCCTAACGTCTCCGGTCTCTTGGAACCGTCGCCATAACCTAGATATAACATTTTGTGGCACATTAAGTGCTATGGAGACCTCAGTTTGTGTCTATCCTGTTTCTAGCCGCCCAATAATTCTACCCCGAAGCACGAGGGTCCAGATGTGGTCTTTGTGCCATTTTACTGGCAATCTGTTCTTACACTACATCTGATTATTATCATAACTCTCTTTAAAAAATGAAGATTTATGGAACCGGGCTTAACTGCAACAATGCAATTTTCATTTATAATTGATATTAATGCTTTCATTGTTGAAGGAGAGATTATAATTTAGTATGTAAAACTAAACTAAATGTCTCTGAGAGAACGTTTTTGTGATAAATAATTTTTACTCCTTGCTATCCTCTTTAAGCATTTTTGATTTTCCGTTTATACATATAAATTATCCTAAAAACATTTGGGACCTCAGCTGTGTAATATAGTTGTAGTGTATATCTATATTTGCCAAATATTTATTTGTATTTGTGCTGGTTGAGTGAATGAGAAGGCCTTATGACCTTAACTCTGCCAGAATAAATAAAGCATTATTATTATTATAACGACGGTAGGCAATGAAAATCTCGTAACTCCATCAGTCATTGAAAATCACTTAACTCCAGTAGCCAGCACAGAAATATGTGATGCGCAACCTGTTGAGAACACTGATTTGAAATATATTAATATCTTGACTTGTATTCTGCTGTAAAATATATGTGGGAACTACTGCTGTATCAATTTTCATACTTATTTAGAACAGTTATTTGTTTCTCCTGTAAAATTTACGAAAATGGAGTTACGGGGTTTTCATTGTCCACCATCGATAAAGCTCCTAATTCGCGGGAGATATTATTAGTAAAAATGCCGCGAATACAGAAATCGCGAATATGGAATAGTAATTTGTATGGGTATATAGGGGATATGTTCGAAAGTACAATAATAAAATACAAATTACCTATCAAAATAAAATAAATTTAATGAGGGATTTTGAACAATCATTATTAATTATCATTCTCAAGCTTAGGCATTGGCTTAAAGAACTTTTTTTTTGCCGCTTAAACGACACGCCAACGCGTAAACAGTCAAGTATTTCTATTTTTACTTTAAGCGGCAATAACTTACTACTTTTTTCCGCTTCGGAATTAACTTTTCTTTCATTTACTCCACATTATAAATTGGGAACAATGCAGAAGAGACACATGTTATTCAATCAAAATTATTTCAACGAATGACAAGTTAAAACAATAAAACACCGATCGTGGCGAGATCGGCATTTATCAAAGGACATGGCAGCACGTGAATTACGGCGGTGGCTTTTAACCTCGAAGTTTCTCTATGGCTTTTAACAACGAATTTTAGGTTCAGTCACTAATCATCATCCTAATGCGCGACAACTTCAAAAGTGAAAGTTCTGGCCTTCTCAACAATCCTCATCCATGCCAATCTGTCTGCCTGTTAGACTGTCCGGCTGATTCTTGTTAAGATTTACAAGCATGTTTTCTTTTACTGTGCTAGGGAGCTAGCCTAACGCCAAATCCCCAACCTGGAGGAACAGGTCATTTGATTTTCGGATTTCCGTCCCTTAGATCACTACAGCTATGGAGTTGATCCACCCCTTGTTTTTCTGTTGGGGTTTTCTCCCTTAGCCTTTGTAGATCCCTCTACTTAGTAACAATAGGGTTTGTTTTTTCTATGATTTTTGTTTGTTATTCGGTTTGAATCACTCTTTGTAAAAGCCGCCTTAGTATCGTGCTTGCACTAAAAAAAATTGCCGATGCGTTAATAAAGGATCATTCTAATATACAGACTGGATCCGCGAATAAAGAAAATTTAGCCGCAAATACAGGAACTGCATAGCAATTTTTTAATCCGCGAATAACTGAACCGTGAATACGGAGTTTTACTGTATTGTGAAATTCAACACAATTCAGTTTTTTTACTGATTTATTTAAAAATATCAAATACATTTAAACAATTTTTAATATACGATACATTCCAAAGTAAGGGTTAATAATGCATGCTTCGTAATACCAAACAATATTAGTATTAAATAAACGGATTACATTTTACATTGTACTAGCTAATACCCAGCGTGCGCTGCTACTCCTGAATAAATGTTAATGTGTGTTTTTACCACCAGCCATGAGTTGCTATGCTTGCCCGGGAATCAGCTTATCCCGATCTTCTTGACATCAATGAAAGACAAAAAATGGTTATCCGTAAAAGATAAACATATGCTGTCGCGGACGTTTTTGTAGAGTTTTTTTTTTAGATATTCAATTCTGTGTACAATAATTTGGTGTATTTGTTATGGTTTAGGCAGCGTAAGCCATTTAAGCGTCAAAATACGGACTTTATTTCACGTTTTTCACTATAAAGAGTAATTTTTAGGGGTGAAGGGGTTAAGTATTACAACTCTCTTATAGCTTATGTTCATCCCCGAAATCTCCTGAAAATTTTTCAAAAAGCTCCATCTCAATCGGATGAACGGTATGGCAGAGCACGCTTGCCCGGGAATCTACTTATCCCAATCTTCCTGGCATCAATGAAAGACAAAATGGTTATTGTGAGTTATCCGTAAAAGATAAATATATGCCTTCGAGGACTTCTTTGTAGAGTTTTTTGAGATATTTAATTCTGTATACATTAATTTGGAGTATTTGTTATGGTTTAGGCAGCGTAAGCCATTTAAGCGTCAACATAGGGACTTTATTTCACTTTTTCGCTAAAAAGGGTGATTTTAGGGGTGAAGGGGTTGAGTATTACAACTCCCTTATAACCTATGTTCATCCCGGGAATCTCCTGAATATTTTGCAAAAAAAATCCAAAATCAGATCAACGGTATGACCGCGCATAGAATACGAACAAACATTCATTTTTACGTATTAGATTTGCTAAATAATAGAAAGTATGTTAACTTTGTCAATTTTTTCTTGCATGTTATTTGAAAATAGGAAACATTATGTAACTGGTATTTAAAAACAACGTTCGACGACTTGACCAACATTGTTCGGTACACGCTTTTTACGTGACTAATTATTTCAAGTTTGCGAAATTTCACTTCTAGGAAGTTGGGAACATAAGACGGAATTGTTTTATGTCATGGCATGTGATTTGGAAACTCGCAAAGAAGAGAGGAGAGGTTTTTTGTAGAAGAGAAGAGAGAAGAGAGAGAGAGAGAGAGAGCGGAGAGAGGGCGCGAGAAGAGAGAGAGAGACGAGAGAGAGAGGAGAGAGATAGAGAGAGAGAGAGAGAGAGAGAGAAAAAAAAAATACATGCATCATATTCTGTTTGGAATAAAGGTATTTATGATGTAATTACACGAGAAGTTATACCTAATAAAACTCCGTCACGCTGAAACTGCATAAAGTGAATTCCATAGCAAGTACAATTTATAGTCTGATTGGCGGACTGTCACCAGCAAGTACGGAAAAAAAAAAAATAAATATATATATATATATATATATATATATATATATATAAATATCCATCCATAGTAATTCTGCCCGAGGACAGGTCTTTCACTGCAATCGTAGTATTTTCATGCTATGCTTTTCAGCTTTACTAGGGAATTACAGGTGTGGTAGCTTCCCGTTGCTTTCCACACCGGTGAAGGATGATGATAATGATAAGGTCGATGATGATGACCAGATGTTTTCGAGGACCGATGGGTCCTAAGCTTCGTGACATTTGTCTTACAGGTGAGGAAAAACCCCGAAAAAAACCTCACCCAGGAGCCTGTCCCGACCGGGAATCGAACCCGGGCCCGCTGCGTGACAAGGCAGCACGCAACCTCGAGCTAGATATTTATTTATAATTACAAAGTAAAATATTAAAATAAATACGTGTTACGGTCGTCCTCAACTAAGGGATGGAGATATATATATATAACTTTTAAGAATTGCAGGCCTTTCGGAAACCGGCTTTCATCATCAGCAGAATGATATGCGCTACTAAGTGTTGTTTTTCGACGATTTTGACATCCGGGACTTTCCGGCGCAGTCGGTATGGTTATTGTTAAAAATAATTGCTAGGATACGAGAGTCCCGCGCCGTAGCCGAGTGGTTATGGCAGGAAGCCTTGGCGCAGAGCTACGGGACTTGCGCTGGTTCGAGTCTCCATGGGGGAAGACATTTTCTCATGGTATTTCAGTCAGCATGGGACCGGTGCCCACCCAGCATCGTGATGTATTTGGGTAGCTACAATAAGTAGCGGCTCCAGGTTGAGAAAACCAGCTATAACGGCTGGGGGACTCGACATGCTGACCACATGTCACCCCTACACTGGCTGATTATCATCTACCTCTGTGATTGACACATGTGGATGTGAGGCCAGCAGCCGGTGGTAGGCTAAGGGCCTTGTAGGCCTGTCGCGCCAGGAGGGGGGAGGATACGAAACATGAAATGTTCTATATTATTCTCTATGGCATTAAGAACTTACATTATGCCCATTAATTTTTATTATATCCGTTAAAAAGACAATGTTTAACGAATAGTATTGTTGAATGAAGAAAATCCAAAGTTTAGGCATTACATTTCCAATTAATGCTTCCATTATTTCCTTCAGTAATAGAGAATGAAACCATAAATTATTGTAATCACCAAGGGCCTTACATGAAGATGGATACCTCGGGCGATTTACAAACCCTTGGACAGGGATCCTCGGCCTAATAAATACGTCGTCCTAGAGGCATAACCAACGTAATACCCTTGATGCAAAAATATACATATTTGTTAATCCTTGTATTAGTTTCTCATCTAAGTTATTTAAATGTGTTAGACCGCAGTGAAAACAAACCTTCTCTATAGGATAATCTCTACTAGATCAATAACTAGCAAACTTCGACTGAAGATTGAACAGGTTCAGAAAGGCGTACAATGTTTTATTTTTTTTTAAACTAGTCAATAAGACTTGATCTTATTGGCAATTAATTTTATAATTATATAATTTAGTAGTGTTTAAATTAAAATTTTATAAAACAATGGCTGTCCCTGTTCTTTTGTATGGGAGTGAATCTTGGATTACCACTACCAAACAAGAAAGTAAAATTCAAGCAGCCGAGATGACATTTTTAAGAAGAGTAAAAGGCTGCACTAGAAATGACCAGATAAGAAACAAGGATATCCGTGAAGAACTGCAGAATACTCCATAAAAGAAAATATATTTAACAACAAGATACAGTGGAAAGAATATGTAGAATATGGAAGAAAGTAGACTACCAAATAAAATCTTCCATTATTTTCCAAGAGGAAGAAGAGATGTCGGACATCCTCGGAAGAGATGGTCTTAGATCTATTAGTGATGACGGAACAGGTAACTCTTGCCTAAACCAGGAAGTGAAGAAGAAGAAGAAGCATTGTGTTTTTTTTAAGGTATGCCCAATTAATTCCTCAAAGAGTGCAGATTTTAGTAAAAAAATCAGACCTACTTCCAATCATTTGACTATTTTGCTTTCCTAATATAAGTAATGGAATCAGACCAATCTTTGCGAAAATTCATAATATACAAAATAAAACAATAGACCTATATTTTTGTAGTAATTCCGAAAATTCGCTTAATCGAAAACCAAACTTGGCATATATCGATTAATTTAAAGATGTAAGGTCGAGTTCGTTAACCAGCAAAATCGAGCATTTAGATATAGGAGCTCACCCGAAACGGAAATTTAAAAATCGCTCTAGCGATAGCATTTTTCAATGTTTCACAAAGAAATTCAGTATATACTATTAAAATAAACCGAGGAAGGTATTCTCCAATAATCACAGAAATTCGACCATTAGGTCTGGGAGTTTACATGAAATCCGTAATTTAAAAATCGATCTAGCACCCGCCATATTTGGTTCGTCGTAATGTATCGGTATTTACACACATAAATTAACCTTAAATTGGTAATGTATCCAATAAGATAGATTAGTATAATTTATTTAATATTGATAATAAATTACTAAAAAGTTAATAACTAGAAATTATTTTAATTTGTGTCAAATTATGTAACAATATCCATATGTTAATAACTTAAGTTGTGATAGGTTTCCGACACGTTTAAATAAGTTACCGTAAGAAATTGGGTTCCTTCAATTTAATAAAACAAATATATATCATAGACTAGCGAAATCGGACCATAATTTCTATTTGCTCAAGAGTTCACTTAGCTTATGCAATTCCTGCGTAATAGACTTTTTTCAACAAGTTATATGAACTTTCTGACCATATTAAAACTAATCTTGAATCCAGAAATCAAACTAAAAAAAAATGTAAAATTAACAGGAAAACTTACTCAAAATATCAGGGTCTGCTTAATTCAAATGGTATGAACACCAACTTACCTGAAACAAAAAAAGAGAATTTAAAATAAAAAACCGTAATAAATTAATAGTTATAATAGTAGCTGATCTAAGTAGGATAACGGCAGCAGAAATGAAATTTTTGAGATCTGTTAAAGGGTGCACTAAGGAAGACAGAATCAAGAACACAGAAATAAGACAGGAACTTGAAATATTTGCAATAACTGATAAAATGGATACATATAGACAAAAATGGAAGCAACACATAGAAGAATGAATGAAGATAGATATCCAAAACAAATAACAAAATACAAACCTAAAGGCACCCGAGATGTGGGCAGACCTAGAAAGAGATGGGCTGAAGTCGGAACGGGTCAACAGACCTAATCCATGAATGAAGATGATGATGATGAATAGTAGCTGATGATTACACTGGTCAATAGTGGTTTTGTTGCCCTTGACATAAGATATATTTATGCTCACAATTCATCAAACTATCAATGGTTTTGGAAGATTTGCTTTGGTTTTTTTAAATATTTCTTTCCATTTTACACTACAAAAATCGGAAAATATGAAAAAATATAAGACATATTTATGTCAATCGTTTTTTAAAAATTAGTATGCACTGACGTAAATAGAAAGAAAAATATCGAAAACCCATATTATACTTCAGTGAAACGTCTTTTATAAAATGTTCTTCTATAATTTTTAGGGGACAATCTCTTTTTAAAGACCAGCAGTAATCTGCTATCATGTGACGGACCCATCTACCCTGATACCTTTCCTCTATTACTTTTAGATCCTAGTGAAAGCGCACTCCCTGTTCGTCGCTATAATTTCCTAAATTATCCGGAAATCTATCCAGGTGACTGTAGAGAAAGTGTAACTTTATACTCATATTTGCTCCCAGAATTTTGAAGTTTATCAACATGTTTTGCACAATTTCTTTATAATTTGGTGCTTTATAGTTACCTAGGAAATTTTCTACTACCAATACAAAACCCTTCCAAGCTTCACTTTCCGGAAGTCATTACTTTGATAATATTTGCATCTTTCATCGATTGCCGAATTTAAGGACCATCAAATATTCCACCTTTTAACTTTTACATACTGATGATTGTATTTGGAACGTTTTCTGACAAGAAGTAGATGCATCATATTCTATGGTCTTCAGCCATCTTTCAGCAAGATATTTATCCCGTGAAGATACTAGCATCAGGTTTTTTGTTATGGAAAAATTCGTTGTGACCCACTTCCACAGCTTCAATGCTTTCAATGTTTTCGAAATTTCATGCAAGAAATGGAACATGGATAAAAAAGAAAAATAGCAATCTGAAGCCAGAAGAACAGAACTATATGCTGTGTGTGGTAGTAGTTCGATTCCTCCCAATTCCTGAACTTTCATGTTTGTTCGTGTAGTATGGAGGTCCGGTCGGGTTTGAATGTAATACGTATCTTCTATATACCTTTGGGGAAAATTAAGTATAAATAAAATTACTTACTAGGCTGTCGGTTTTCAGTGTAAAGTTACATGTCCGGATTGATTTTTTTCTTCCAGTTTTAATAGGCCCGCCCTTACATAACTTGATTAGTAATGCACAAACACTAAAAAAAAAATTATGTTTTATTCTCATAATGCCAATGGGGTTGGGACATGGGTAAAGTAAAGTATTCCCACTACAGGCCTCGGGAGGCCCTTGTGGTAGTAGGATGTTAAGGCTCCCACTATTTCTAGACAATCGGCACTTGATGTCAGCCGGGTTGTCAGCCCTGCGTGATGGCCGCCTTTACCTCAGAACAAGCGTCTGGTACTCATTTCCGTTAGAGGCTGAGTCGACCCCAGGGCCATAGTGCCGCCAGAAGGTTTGGGTCAGTTTAAAAATCCTGACCCCACCGGGACTTGAACCCTCGACCTTCCGGCTTGTAGCGCAGTGCCTTAACCACTACGCTACGGCGTGCCCCCTGGGACATGGGTAGCGCTAGTAAATGCGACATAAGGCGATTTTTTTTTGTTCGATGCCACCACATTGTAATTTTCGACATTCTGGTATTCTCTCATGACATGGCGTTTTTGTAGTCCTCTTCTGAGGTTGGGGCGCCTGGAAGGCGGAGTTACGCTGCCCCGATGATATATAATAGGTGATGATGATGGTAATGATGCGCCAGGAGAGGCATTAATCTTAAACTTAATGAGTATGTTAATGATGATAATGATGGCCAGATGATGTTCGGGAACCGTTTGGGCCTTAACGTTTCCTGACATTTGTCTTACAGGTGAGGAAAAACACGAAAAAACCAATGTAAACCATTTATTAATGTTAAAAAATGAGAAATTGGCTCCAAACATGAACATTTTACCAAAATGCGATATAAATGCTAAATCGACAATCTTTTCTTTTTCTTCAGAAAACTTCATGAAATATTAATGTGTTGACTATACAATGCTAATAAATGCTAACGGTTTTTAAGCTCAAATTCCTAGAGTTTGATAAGTAGCTCTGTAATGTATTAAGGGTCCTATCAACATAATATATCTTGTACTGGCGCTACAGCCCGATGTCGGACCTTGGCCTCCTGTATTAAGCCTTTCCAAATCTGTCTTTATAGTAGCTTCCATTTCTAGTTTCTTATTCCTAGAATCTTCTTTGCATCCTGGTCAACAGCATCACTCCAACTATTCTTCGGTATTCCCACTCTTCTCTTGTTCCTATAGTTGTATAGAGAATTTTATTTGATATACGACTATTCGATGCGATGAACATATCCTGCTCACTCAAATATTTTCAGTTTAACCATCATGGAAGTACATGGTTATTCATACAGCGCATATAGTTCTCTATTATATCTACTTCTCTCCATAAGCCATCTTCCATAATCGGTCCATACACCAATTTTTTTTTTCATAGATGCTGTGAGATATTTTAGTAACCTCAATTTGGTTTTAAGAAACACGGGAACCTGTGTAAGAGAACAAAAGTTCGCCACGTAAGAACTGTGTAACTAAGTGAATTTCTCAGAGTCGAATTTATGGTCCAACATTCGACCAGCCTCATGGGCTATGGTCAGCGTTTCTGACTACTGTTCATGAGGTCCCGGGTTCGATTCCGGTCAAACCATAGGATTTTTTTTCTGAAATGGAATTATTCCCGTGGTTGCCCATGGTCTGGAATTTAGGTTAAGTTTAGGTTAGGAACTCTCCTGGCGCTCCTGGATAACGTAACACCGCCTTCTAGGAGCCCCAACTTCAGAAGTGGGTTACAATTAAGCCAATGTCGAGAGAGAACATCAGAAATGACGAAATGATAGTTACGGGGGAAAAAAATATATACATATATTCGAGAGGTGTGCAGACTGAGATTCCAGATAATTCCAACCTCGTATATATAAAGAGGCGCGATATTCCGTCAGTCAATGGCAAGAGTTGGTCGCAGAGCAAATTGTATAAATGAGTAAAAGTCACCTAAGTGGAAAGCCAAGTAGATGTGTTGAGTGAAGCCTCGGCTAGTGTGAAGAATCAGTTACAAATAAACGGTGAAGAAGATACTCTATTAGCAGAAAATTACAAGTGCGTAAACAGTCCAGTGTCGGTCGCGGTGGACTATTGCCTCTGGTCCCAAGAATCACCGGTTCAAACTCAGCCGGATGAAAAAATCCAAGGAGCAAGTCCTGCGGGAGGGAATTTAAGTCGCGTGTCCCGAGTCTGAAGATTTTCAGGCTCGTAAATATCTTTAAGTCTGAATGAAAAGGCCTCTAATCAAAATGTACCAACATCAACGTCCTAGAAATACCTTACCAATTGTTATTGAGAGAATTTCAACAAATAAATTTATCAATTGAATTTCTAAACTAAGAGAATTATCAGATTTGCCTGCTAGATGTCTCACTGAGTCGGAATGTTGACAGCAGGCCATTCATCACATGAATGGGCAATAAGGTAATTAAATTAACTTGTTTAATATTATAAATATTATTTGTTGAGAGTAGTTTTTAAAAACAACAAAAATTAATCGTTATCTCAGTCAAATATTTAATTCAATCAAGTCGACGTTTCAATCTCCTTGTGTGAGATCATTTTCAAGACATCTGACATGGTTATTTATAATACATAGTTACCATCACCAAGACAATTTTGTGTTTTTTTTTTTACAAATTTAAATGAACAAATTCAAAATTCCAATTTAGGATTAAAATATTTCAACAAGGAATCATATGTTTCACATCATTCAATTAAATATTTTTGTTTATTTAATGTTTTATTTTGTTCTTTTTTTATAAAGGCCATTTCTGTTATCAAATGTAACTATGTATTATAAACAACCATGTCAAATGTCTTGAAAATGGTCTCACAAGGAGATTGAAACGTCGATTTGAATAAATTTAATATTTTACTGAATTAAGTATTATTTTTGTTATTTTAAATGTTCTAGTAACTCCTAACAAAGGAGAGACTATGGCCCAAAACCGGGCTGTTACACCATTATAGATTACAGAAACAGTCCAGTATTGTGAAATAAATAAATCATCATCATCATCATCACTCCAGGGATTAGGCAATTGCCCGTTCCGACTTCATATTGCATCAGCCCAACGTCTTCTAGGTCTTCCAACATCACGCCTTCCTCTTGCTTGATAGTTCCTGGCTAACAATGGATATCTCTCCTTACTCATTCCATCCATGTGATCAATCCATTTCTGTCTGTAATTCGTGACTTTATCCAATAAAGGCTGTACTTTCAATTCTTCTCTTATATCCTCATTTATTATTCTATCAAGTCTTGTACATCCTTTTACTTGTCTTAGGAACCGCATCTCTGCCGTCTGTATTCTATCCTTCTGTCTTTTCACTGGAGCCCAAGGAAATATCACCTTGACGTGGTGGGGGGGCTTAGTACCCGATGAACCAGACGACTCTACTGGGGAAGATTGACTTAGGTTAATCTTGCTGGTGGGTAAGAGGCGAGGGGAACTAAGTATAGCTCACAACGAAGGAATGGCGTCTGTATCCATATTGGGCGGCCACATCTTCGTCAAGTCTTCAACGGTCAATAGGGCGACAAGGAATAGCACAGCTAAACTTGTAGGGCTTGAAGAGCGGAAGAAGCAGCCCTCTCTTGGGGGGTGGATACCCAGAGGAGCATGTTTGGAGGCTCAGAGGAAGCAGCCCTTCCACCATCCTTGTCCTGCGAAGCGCTCGTAACGCTTCCAGGAGACATTTATCTTACTGAGAAGCTTCATGGAAATCAGCCGGATTGTCATAAAAGGAAATAAATACAAAAATAGGAAAATTTGTGTAAACATCTGTGAAGTTAACTTCAAGAAACTCGGTCTGTTCCCAGACACAGCTACCCGCGCGACAAAATAGGCTATATAGGCGTATATAAATTTTTGTAGAGATTTTTTTTGGTGTCCAGGGTACAATATTAACAAAAGATACGTTTCTTCCGAATTTGCTAGAACGAAATTCAGTTAAAGTACTGTGGCAAAGTTCTATTTTTTAATTTTGAACTACAGAAATATTCTCTTCTTGTCTGCTTAAATTTAATGCAGGCAAATCACGCACGATGAAGCACTTTTATTCCGGACCAAAGTACATTTTACATGATGTAGTATGTGATCTGAATGTAAAATTATGATTCTCGATCAGACTGAACATGGCACATGGCTGCAGAATAAATGATCAAACTAAATCATGCCCCAGATGTCCGTCCACATAACGGAATCAAATACATGTATAAGGGCTTGAGTAAAGTTTAATAGCCTACTTTATTGTTATTGTTTCAGATTTCCTTTCCTCTAAGATACAAAGTTGAGTTTAATACGATGAACTTTTTAGAAAAATAAGTTTTGCCACGCAAGACCTTAAGCTGTAGGTTTTTTGTTCTTTTTAGGAAGATTAAAACTCTGTCTCCTTCCGTTGTATGAATATAAAGTTTCTAGTCCTGTCAAGTTATAGGAAAAGAAAACTTTTATAGGAGCCTATATTACAACATTTGTTGTAAAACTGAATTGCTAAGGTTCAACTTGAAAATAAATTTCTCTCGTAATGTTCATTTTATATTCCCCTTATATTAAATTGATGTTACTAAAAGCTAAAGCATCAAATTATGTTAGACTGGTCGACATACAAGTGGCAAGAAAGACTGGATTTACGATTACAATTATTTTGAACATTCAAAAATAAAATTAGAAAAGAAACCAAGATAAAAATGTATAATGTTATGGCGGTTCCCACATTATTGTATGGATGTGAAACTTGGGCTCCAGTGAAAAGACAGAAGGATAGAATACAGACGGCAGAGATGCAGTTCCTAAGACAAGTTAAAGGATGTACAAGACTTGATAGAATAAGACATGAGGATATAAGAGAAGAATTGAAAGTACAGCCTTTATTGGATAAAGTCACGAATTACAGACAGAAATGGATTGATCATATGGATGGAATGAGTAAGAAGAGATATCCATTGTTAGCAAGAAATTATCAAGCAAGAGGAAGGCGTGATGTTGGAAGACCTAGAAGACGTTGGGCTGACGCATTATGAAGTCGGAACGGGCAATTGCCTAATCCCTGGAGTGATGATGATGATGATTATTATTTTGAACACTCACTGGCTCTATCGAACCCATAGGTTTATGGCAGCGCGGACATAAGCACTCCATACATCCTTATCCTGCGCTAATGTTTTTCAATCATTCCCTGTATAATCTACTTCCCTCAAATCATGGATGTTATTCTCCCACATCATTCTTAGTCAACCAAGTGGCAGCTTTCTCTCTGATTTTCCTACATGAAGCCTCCATGCAACCCTTTCATCCCCGATACGTGTCACATGTCCTGTTCATCGCAGTATAGGAGACTTAGCTGTTTTTTATATCTGACTTCCTACACATACCATGTAGTTCACTATTATGTAGTTTTCTCCATTCACCTGTTTACCTCTTTTCGACCCAAAAATGTTCCTAAGAACTTTATTCTCAAATACTCGATCTTTTTTCCTACCTTAAGTAAGAATCCATGTTTCGCATCCATATAATATAACTGGGAGAATGACATATTTCATATGTTTTGAACACTCACACTGATAAAAATATAAATGTATTTCAATATATTTATGATACAATTAGAAGAACTTGTAAAGAGTTACATACCTTAGGAGTCAAAATTATTTTGAATGGGAAACCTACTGAACAAATGAATAACTTGATTAAATAACTATCTCACTGGCATTATCGAATCCATAGGTCCATGGCCGAGCGGAATTAATGTCTACATACATCCTATCCTGAGCTATATGTTCCAATAATCTCCTGTATAATTTAGCTAACTCAAAACAGTTTAATGATATTCTCCCACCTCATTCATGGCCTACCTGCTAGTCGCATCCCTCTGGTTTTCATACAGGCAGTTTCCATGTCCCCTCCTTTTTTTTTTTTTTTTTTTAATTTTGTGATATTGCCTTTGACAACACAAATGCAGTAATTAAATCAACCTCTATAAATAAGAGAAATACATGACGCAGGAAGTGTGGAAACTGAACTAATTCCAAAACAAGTAGATGGTTCGATTTTGCTATTTTTCTTTTGTTGGTTAAATTGAATTGAATTACACAGTTACAATGAGACATAGCAATGCGGCTTATATAGTGTTTTTTTTAATCCACTTCTAATGGTAGAATTTCGCTGACTATTTAACTCATGTCCCAAATGGGAGTCAATGACCAATCACGTTTCAATTATTTCTGTTTTACAACCAATCAGAGTCGAGTTTCGGGAAATATTTATCAGTGTTATAATTACCATATTAAAGAAAGCTCCTCCTTCTTAATATTCTGAACAGGTCTGACCATTATTTTGCAGTGACAGAGCCCGCGAGAAATACGGCTACCAGATTGTATATATAGTGCATGAATGTCAACACATGCCGCATGCGGGAGTTAATATAAAAACATTTGTAGCAACTGATTATACCACCAAAAAAACAAACCACTGTTTGCACTTTCTTAAATGTATTTTTTCCCAGGTAACAATCCAGAAAAATATAATTGTCATATTTACATCATACGACATCCGAAATGAATTAATATACAGTTTGATGTGTTTCATTTTTTCTCCACTAGAGAGCATTCTTACAATATTGCGTTCCTTTGGCAATAAATAGTATGATCTGGTTGCAGTGATAAACAAAAGAAGCAGATGAAGCGTACCTATCGTTTCTCATTTGTTTTTAAACATCGCCGTTTACATTAAATATTTAAATATTTTAAAATAACTACAGTTAAATAATGATTTGTGAGTAAACAGCTTAATTTTATTCGTTAAATAGTCCTAACAAATGCCACTCTTGATTTCCAAATTCTCTAGATAAATTGGAAATCACTCGTGGCATTACTTATGATACGCGAATTTGGTTCCGAAAAAAAATTGCGGCAGCTACAGCGTTGACACAAGCATTTTTATCACGGTCATTTTCGGTATCTATGAAGTACCATCGATGAAGGTATGTAATATTTTTCAAAAAATATTTTCATGAGAACAACCTCAAGAGCTTTATTCCGCTAATAATAAGCTACAACTAAACTTTAAGAGTGATTAGTAGGATCGTGAATTGCATAATAACTATACAATCCTATTGTTTTAGATTAAATGAACATAGTTTGAATCTTGGACAATCTGAAGCCCAGAAGAGAGCAGGGTGACTAGATCTCACAGTTTAGCAAATTAAAATACGTAATATTTGCACAAGACAGGTTGAATATTAAGTTTTTATACATAATTCAAATCTCGAGTCTGTAATAACAGGTTTTCATCTGAAAGGATGAGTATGATTGAATGTTGTGGGCGGAATGAAATTTATTTTCCAAACAGGTTTAAAATTGAAGTACCCCATGCCTACGCAGTACTAGTTAGTTACTGGTGAGATCAGCTTTCTTCATAACGAGAGTGAGAAGACAAATATAAAGACACTTCTACCAGAATATGTAAAAAAAAGTTTTTTTTACAGGATTAAATTGTTAGAATAAATTGGAATAGATTTATTTAGCCTGGTGGAGTTAAGGCCATGTGGCCTTCTCTTCCGCTCACCAGACAAACATATGTTACATTTAAATAAAAATAATACAATAATAGTACATATTAAACAATTATCTGTCCAACTGAACAATAATGAAAATAATGTCTAATAATACATCATCACCATCATCTGCATTCATGGATTAGGTCTGTTGACCCGTTCCGACTTCAGCCCATCTCTTTCTAGGTCTGCCCACATCTCGGGTGCCTTTGGGTTTGTATTTTGTTATTTGTTTTGGATATCTATCTTCATTCATTCTGTCTGTGTGTTGCTTCCATTTTTTGTCTATATGTATCTATTTTATCAGTTATTGCAAATATTTCAAGTTCCTGTCTTATTTCTGTGTTCTTGATTCTGTCTTCCTTACTGCACCCTTTAACAGATCTCAAAAATTTCATTTCTGCCGCTGTTATCCTACTTAGATCTTGTTTTTTATGTATCCAGGCTTCTGAACCATAGAGCAGTACCGGTACTGCCAACGTTTTATCGTACCACATATTCCCTGGAATTTTGCTATTTTATTAGTTATATTATCATAATTAAATGAAATGTCACAGTCTAATAATATAATAAAATTAAATACAATTAAAATTAAACTAATGAAAGAATGTATACAGAAAAAAATACAAAGAAAAAACTATAATGAATTAATCTATCGCATATTATACAAGTCATTAGGTGGAAGGTAAAAAATTATTGATCTGTACAATACTAAGGGATTATAAAGATCACGGACAAAACATTAATGTCAGTTGAAATGAGTTTTAATAATCAATTAATATAAAGAGAAATATCTATATCTACAGTGTTCTGCCCTAGGCAGGTCCTTCACTGCAATCAGCATTTACATGCTATGTTTTGCAAATTTACTAGGGAATTATAGGTGTGGTACCTTCCCGTTGCTTTCCACACCAAGGATGATGATGGCCAAATGATATTATGGGCCTCAAAGCTACATCACATTTGTCTTACAGGTGAGGAAAAACTCACCCAGGAAACTTGTCCCGACCGGGAATCGAACACGGGCCCGCTGCGTGACAAGGCAGCGCGCTACCTCGAAATGACAGCGATGGACTATAAAAAGACATATAATAATGTAAATACCCTCCAGTTCTAACCTCTCCATTTTTGTCTTACAGACGAGGAAAAACTCATTCAGCAAACTTATCCCGAGCGGGGATCGAACGCGGGTCCTATACGTATGCGGCAATGACGTTACCCAGAGACCACAGCGGTGGACCTGGATGTTAACCTCTCAACAAAAAACATAGTTTCCCTACAGATCTAACTTACATAGGGGTCTAACTTTCAATTGGAATCAGCAACCCTCTTTTTTTTACTCTAACAAAACTTTTGAAACGTTCAACTCTAATCCAAGTTGTAACTGGAGTCAGGGAAAGACAATCTAATTACTGAGTTCGGCCATATACATGACCAAACAGTTTCCTAGAGCAATTCACAAAGTTATAGCAATTAGTCTCACTACTCGTCCAAACGATACTACCCCAAATAAAACAAGGCCAAGCACCCTTCGGTTCTGTGTCAAGTACATTTAAACAAAGTCAACAGCAGTCATGAGCGAATGTATTCCGAGCATTCATCGCTAGTGAAGCAAGCAAACCCAGAGGGAAACAAACATAAAGGCCTTATCAATATTCAAACACACCTCTCTCCATGGTGCGATAACATGCTGCCTCACAAACCTCCTATAAATCACATTAAATCAGTACAGGAGTGACATATGATGAGCATTTCGAATCCCCCAACCGTTATAACGAGTGTTCTCGTCCTGAGGCAGTTACTTATCATTTGTCTATACCCGAACAGACACGCAGAACAAGAGTGCTCCTTTGGGGGAGTTATTTAACCCAGTTAATTTAGTTATATATATACTTAGAACAAAAACTTATGTCGATGGAAATGGATTTCTTGAGGAGAGCAGCAAGATGTTCGACATTAAGACAAAATAAGAAATACCGTCATAAGAGAAAAAAAATGAATATTGGTTATTCAATAGTAGATTATATACGGTATAAGCAATTAATTTAGTAACGTAAGACGAATGCAAGAAGATTACACAGGAAAACATTAGAATGATGTCCACTTGGAAGAAGGAGGAGAGGAAGACCTCGAAACTCGTGGATGCGGGAAATAAGAACTGGAATGAGAGCAAGAGGACTGGAGGAAATGGACTGGATGGAGAGAGACGAGTGGAGAAGAAAAATAAAACTTTAGGCACAGAAAGACGTGTAAACATTAAATTTTTGTATATAAATAAAATATATACAGAGTGTTGCAAGAAAATGCCGACAACGGAGGTGAGGTAGTATATTGAGATATGTTGATCATTTTTAATAAGGTACCAATGTCCGAAAACGGTGTGTTTTCACACTATGACTAGTTAATTATGTCTCAAGATCAGTGCTAGTTCGAAGGATTTGAAGACTCATTACTTGACAATACCTCACAGGTACGGAACCTGTGATACGTGGCTTTAGCATCGGAATGTGGCTGCAACATGACTGAGCTCCAGCTAACATCCATGCCAATGCGAGGAGACATTTGGATACCACGTATCCAGGTCGATGAATTGGCAGAGGGGGACCAGTTCCATGACCACCTCTCACCTGATCTTAAACTTCTCGACTACTTTTTGTGGGACGACATGAAACAGTCTGTTTATTTAGACCCCAGTAGAGTCACATATGAGTATTATAGCCCGAATCCACGCTGCTACAGAAACAATTTAAACGAGGCCAGCGTATTTGAACGTGTGCGCCAAGTTTGTAAATAATTTTTTAAAAATCTTATAAGAACAATCTTAACAGCATCATTCCATCGAAAATTGCTTAAGACACGGTAAGACCCCCTACTCAACGGAGAATCGAATCAAGGCCTACGGAATGGAAATAAGGGACTCTGCAGACTACACCTCGGCGACGTAGTTAAGTTGCCGGGAGAGATGGGATCGCGTGCTTCTGGTTTCACTCGGTAATTAAGCTGGTATAATTAAGCACCCAATGACCTTGTACGCAACTCGACTTATAATCTCTGTCACTTGTCACTGTAATCAGGAAGTACTGTCACTCGCCCGTACTGATTTTGATGCCCGTTTCAATATTCATGTCCAATATGCCTAGCTTCAAAATTGCAAGAAGTAGCATTAAACATTTTTTTCAACCATTGCTTGATTTTAGCGTGTTCCTAAGAAACGAATCTATTGAGGCTGAACCCATGAAAAAAAATATTTTTACAAATCTTCAAAGAAAATGATGGCAATAATGTTTATAAGTATTTAAGTATGTATGTATACGCGCGCGGGCGTATGTGCATGTGTACATAAACTCCATGAAGCGACAGGCCTACTATTCGGCTGCTGGCCTCACATCCACATGTGTTAATCACATAGGTGTACGACCTAGTCCATATAGGGGTGACATTTAGTTAGTATTACGTATGGAATGAAAGTCTATTCTACGGTGTTAGACAGTTTGTTATGAGTCTTCCTCCTGGACCAACACATCAAGGAATACAGTCATGACTCACACCGCCATTTTTTTTTGGGCTGGACCTATGGCCTTGGCCCCTATTCTCTCCCCCTAAGTTGTTACTCAAGCTCTGAGCCATGAGGAATCACAACGATATATATATATATCATTAGATCCTCACAACCATATTATTTTCAACATCTGAGATTCGCTAAAACAGATAATTTTACCTAACGTGAGATGAAATGAAGAGCGGAATGAAATTAATGAATGAATAGAATATTAAATGACAGAAGGGGGAGTAAGGGGAGTGAAGAGTGTTAATGGGTTGAAATTCGGGAAATGGGAGAACCCCAAGAAAAAAATCCGAAAAATCAAGGGGTAGCACACTACTATACCTCGTCTGGCTTAACTTAGCAAGAAATTTGTAGAAAGAGACAACTGTGCTCACCTCTCTCACTCGCACCAATGTTGTGGTGTTTCTTCACCAGATATTAATAGGGGTAAGGGGGAAGACGAAAAATGACAACAGGGTGGGTTCTTTCTTTTGTTACTGGACAAAAGTGGTCAAGGATCTACCCTTATATGTCCATCTCTATCTTTGCCAAGTTAAGCCAGATATACAATAATCTCCCTCCAGAACCGCCAGGATTCGAACATGGAATCTCTGTCGAGGTAGTTACGCGCGCTAGCCACACTTCCGCCGAGACTGCTGTATAGAGATTACAATATGTATGCCTAATTAGACGACTAGTTACAAAAGCAAATGTGTAGTAATGAGATGCTCAGGGAGCGTTTTGAGAGCAGCGAGTTATTAAACCTAATTGTGTAACGTGTTGTTTACAGTATTTTATCTACGCTCAGATTAATGTGGGCTTTGAAGGGAGGGGGGCGGGAAAGCACGATATTGTATTCTGAAATTTCTACCAATCATCATTAAAGTGTATTTTACGTTTTGACAGCGTGTTTTGTTAGAATATATATTTTTCTTTTTGCAAATGCCCCAGGTTGTCTTTCGACATTCGTGGTGTTCTCTCCTGGCATAACGTACTTGTAACCCAATTCTGAGGTTGGGGCGCCTAGGAGGCGGGGTTACGTTGCCCCCATGATATGATGGGTGATGATGATGATGGTGCGCCACGAGAGTCCCTAATCCTAAGCTTAATCTAAGATGAATATGAATGATGATGATTGCGATGGCCATATGATTTCGGGGACCGTTTGGGCCTGACATTTGTCTTACAGGTGAGGAAAACCCCCGATAAAAACCTCGCCCAGAAAAACTGTCCCGACCGGGGATCGAACCCGGGCCCGCTTGCGTGACAAGGCAGCACGCTACCTCGAGACCACAGCGGTGGACCCGTTTTGTTAGAATATAAAATACAGTGTTTTGTTGTCCAGTAACTACGAACTAAACCGTCACTGATCGTTATAATAGTAAATAAATGTGAAATATTACGATCGATATGATGGAATAACACACCATTGTTCATCCGGCAACACTGCCTTCAGTTTACAATAAGAACATATTTTCCACCTTAATTACAACACTAATTGCGTAATGTAGCAAGGTTAAAATGATCTTGTTTACTTATATTTCTACAACATTCTCTGGTGATTGTTTTGTTTGTTATGCAAGTCCAAACAAATTACTTGCTTTTAAATATCTTCAAGATATTTTCACCTCATATCTATTTTGTAATTCATATTACATTACTCTAGAGTAGAAAAACTAGTTCAAACTGAAAAGGAAAGAGGATTATGATGAGAGGGCCACGGGGTTTGTATGAATTATACGTCCATAAGAGTTGGGCGCCAATATGAAATTGAAATGGATTACGTATGGAATAAATACATGTTTCCGGAATATTACAGTACTATAAAACAGTTCAGAAATGTCATTTAACATTTTCCAATACTGTTATTTTCCAATAATGGATCATATTATAATATTATAGTTCAGAAATGATCAGTCAATAGTCTCACATTTTTGTTGTAATATCTCGCTGGATGATTTTCTCGCCACTCGTCGCTCTCTCGATACGAGGAAGCATAATTTATCGTGTAAAAAGATGGTATGTGAAATCGAATGGAAGGACAATTCTAAATAATGTATCACAACAAATTTTGTACTGTAATCATTGCGTAATAAATACTGAACTTTAAAAAGTCCGTCACGCAGGAACTGCTTAAACTAAGCGAATTCCTCAGCAAGTCAAATTTATGGTCCTATTTTCCTAGTTTGCAGAACTTATATTTATTTTGTTAAATTAGAAAAACTCAATTTCTGATAACATTTTATTTAAGTGTGTCAGATTACGAATTATGCATAAACGTAAGAGTACCTATTGTATAACGTATAATTTTACACAAATTTAATATATACTGATTAATTTTTCCATTACTTTATTAAAAATATTACTTAATACTTAATAAGTAAAAAAATATTTCATCATCATCATAGTACATTCACGAATTTAGGTCATTTGTTGACCTGTTTCGGCCTCAAGAGAAACACCATCCAGAAGTCTTTTGAGTGGACGTCCTGGTCTTCTTCTTCCTGCAGGTTGATATCTTAACATTAGTTTGGGTATTCTGTGATCTTCCATTCGATGAACATGTTGTATCCATCTTGACTTATAATCAGAAATTTTGTTTTCTAAAGATTCCATGTGTAATTCTTCTAAGATGTCTTCATTTTTTTTGTGATCTAGTAGTGTGTATCCTGCAGTCCTCCGAAGATATCTCATTTCAGCAGATCTAAGTCTCTGTATATCCTTCTGTTTCAACGTCCATACTTCGCTACCATACAAAAGAGTTGGAAGAGCCAGTGTTTTATACACTTTCAGTCTTGAATGCTTTTGGACTAACTGTGGCTTGAAGATAGAATTTATTAACCCTAAAATTCTTAAAAATTTAGATATTTTTGCATTTACATCCTTTTCTTCTTCATATGAGATATTGCATCCTAGATATGTAAAATTATTCACCTGCTCCAAAATTTTATTGTCCAGTACAATTTTACTTCTGACAGGATCTACACCTTGAAATGCCATAATTTTTGTTTTTTCTGTAGATATCTTTAATCCATATTCTTCTGTAATTTTGTTGAGTTCATACAGACCTTCCTGTATATTATCTTCGGAATTTGAATATTTAATTAATTAAATCACTGTATGTTATAGGATACATTGCAAATTTAAATATTAATTTAAATGTATGATATACATTGCGACGAAATAAACATGGCGGATGCTAGAGTGAAGTTTTAATTTTGGATTTCACGTAAACTACAATTATTTCTAATGGCTGGATTTCGCTGATTTTTGGTGTCCTGGTTTTATTTTTAATATACTTCATATAGGGGAACATGGGGCAGGATGGGGTATTTAATGTTTGTTCCATTATATTTAACATTATAAATGAGTAAAATTTTGTTCTCTGAAATGAATATGATCATTGGTATTTAATAAGCAGAAAAACATAATTACATTACAAATTAATAAAAAATTCGGGGATATACATCCAATAAAACTAGAGCAAAACATTTGCCCCGTTTTGCCCCATGGATGGGGCAGAATGGGGTACTAATTTTCATTTCTATTTTGCATTACTAATTAATAATATTTATCTATAAACTTATAAACTATAACACAATGATTCATTTTTCACAAAACACACAAACATGAGTGGCATCATCATCATCATCATCATCACTATCAACTCCAGCACAAGAGTTATGAGTCTACTGAAGACAAGAAGGACATATAATCCAGCCTTCTTCTGAATAGTCATGACAATAGAGACAATCATCTTCCTCAACGTCATTTTTGGCAGAGCCAGAATGATTTTTCGAATTAGGTAGGTTTAACCTGACTGCCTTAACTTTGGATGGTCCTGGTTTCGAGTCACTTTCTGGTAAAGCAAGTCGTCTTTTTACAGGCCTCTTTTCTAATTTATCCTTTTCAGAATGTTGCAGTTCACTTCTATATGGTGATGTCAAAATTGCACGTTTGCCTCGATTTTTTGAAACTCGCTTGTTCTTTTGAGACCCTTTTGGAATGGATGTGATATTTTCTGGGCTGGCACTTTGAAAATGACTGTGGTTTGGCGACTCTAGATTTTCAGGCAAGGAAAATGTTTCTGACGTCATATGTTCCTGAGGTTTGGAAGTGGTTGCCTTGCTATTATTATCAGAAGCAATCTGAATGTCTGTTGTTGAAGAAGGCAAGATATCTGCATCGTCAAACACATTCACATTTAACTGACCATATCGCAGTTTCTTCGAAAATCATTGACGGCTGTAGCCATTGTTGAGGCACGTACGTAAGCACTACCTCACTAAAAGGATGTTCTAAATTATTACGTTCCGCCAGTTGGAAGGCAAGTCCTCGAACTTCATTTACAGTGAGGCCGAAGAGTTGAGCTTCCATTTTTTTAGGTATTCAATATGTTCGGTTTTCCTGCTCTTCACTAAAAACGCAGGAGAAATATCCCATCGATTTCCTTACTGTGTAATCGACATTTTCTCTCTTTTTCTTCACGTGTCGTTCCAGAGTTGTTTGAGGCACAAGGGACCATTCTTCTCTCTGTGTCTTCTTTTTATAATTCCTAACCATTTTGAAACTACACTGACGAAAAGAGTTAGTCAATAATATGAAGACCGCATGGGGCAAGACGGGGTAGTACCCTGTCTTGCCTCACCCCATTTTGCCCCACGAACTCAATTATAATTTATGACGTTATGACCGGATTATTTTGAAACAAAACCTAATGCAGTATACATGTTTAGAAAGAAAATGGATAGTCTTTAACACAGTAATTGTTAGATATTATTCAAATGAAGCTTAGATGTACTTGCATGCACTGAAGAGAAGATGTAATATTGCAAAAATCCCTTCACAACTGACCACACAAGCAAAAAAGTAACAAAGACTTCACCGATGGCGAAAAACTGATCTGTACAAGTAGCTGAGACGTTACAGAGATACTTTTGAGAAATTCCGATAGATCGTGCCACATACTGGGAGAAAAATACACGTACCCCATCCTGCCCCACTACCCCATTCTGCCCCCTGCTCCCCTACATATAGGGGTACCAAGTTTCGTTGCGAAACATCAAAAACTGCAACCACTAGAATGATATTTAAATTTTTGAAATAGGTGAACTCCTACACCAAATGGTCCGATTTAGATGGTTAACGAACTCTATTTTAAATTAATTACTATATGGCAAGTTTGTTTTATGATAAAATAAAAAATTGTGGCAGCTAGAACGTTAAGACACACACACAAAATATATATATATATATATATATATATATATATATAATCATCATTTCATCATATTAAGGCACGACAACTTCAAAAGTGAAAGTTTTGGCCTTCTCGACAATCTTCCTCCATACCAATCTGTCTCTTGCCATATTCAAATTAGTCACTTTCATTTTCTTTAGATCGTTCATTGTGTCACCTTCCCATCCAGTCTTCCAACAGCTCTGCCTCTTATAGGTTTCCATTTGTAGAGTTTTTTTGACCAGTCTCTGATCATATATATAAATGTGTGTTCGTCATTTCCGGTGTCAACTAGATAGGTTCAGCGAAGATATGTAAAACTTTTCCAAAATATTTTTCATGAGAACAATATTAATAGTTTCATTCCTTCGGAATTAAAAAAAAGAGAGAGAGAGAGAGAGAGAGAGAGAGAGAGAGAGAAGTAAAATTAATGGGCCTACTTAACACATATGTGCACTAAATCATCGGCGCACATTGCACTCACAGATATATACACACATCGATTTTGTTATTGGTCTACTAGACAGGAACAATATTGATTTTTTAAAAATAGTCTTGAGAACAACCTCAATAGATTAATTCTTTCGAAATGTATAGTGATTCCACTGCAAGCTTTAGCAGACCCTTAAGGAAGACGAAAGTTAAGCTTCCCACCTTCTTAGACAATCGGCACTAGATGTCAGCCGGGTTGTCAGCCCTGCGTGACAATCGCTTTTATCTCCAGAATAAAGCGTCTGGATTCATTTTCATAAAGGCTGAGTAGACCATAACCCTGTCAGAAGGTTTAAGCCAGTTTACAAATCACAATTCCACCGGGAGTCAACCCCCGACATATTGTTTTGGAGCGTATTGCCTTAACCAACTACGCTACTTGTGCCCTACAATCGCTAAAGCAAATTTTCCAAACAAAATAAATCTAAAATACTATGAAATTAATATGACTCGCGACAATACACTCAATAATATGCTTTTTTGCGCGATAGTGCGTTTTGTCCTACTTGCAGCAACGGCGATCATGATTGAAAGTTCAAGTTCCTACATTTCGGGGTTGCCAACCTACGTAACTATGCTGTAATATTACATATTACAAACCTCGTGCGGGAAGTAAATATCACTGCCCTTTACATATACTATGTACAATGTATATACAAAAATATATCCAAAAGGTAGTGTTAATATACATTATACGAAACAAATCACTGTATTTTTAATGAACTGAACCTTATTTGAAACAATTTCGGCCGCGGTGGACTAGTGGTTATGCTACTTGCCTCTGGTCCTGAGGTCGCGGGTTCAAACCCGGCCGGGGTCAATGGATTTTTTTAGGATGGAAAAATCCAAGGAGCAAGTCCTCCGGGAGGAACTTTAAGCCGTGGGTCCCGAGTCTGAAGATTTTCAGGCTCGTAAAAGATCCTTAAGCCTGAATAAAAAGGCCTCTAAACAAAATTTACCAAATTTTCCCGTCTTAGTACTACCTTGGTTGTCAGTATGAGGAGGAACGCTGACCACGGACCACTCAAGTGACATCTACACGAAAACAGTGTAACTAAATTAGTATGGTTCAAATTCTTCCCTGTAGGGGGAGAGAGCCTATATCTCTGTTAAGGGAAAATATGGGCTTACAACAACATAAAACAATAAATGCGTACTTGCCGCCATTTTATCATTGACTGGTGTCACGGACTGCTGTAGTCTCAACTAATAAACATTGCCCACACTGTTAACGTTAGTCAGTTGTTTATAATGAACGCAAATATTTCCAACAAAGATGTTATTATTTTACTATTATATATTATTTTAAAAACACCATCGCGGAAAAAATAATGCACAACGCACATTTATGAAGTATTTTAGAGAATCTCGCTATCGTTCGGTTTAAACATTTCCTCGGTTCTGTAAAACACACTTCCCAACCTCGCAACGTACTATAGGTGTATATGTAAATCTATTTACCTTCATTTCATGTTATTGAAGGAATGATGGAACGCTACTTGATTACACATTTACAAGATCACAAGACTGTATGACTGACTAAAAATAAATCATTTCAAAGTGACCAACTCAACTTTCACTTCCTCGCCAAGTTGTGTCAACTTTTCAATACACAATGCGAAGAAGTGTCGAAATGAACTCTCAGATACTTCCAGCTTAATTCAAACTTAATTCCTAAGTCATTAAATTTAATCTCAGCTACAAAATTAATGAAGCTATCTAAGTTTCTTACAAGATTCTGTTCTAAACTTCTAATGCAACGACATTCCCTTCAAGACTGCAAAAAACAATCCCAATGAAACGATAGAGAATCTTACTGCCATATAACTATTAAGTTCATCGCTTGTAAGTCCCAGACAATAAGGTTAGAGAAAAATTACTTCGCAAATACTGTATTATAGTCGCAAATTAAGTTTACTTTTTATATAGCCTAACTAGCTAATACCCGGCGTGCGCTGCTACGCCTAAATAAATGAAAATGAACGTGATTTCATGTTTAGTTGAATAAGAGGAAAAAAGATTATAAATTTATATTTTTCATATACCAGGCGTTGCCCGGGAATCTACTTATCGGCGATCTTCTAGACATAAATGAGCTAAAATACGAAAATTAACGTGTTTTATGTTTAGTTAAATTAGGTATGGGCAAACATTTATATTGTAATTATTTTTAGATACCCCGTGCTGTTTACCCGGCGTTGTCCGGGAATCAACTCATCCCGATCTTCTTGGCATAAATGAGCTGAAAGACGAAAATTAACGTACTTATGATTAGTTGAATAAGTAGAATGAAAAATAATTATAAATGTACATCGTAATTATTTTATGATTCCCCGTGCCAATTACCCGGCGTTGCCAGGGAAACTACTTATCTCGATGTTTTTGGCATAAATGAGCTAAAAGACAAAATTCGTTATTGTGAGTTATCCGTAAAAGAATACCCGCCATGTGCTGCTATGCTTGCACAGGAATCTATGTATTATACCTGTCTGGATCTTATTGGCATCAATGAAAGACAAAAATGGTTATTTTTTGTAGAGCTTTTTGAGATATTCAATTCTGTGTACATTAATGTCGTGTACTTGTTATGGTTTAGGCAGCGTAAGCCATAATAAGAGGAAAAAAGATTATAAATTTATATTTTTCATATACCAGGCGTTGCCCGGGAATCTACTTATCGGCGATCTTCTAGACATAAATGAGCTAAAATACGAAAATTAACGTGTTTTATGTTTAGTTAAATTAGGTATGGGCAAACATTTATATTGTAATTATTTTTAGATACCCCGTGCTGTTTACCCGGCGTTGTCCGGGAATCAACTCATCCCGATCTTCTTGGCATAAATGAGCTGAAAGACGAAAATTAACGTACTTATGATTAGTTGAATAAGTAGAATGAAAAATAATTATAAATGTACATCGTAATTATTTTATGATTCCCCGTGCCAATTACCCGGCGTTGCCAGGGAAACTACTTATCTCGATGTTTTTGGCATAAATGAGCTAAAAGACAAAATTCGTTATTGTGAGTTATCCGTAAAAGAATACCCGCCATGTGCTGCTATGCTTGCACAGGAATCTATGTATTATACCTGTCTGGATCTTATTGGCATCAATGAAAGACAAAAATGGTTATTTTTTGTAGAGCTTTTTGAGATATTCAATTCTGTGTACATTAATGTCGTGTACTTGTTATGGTTTAGGCAGCGTAAGCCATTTAAGCGTCCAAAGAGCTACTTTTTTTTCGCGTTTTCCACTACAAAGGGCGATTTTTAAGGTTGTAGGAGTTGAATATCACGACTCTCTTATAGCCTATGTTCATCCCGGGAATCTCCTGAACATTTTGCAAAAAGCCCCATCACAATCGGATCAATGGTATAGCCGCGCATAAAGTACGAACAAACAAACAAACAAACAATAATTAAATTAATGTTTTTATTACCTCACCTCATATCCCTTTTCTTCTATACTGCAGTTTCGGAGCTTATCTCCATCGTCAGTAGTAATTGATACAGAAGCTAGCCTAATCAAACAAACAGATAAACTAAAGGAACTCACAGTCTGGGAAAAAATCCATATCCAAAAAAACAAAAAAGACAAACTCATGAATTTTGAAACTCCCGCAAATTTTGACCTGATCCAGAGGTTCATCGGTCCACCGATAGAAGTAAGAAGGAAACCGCCAAGAAACGACATAACACCGGTCGACCAGAGGCTACTGACGATGGAGATAAGCTCCGAAACTGCAGTATAGAAGAAAAAGTATATGAGGTGAGGTAATAAAAACATTAATTTAATTATTAAATTAAACCTCATAGTGTTCTTTCCCTGTGAAAGTTAAATAAACAAAGAAACGTTCATTTTTATATATTAGAAGATAAAGAAAGCTGAGAACTTCATCAACAAGGCCTATATTGTGTTAATATTTTAGGCGATCGAAATTAATATTCTCAATATGCTGTAACTAAAATGCAACGCTTATTTACTAACTTTTCAATCATAATGACCATCATGAACATATTAGGTTTAGGCTCAGTTGAGACTGTTCCTATAACTAAAGATGTTGATTTCTCCAGCATTGTTTACATCTTCCTCTGTCCCTGTGTCCTTGAGGTTGATACCGAAATACATTATTTGGCAAACGATTTGATTTTAGGCGGTTAGAAGCAAAGGGGCGTAAGTGCAAGTTTTGCAGTATAGAGGATAAAACTGCTAAGTTGAAGTTGTATAAGATAATCATAAGTAATTGAAAACTATAATAATTATTTCTATCTACTCCTGACGCATTCACTTATATCCCTTGGTCACTAAAAAAAATATACTTCAAGAATGTAATTATATGCACCAAACTCGTTTTTTATTTTAAAAAATTGCACCCCTTTGCTTCTAACAGCCTCAATGCATTCTGTGGAAGCGATTTAATAAATTATTTCAATATGTTTGGATATTTGCAATAACTGATAAAATAGATACATATAGATAAAAATGGAAGCAACACATAGACAGAATGAATGAAGACAGATATCCAAAACAAATAACAAAATACAAACCTAAAGGCACCCGAGATGTTGGCAGACCTAGAAAGAGATGGGCTGAAGTCGGAACGGGTCAACAGACCTAATCCATGAATGCAGATGATGAAGATGATGTTTGGATATCTTCTATTGTTTTTAACATTTAGCCTTTCACGAATACCAACATTTCAATTTTTATCCAACCTATTTAGACCTAAAAGAATATGCAAAAATCTCATGTGCAGCTTGTAATTTGGTTTTATATCTTGAATTCAAAATTTAATTGTTCACTACTACATTGTAGGAATGTTTTTACTGTTATATTATATAATCGTAATTTAGTTTCTATGGACATCTGTTTCTCAAAATGTTAAATTATTTCATTTATATTGTTATGTTTCTGTAATTTGAACTCTGTATATTTTTTTGTTTCAGAAATTAAGTGTCAAGTTAATAATTACATTTGGAAAGTTGTTCAATGTTTCCATCGAACTCTAATATAAAACTCTATTATTTTCCCTTTTTCGCACATTGCCGTAGCTTCTGTCTTGCAGACAGATTTTCACGTTATTATTTTTGACTATACTAACTTTTAACTATAAAAAATTAACTGGAATCAATAAATTTAATTATTGCACCACTTTTTACTTGCAACATATATTAAAAGTTGTTTTCTTCCAATGCCATAGGAACTGTAACCCACTTCTGGGATTGTGACCCGTGGAAAGTGGCTTATATTAGCCGAAAAATTGATGGGTGATAAATGATAACGAAACACCAGGAGAGTCCTTAAACCTAAATTTAACCTAAATCCCAGAACGACAGGATTAATACCATTTAAGAAAACATTCTTGTAGTCTGAGAAGGAATCGTACCCGGAACTTCCTGAACTGTCGTCAGACATTCTGACCACAAGACCATGAGGATGGTAGGTATATAGTATAAAATGTAATTATCCACAAACGCTTGAAATAATCACACTGGTCAACACGATTTTTGTCTCGTGAATACCAAGTTGTACTTAATGCAGTTTTTATATCGTGATTTCACCACCCACAGTTTTTTTTTTAATTTCAATTTCAATTAATGGATTTAAATAATTTTTTTCGATAAACGTATTTTCGTCCATTTGGCCATTGTAAAATAAAACCAAATGAGCTAACTCAAATGATTTCAGCTATGGAATAGAGATATCAAGGCAAATGGAATCCTAATATGCTGGCCGATTATTGTTGGACCATCAAGAGGGATGCTCCACAGGCGAAATATAGCAGAAAAATTGTCATTTCTTACTTTCTAGGCGAGTCCGAATGTTCGAATATTGTGTAGTTACGAATGCAGAAAATATTAAAGTGTTATAAATTATAAATTTGTGTCTCTCGGAAACCTTGCATGATGGAGAAAAACCGATATATTTCAATTCAGGAGAAATAATATCAGATTCACATATTTTTCTTTCTAACACAAAAAAAAATTCTATTGCTCAGTGTTATTATACTAATGTAATTAAGGCCCGGATACTCAAGTTAGAACTTAATGTGTTAGTTTTCCAATACTTTCACACACACACATATATTGCGAACTAAAGATGGAACATTCATTGTACAATAATTTCAATAATTTATCACTACTTTCTCAAATCAGCTCAGTTGCAATTCGAAATAATGTTCTGATGTGATTTCGGCCAATACAGGATCCGAGCCCACACAGCATCGTGAAGAATTTGGATACCTACAATAAGTAGTGGCTCTGGATTAAAAAAAAAAAAGCTGTAACATCTGGGGGATCCGATATGCTGACCATGTCAGACAAGTGGGACGAAAAAAGTACGTTGGCCGAAAGACTGACGAAATTTCACCATAAAAGCACAACCGTCAAACGCGGACATATATTTCACTATAGAGATCTTATGTCCGTGCACCCACGAACCTACGGATTCGATAGAGCCAGATAGTTCTAAATGAAGAAATGATAAATGTTTAAGCATACAGTATAATAGATTAATGGATAACATTTGTAGTCCCTCAGAGAGATAGGTCTCTCTCTCATATTTATTTCTCTGGATTTAAGAAATTTATTATTTCCATGATTCAATTCTGTCTCGCTGTCTTTAAAACCTAGAGCCAAGATCGGGTTAGAAGGATTCTAAAATTAAGATGGAGCGCAATGGATACAAGTGTAGTTGTCCTCAATTTTTCGAGTAGAACGAGTACACAGCCTCCGGGAAGGATAAGGAGGCGTGTTCGAATTCGCGGAAGACTGGATAAATCTGGCAATCAATACCTAGAATTCATTAAATGAAAAAAAGAAGTACAATCTTCTTAGGACGTGAATCATTATATGGGTAAGTTTACAAGAGGAAATGTAGACCTATAGCGTGAAATGAGATGGCGCTTGGTTTTTGTTGCTGAAGTTAATGATCTCCACTCTGACTCCAGCAGCTCATACTACTTCCTTCTGCTCGCCTGACCTTAAATTTCATACTCGTACTTACAACAGATCGTATTCCAAGATAGATTCATATTGAAAGTTGTGTGTAGTAAGAGGCTTAACAGAATATAAAAAAATAGATTGGGTTTAAGAAATAATATCGACCGCGTTGGTTAAAGCGAGAGCGTTTGAGGCTCATATTCGTAAGGTCCCGGGTTTAAATTACTTTGCTGAGCAACCTGACGTGAACCTTCTCTCTCTCCTTTTTTTTTTTTTTTTTTTCAGTGGCGGTTTTTCAGGTGAAGCGCCAGTAAATGTTTTATACTATTTTTAAATAGCATTTTAATTGTTAAAAACATCATTACTTATGGAGCAGAATTTTGGCCATTAACAACAAAAACAAATAAGTACCTTTTGGAAACGGAAATGGATTTTATACGAAGGGCTGCAAGAATTTCAAGAAGAGAAAAAATTAGGAACTCAGTTATAAGGGAGAAAATGAAGATTGAAGACACTATTTTAGATTATATTAAAACTCAGCAATTAAGATGGTACGGACATGTCCAGCGAATGGAAGAGGATCGACTACCAAAATCTGTTTTGGAATGGAAACCTGAGGGAAGACGAAGCAGAGGAAGACCTAAAACCTTCTGGAGTCAGTGAATATGTTTATATATGAAAGAGAAAAATCTACAACCAGGAGATTGGATGGACCGACAAAACTGGCTATTAGGAATCGGACGATGTCAAAGACATTAATCAGCCGATGATCTATTTATGCATGAACCGGCTAAGCGCCATTTTTAAAAGTAAATATTTTAATGTCTGTTGGGCTGGCTCATGAAGTAAGTGTACCGCACACCTTTAGCACCAAATCTTTAAAAATAGCCTATGTTATTAAAGTAAAATGTAAATGCAATCAATCCTATCAGATTCTATGTTTTGCAATAAACGGCCATGAGACCAGATCTGCTAATCTAAATTTTGCATCATGCAGCTAAGCGCCAACTTTTCCCGCTTTTAGATTGATTCATAACTGTCAAACAAGGAAAATAACTTGCATTATCCAGGATTGTTAATTTGGCACTACAATAAATGGTGATGGTCGATTTACACTTTAAACGTATTAGTAGAAAGTTGCATAATGGCGCATAGCCGGTTGCTGCCTAACGACGTGCAATTATTAATTTGCCTTATGGGGCGTCGAAGAAATGAACGCGAAAGTCCAGCTTCATAAACATAAATGGAGACAGAACATTCTTAGGATGTCAGAACATCGTCTACAAAAAAAAAAATAAATACATCATCATCATCATCACCATCATAGTACATTCACGAATTTAGGCCATTTGTTGACCTGTTTCGGCCTCAAGAGAAACACCATCCAAAAGTCTTTTGAGTGGACGTCCTGGTCTTCTTCCTGCAGGTTGATATCTTAACATTTGTTTGGGTATTCTGTGATCTTCCATTCGATGAAAATTATCACCCTGCAGGAAAGAGAGACTTAGGTCGACCTCATCGCCTTTGGACAAATCACTTCCAGTTGTAATTCACAGACGGGAATAAACTCAAACCTGTGTTTTCGGCAGAAGAAGACCTTGTCTTACTTAGTATTTTGTTCAGATTTATCTTGTGCATTTGTATTCCCGTTCGCTGCCTACCATTGGCTTAAATTCCTGGACAAGGAGTAAATTCACGGAGGGTAAAGGATGAAGCTATAATTTTCTATCTTCAATATAGCTGTAATTTGCACATCGGTTGCATAACAACGAAGATAACCAGGATTAAATAAGGACCCTCTGCGAGATTAGTAAGAAACTCTCCTGATAACAGTATTCCGTAACATCGACTATGGTTTCAAATCCCTTTTAGCCTCTTGAGCTGATTCAAACACTTTTAATAAAGTGCCGTAAAATAGACTGTGATGGGCAAGACATGTGGCATGAATGAGGAATGAAAGAGGGGCTTAGAAACTTCCTAAGGAAACCCAGAGGAAAAGTGCCCACACTTTTAATAAAGTACCGTAAAATAGACTGTGATGGGCAAGACATGTGGCATGAATGAGGAATGAAAGAGGGGCTTAGAAACTTCCTAAGGAAACCCAGAGGAAAAGTGCCCACACTTTTAATAAAGTACCGTAAAATAGACTGTGATGGGCAAGACATGTGGCATGAATGAGGAATGAAAGAGGGGCTTAGAAACTTCCCAAGGAAACCCAGAGGAAAAGCGCCCACACTTTTAATAAAGTACGGTAAAATAGATAGACTGTGATGGGCAAGACATGTGGCATGAATGAGGAATGAAAGAGGGGCTTAGAAACTTCCTAAGGAAACCCAGAGGAAAAGCGCCCACACTTTTAATAAAGTACCGTAAAATAGACTGTGATGGGCAAGACATGTGGCATGAATGAGGAATGAAAGAGGGGCTTAGAAACTTCCCAAGGAAACCCAGAGGAAAAGCGCCCACACTTTTAATAAAGTACCGTAAAATAGACTGTGATGGGCAAGACATGTGGCATGAATGAGGAATGAAAGAGGGGCTTAGAAACTTCCTAAGGAAACCCAGAGGAAAAGCGCCCACACTTTTAATAAAGTACCGTAAAATAGGCTGTGATGGGCAAGACATGTGGCATGAATGAGGAATGAAAGAGGGGCTTAGAAACTTCCTAAGAAAAACCAGAGGAAAAGCGCCCACACTTTTAATAAAGTACCGTAAAATAGACTGTGATGGGCAAGACATGTGGCATGAATGAGGAATGAAAGAGGGGCTTAGAAACTTCCTAAGAAAAACCAGAGGAAAAGCGCCCAGTATGTAGATCTAGAATGAGGTAGAATAATAACATTAACAATAATTTGTGGGAAGTGAATTATATTGGGGATGATCGGAAAACGTTGGCTCATGTTAGGAATGTATGGAGAGCTGATGTCCCGCTACATTTTTCCAAACTCTTAGGGCCTAAAGCTGTACGAACATATTGTATTTTTTAATATGTTCCTGTATATCTTGTAGTTCATCTCCATCTTTGGTAATAATACTTCGAATATATGCAAAATTTTTCATTTCATTCTTCTCTCTTTGGTATACATTTTCTAACCACTTTATTTTCAAATACTCGTAATCTTTCCTCTACTATTAAAGTAAGAGACCACTTATTCTTTTAAATAGCCTCATGGCTAGAACTGCCCGACACATAAATAGTTAAAATAAATAATAGTTTAAAAAACTAAAACAACACGCTTTATTAGGAAACCGAACTAAAAAATGAAAAATAATTTTAATTTCCAACACGCTTGGGATAAATTTAAAGTGGTCAATAAAAAAATCATCTCCAACACATCTAGAATAAAACAAGAGTTAACTACAAAAAAAATAATTTTACCATCAAAAGCGTGTGGTGCTCTATATCAATTAATATATTTGATAATAAACAGATATTGGTAAAAGTAAAGTCTCTAAGAAGAAAACGTAAAAACTCCTGGCGCGACAGGCCTACAAGGCCCTTAGCCTATCATCCGGCTGCTGGCCTCACATCCACATGCGTCAATCACAGAGGTAGATGATAATCAGCCAGTGTAGGGGAGACATTTGGTCAGCATGTCGAGTCCCCCAGTCGTTATAGCTGGTTTTCTCAACCTGGAGTCGCTACTTATTGTAGCTACCCAAATGCATCACGATGCTGGGTGGGCACCGGTCCCATACTGGCCGAAATACCATGAGAAAATTTCTTCCCCCATGGAGACTCGAACCAGCGCAAGTCCCATAGCTCTGCGCCAAGGCTTCCTGCCTTAACCACTCGGCTACGGCGCGGGACAGAAGAAAACGTAAAAACCATAAAAAGCACCCCAGATTTTGATGGTAAAATTATTTTTTTTGTAGATAACTCTAGTTTTATTCTAGATGTGTTGGAGATGACTTTTTTGTTGGCAACTTTAATTTTATCCCAAGCGTGTTGGAAATTAAAATTATTTTTCATTTTTTAGTTCGGTTTTCTAATAAAGCGTGTTGTTTTAGTTTTTTTAAACTATTTTCTATTTTTTAGTTTAATTTTCTAATAAAGCGTGTTGTTTTAGTTTTCTTTTAAACTATTATTTATTTTTTTAATCATCATCATCATCGTCCTTTCAAGTATTAGGTCCAGTGGCCCGTTACGGTCTCCCGCCATCTCCCAAAAGGTGGACCCACAGATCTTCTGCCTCGAGGAATGTAGTGAAGAATTTGTTTTGGTATTCTGTGACGATCCATGCGCTGAATATGGGCTAGCTAATTGTTTATTTTTTTAATTTTTAGTTTAATTAATTGTCATAAACCGGAATCCCATGGAAATTTAATTGCTTACGACCTTTTTAGTATCTAGGCACAAATATCTTCTTGTAAGCCCATGTTTCCCTTAACAGAGATTTAGGCGCTCTCCCCCTACAGGGAAGAATTTGAACCATACTAATTTAGTTACACTTGTTTTCGTATAGGTGTAATTTTTTAGTGGTCCGTGGTCAGCGTTCCGCCTCATACTGACATCTAGGAAACCAAGGTAGTACTAGGACGGGAAAATTCGGTAAATTTTGCTTAAAGGACTTTTCATTCAGGCTTAAGGATTTTTTACGAGCCTGAAAATCTTCAGACTCGGGACCCACGGCTTAAAGTCCCTCCCGGAAGACTTGATCCTTGGATTTTTCCATAAAAAAACCGACCCCGGCCGGGTTTGAACCCGCGACCCTCGGGACCAGAGGCAAGGGGCATAACCACTAGTCCACTGCGGCCGATAGGCACGAATATAATTATATTTTTTATTGTTATCTAACATTATTATAATATTTTTGAATATTTTAATATAGATAAATAGTTACAGTTAATCGTATCCTACTCATATTTTTTGGATAAATTACAATGTGGTAAGTTTATAAAATTGTCATTAATATTTTACAGAATAAGATAAAAATGTAAATATCTTTAAATTCGATACTATTATAGTATGAGCTAAAAGTAATACTCTTTAAATAAAAATCCTCCGGGCCGGATTTGAACCAGCGACCTACACAACGATGGACTAAAAAGTCGATAAGTCCGCAACCTATTATACCGGACTTTATTTGTTTGATGTCCTGATGATCCTGGCCAGGCTCATTGGTCCTTTACAAGTATACAAAGTTTCAAGTCGATCCATTGTTTTTAAGTGGGCTAACATCATGTTGAAAGATTCCGTTAGAAAGAAAGACAGATACAGGCCAAACTAATATAAAGCGTGTAAAAAGGCCCCTAAATATTTCCTTAGACAATATAATATATAACTAACTGTTATAGGTATACTTTTATTATTCCTTTATATTTTACATTTTCTTTACCAAGCAAATTACTTAATCAAATTATTGATTATTATTATTATTATTATTATTATTATTATTATTATTATTATTATTATTATTTTTATTATTTGTTCTTTCCTTGTCATGTTTATTGTGTATCCTATGCATATTATGCATTATTAATCAAGTTGTAGATAATTCATAACTTATTATATGAATAATTTAACCCTGTGATGTGGAAGAGAATATCTTACTGTCTTAACTCCATCAGGTAAAATAAACAAAAAGAAATAAATGGTCTATTAATCATCATAGAGGAGATGATTCATTAAAAGATTACGTCAGTCCTTTCCAATTCTTTTCCTCGTCTGTCGACTTCTATTTTGCCTCTTGGATATAAATTTCGAACTGTTCTAATCAACTTTGTATTATTGGCTCTACTATTGACTGACGAGAAAAATGCAAGCCAAGGATGGGGGGTTCAAGGGAGGAAATGCAGATGTCAGTCAAGGTTACAGAACAGTATTGTTAACACGTGTTAGCAGATGATTTTTGTGCCAGTTGGGTAATTAAATTATACTCATTTTATTTAACTGAGGGTATATTGTTTTCGTTCAGTTTATTTAATTTAGCCGTAGATATAGTTTTTATTTGTTGCAATTGCTTTAGTTTGCACGCCAGCTCAATGACTGAAAATTACGTGAAAATTAGTACAATCCCTGGATTTCTTCGGGTCGCATTCTTCTCGTCGACCAAAATGTCTGAATGAGCGTTCCACACTGTTTTCCTAGTCTTTGCCGGAGATTTAACAGCATATGTAATCATTCATCACTGGTCTTACTATGGTTTTATACATTTTTATTTCAGGCCTATTTTCAATATTAGGATAATTTATTATTCCATATTATATCTATTAAGCAATCCTATATTATGGAGACTTACCCTCTTACTAATAATCCATATATAACTTTTATACAAGGTTTATACACATCTCAGTTGAAAATTCTTACTAATAAACACTGTATTAGCTGTTCAGTGTTAGAAGAGGTGTACAACTTTACATGGGAATCGTTATACATGCCTCCAGCCTTGTTTAAGCATTCTATAACTAGACAAAATGTCGGACTTCAAGATCAACTGATTGTTTTCTTATGTTATTGATGAAAGTTTCCTTAAATTTAACCCAAAATGCAACTCTTTAACGACTGTTTAATGGATGCACAGGGCATAAATAATATTAATAAAGGCATCATAAAATGCCTTTCGTTACACTCATTCTCGATTAGGCCTAAAAATATTTTAAAATTGAACATTGAATCACAAAAGGATATGTTCTACAATAATTGCTGTAGACAAGATTTAACCTGAATGTAGTTTAAATGCTTCATAATATTATTTTAAGAAAACTTTCTTGCATCTTAAATACATAACGCACACAGCGATATAAAAATGTATTTAAGTATACAGGTACTATTATTGCAACAAACTACATGTTAACTTGGTAGTCTTGTGGTTAGAGCTTCTGACTACTATGCGTGAGGTGGTAGGTTCGATTCCCGGTGAAACTATAGTGATTTTTTTTTTTCACTTGAAATGATTTTTTTGTTGTCGGTAACATTTCCTACCATTTTGAACGTTTTCTAACGCATCTTAAAACACTGCATATAATTCATAAGTAATGGGAAAAGCTTTTATTAGTTTCCAAGAATTGGTCGAAATTCTTGACGTTAGATGGCAGCACGTTATCTGTGAAACCAATTCTACGTTTTATTTGACGCTATGTCAAGGGAAATATATATAAATTAAAACACACATTTTTTCCGTACCTCCTCAATTAGGGAATCTCTATTAATTCTTATCCATATTCATTTCTTACACAATTAATCACTAGTTGATGATGTTTTATTTCAGTTACAAACTGCGAGTAATATTGTTCTGACGTCATTATGACGACGAATATGTGACATTGTGTATAACTGCTGTTTTGTTATATAGCTCCGGCACAACGTTTATTAGTAAGGAAATTATACATGATCTACATAAGGCTTATATATTGTATAATTAAACAACTGATGAAAGCCTGTATTAGAGATTTTTATTAGTAAGACCGTTTGTGTTTAGGCTATCACAATATCCTTAATAATAACTCGAAGAATAACATTTTATATAATTTTAGTGTAACATTTTTAGAGGAGTTGAGATACCAAGACTTTAACTTATTTAAAGTATCATTAATATTACATAGAATACACACAACTGCATTCTTTTCTCTTACTCTCTCGCAAAATACTGGCTGAGAAATGGTTTCATTTGGGAAGGTAACGATCCATGAGGTTACTTAGGACAGAAGACAGCTAGCGGATGTTAGTTAAGTGAGGGGGAATTTCAAGTAGCATTTGAAATGCATAAAGAACGAGTCAATCCACCTGCGTCTCGCTGAAAAGAGAGGGAAAGAGAAACAGGTCTCTGACCAGCGTAGAAAGACAGGTGAACTCTTTGCCAAATGTCTGAGCAAACTCAAGTATATTACAAAACGAATGCATAAGATAACTATTTCAAGTTCACTTTCAATCAATAGTAATGTTCTAGTTAAAGGCAGGAAATCGCGAGAATATATAATAATAATAATAATAATAATGATTCATTCATAGTGTTCTGCTCAAGAGCAGATCTTTCACTGCAAACTCAGTATTCTCCACTCTATAATAATAATAATAATAACCATTATCATCCGGTATCATGGCAGCTGCCGCCGTCTTCCGGAAACCAAACGTCATTCCTCTCTGCCTATCCATTGATCTTCCTCCAATCCTCTGATATTCATAGCTGCTTGTACCCCTTCTATACAAGTTTTCTTCGGTCTTCCTCCTTTCTATTGGGATCCATTCCATAACAATTTTAGGCAATCTTTGCTCTGGCCATACCACTGTAATCTTTTCTTTTCTATAATGTCTATGATGTCCGGCTCCTCTTGTTCACCCATAATTTCCCTTATTTCTTTATTTCGTATTCTATCCATTCTAGATTTTCCGGCTGATCATCTTAAAACATCCATTTCTGTACCCGTGTGGAGTTGCTAGTCTCCCATCGGGCGCCTCCCCATGTAGCGGATAGGAGAATGCTCACTAGATATGGCGGGTACTGGGGAAATAAAATACCCAGGGCGGACGAAAACTAGCGCTGCTGCCTTGCAGTAAGATACAGGACTATCAAAGGCTAGAGGAAGAAAACCTTTAACAAAAATTATCCGTCCCCCAGATTGGGGGTTCATGCATCGCACCAGCTCCTCGTTCATCATAAAAAAGAAAAAAATGCTAAAAAACCAAACATCATGCCTCGGAAAAACACTGTAGGACGATTAAAACTATGTAAAAGGGCTTAGAAAATTGACACATGGAATATTCAAGGCGCAGAAATAATAATAATAATAATAATAATAATAATAATAATAATAATAATAATAATAATGGTAGTGGTGGTGGTACTACAGCCTTTTTTGAACCATGGTCGCTACCAGGTTTTTTTCCATTCGTCTCTTTTCAAAACCCTTCGAAGTAAGCGTAATAAATATTTCTTACGAAACTACGTATTAATTTTCTTAGCAAGTACGTGGCTATCACAAATATAACAGAACACGATCCAGTTATCCAAACAATGTTGAGAACATTCCTTCGGCCTTACGACCAGTTACGCATAGTGAATCCCTATTCCAATCTCATATATCATTCTTGAAGATGTTCCACAGGAGAGCAGTTCACGAAATGAATGCGATAATTATAATTATTACAACCTGAATAAGATTCCGCACCACAATTGTTTAATCAAAATTAACTTAATTATTTAACTCCTGACTTTAATCTGACAAAAGATATCGGCTAATTGCTTCAGTCAAGATTGAAAAAAAAATCCACTACCCGGAAAATTATTCTATTGGTATAGGACCAGGGGAAAGGGATTAATCAAATTCTTTAAAGAAGAAACACTGTTTTTTTTCTTTTGATATTGAGGGTTTATTGGGTTTCTTTAATACCACTTATAATCCAAGTCAGTGCAAGTTATTTACAGACTCATCAAAATTTAGCCTACTTTTTTACTCCAAGCGTGACAAGCCCTTGGCTTTACCAGCCGTCTGCTGGCCTCACATCCACATGTGTTGTTCAGAGGTAGACGATCCTTTAGCCAGTGTAGGGGTGACATGTGGTCAGCATGTCGGGTCCCCCGCCGCTATAGATGGTCTTGTCAACCTGGAGTAGATACTTATTGTAGCTACCCAAATGCCTCGCGATGCTGGGCGGGCACCGGTCCCATACTGGACGAAATTTCATGAGAACATTTCTTCCCCATGGGGACGCGAACTAGCGCAAGTCCCGTAGCTCTGTGCCAAGAACGTAACTTTTACATAACGTAAATTTATTTGGATCAATGCCCATAGCACATTCAGTACATATCAATGGAAATTTCAAAAATGAAATTCGTGAACTATGAAAAACATTCTTGGACAATTTATGGAGAATTAAAAGTACTTGGTCAACAATCCGGCTACAAAAAGAAAACCGTGTTTAATTTGTGAATGAAATAGGCTAATCAAAGATGAGCACTGGAAGGTAACATACTGGTCCAAAAGAAAAAATCTCCAATCCGGTTCACAGAACGTAACAAATGTGCCACTTGTTTAACCAAGCAAGGATTATTACCTCATCTGCACACCAAGCTCCGAATTATGAAAGAGTTCACTAAAGCCCTACCAAAAGATGGCGACTGTTTCCAGTACTTGACAACAAAATTTCCGAAAGTATCTTATGAGAAACTTAAAGAACATCTTTGTAGAGAGATCGCAGATCAGACATTTAATGAAAGATAATTTGTTTGAAAGTACACTAAATACAGTGGGAAAAAAAGATATTGGGGTTCGTTTAAAGACGTAAAGGCCAACTTTTTTGGCAACAACGAACATCAAAATTACAAAAACGTGATTAAAACAATATTGCAAGAGTTTCATGAAATTATGATGTAACACGAGTGTGAAGTTTCATTTCCTATATTTACATAATTAATTTTTTGGAATAAAAATATTACAAAGGAAACTAAAATGAAAATTTATAAGAGCATAATACAGAATATTTTGTCATGTGCAAGTGAAACTTGGTCTTTGACGGAATTAGAAAATAATAAAATTAGAACAGTTGAATTTGATTATTTTAGACGAAGCCTCCAAAAAACAAGACAGGATAAAATAAATGAATTCCTTTGGAGGGAAATGAATGTACCAACATGTGTTGTTAAGAGGATTGAAAATCAAACGCTTAAATGATATGGCCATGTACAAAGAATGGAAAATGAAAGATGGCAAAAGAATATATACCAATGGTCACCCCCTGGAAGAAATAAACGTGGCAGACCAAGATGGAAATGGAAAACCTACGTCAGAACTATAATGGATGATATGAATTTGGAAGAGGGAAATTGGAATGATAGAGATAAATGGAAACTGAAGACGGCAAACCTATAATTGGGGAAAGCCGAATAAGAAGAAGAAGAAGAATTTTTCCCTGCAAACTTCGGTGATCGCTGAAGAACAAGAACGTTTCCACCAGGACATCAAGGACATGGAAAAGAGATACCAGGAAAAGTCGAATGCAACAATGATGGCTGACTATTGTTTAATACTAAAAAGAGACGACACTGGTGAAGAAGAGTAATCAAGGAAGAGGGATTTCAACCCATGTCAGGAAGAAACTGAAGGAGTGAAGTCAGGAAAGAATAGAATTAAGTTATTATATCATAGCCTATTAACATTCTTTAACTGAATAGGATCTTTACCAGGGACGGCCACCCATCACTTTATATCCGTCCCCTGTAGCATTTTAATACATTAAAATATGCTAAGGGCCTATAATGTTAGTCCATCAGTAATGGAACAAAAACTTGTGTAATGTGTTATAACGACATAACAAGAATAGTAGTAAATCAACAAAAGCTTATAACAACACTAACAAATAATAAAATGTATAGTCATGCAAAAACAATGACAAAGGGTAGATTCTCAAAAAGAATACTAAAATGGGTCTCACTCGATAGAAGAAAAAGAGGACGGCCAAAAATAATGTAGAATGATGGTGTTTTGAGAAGCATAAGCGGAAAAGGATTGGCTCATGGAGATTGGAATGACAGAGAGATGTAGAGGTGAATGTCAGTACATTAATTGGACGCATGATGCGAATGAAAAATTGTGAAACCTGCTAAATAAATAATAATCCACAACTATAATAGGGCCTATGGCCCGCACCACCTTGAGGTTTCTTCCATTTGGCCAGTGATAGTAAGTTTAGACGGCTCGAAGTATATTAAAATTTTACTTTACGAAACATTATTTTTTTTTACTTTAAAGTTTTACTATAATTGAATTGTGGTGGTATATACTATTGTATATCCTAACGCTGCGTTGTAATTTTACACAGAATTACAAAGCACGCAATCTTTAAATCGAACTATAATATTTTCCCTGTTTAAAAAAATCCAATTTTTTGTTTAAAAACTTCAAAAGTGATTCGGAAAACCTTACGCGATACAGAAAACTAAAATCAGATATGAAATCAGGAAGAAAAAATACTTTTAAGGCCACATTATTGTTGTAAAACATCGTTCTAAAAGTTTTAAAATGTTGCACAGTAAAATGTTAAAGTTGATTCATACATAATTCCCGAAAATGAAAAAAATTTAAGAAATGGTTAACAGAACTATTCTATAAATTATAGAATTATAATATAAATAATATTTCAGTAACAGACTTTGAAACAACTTCAAATAATAAGATTGAAAAAGCTAATGCTTTAATACGAAAACATTTTAGAGAAGCTTCTGTTCTAATTAATGTAGATTGGCATGTCGCATAGAATCCCCGATAATAAATTACACTGGTCAACATGATTTTTGTCTCACGAGTACGAAAAGTTGTACTTAATGCAGTTTTTTTATCGTGTTTTCAAATATGTATTCGGAATTTCTCCATCACCCACAGTTTTTTTATTTAAATTTCAATTAATGGATTTAAATAATTATTTTTGAAATAAACGTTCTTTCATCCATTGAGCGATGAGCACGGGGAACACTTTCATCAGGATATTTCAGCTATGGAAAAGAGATATCAAGGCAAATGGAATCCTAATATGCTGACCGATTATTGTTGGACCATTAAGAGGGATGCTCCACAGGCGAAATATATCAAAAAATCGTCACTTCTTACTTTCTAGGTGAGTCCGAATGTTCGAACATTGTGTAGTTCCGAATGTATAAAGTATTAAAGTGTTTAAAATTATAAAAACCTGTCTCTCGGAAACTTTGCGTGATGGAACCGATATCATATTTGAATTCAGAAGAAAAATACCTGTGTATAGGAGAAGAAATGGAAAATATAAATTTCAACAATGGAGAAGAACTAAAACCTAGTATTGAATGCACTTATTTAGGAACAAAATTAGACCATTCAGGCGATAACACAGTGGAAATTAAAAATAGAATCGCACAAACAAAACAAGCAATAAATGCTTTAAACTCTGTTTGGTGGAGCAAAAATATTAGGTAACAGTAACTCCTGAGGAGAGGAGAATAGCTGTATTTAATAATGGAATTTGAAGGGGATTAAAAGGTAAAATTCCTGAAATAGGTCAAAGGGATCCAATGTCGATTGTAGGAGACAATCTACTATGAAAGAATGCTCAAGAATATAGAAAATTACAAATATATCAAACCATAATTCAGAGCATTTTAACATATGGTGCTTAAGTGTGGCAAATTCCTACCTGGGAAATGAAAAGAATTTTAAGTACAGAAATGGATGTTTTAGAAGATCAGCTGGAAAATCTAGAATGGATAGAAATAAAGAAATAAGGGAAATTATGGGTGTACAAGAGGAGCCGGACATCATAGACATTATAGAAAAGAAAATATTTACAGAGGTATGGCCATGTCAAAAGAATGCCAGAGCAAAGATTGCCTAAAATTGTTATGGAATGGATCCCAATGGAAAGGAGGAAGGGAGGAAGAGAGGAAGACCGAAGAAAACTTGGATAGAAGGGGTACAAGCAGCTATGAATATCAGAGGAATGGAGGAAGATCAATGGATGGACAGAGAGGAATGGCGTTTGGTTTCCGGAAGACGGCGGCAGCTGTCATGATACCAGATGATGGTGAAAAAATACTATCAGAATCACATATTTTTCTTTGTGAGATAAAAAAAAGTTTTTTTTGTTGCTCAGTGTTAGTGAACGAACAGGTATGCTAAAGCATCATTACTTTCTCCCAAGGTATAACGAACAGGTATGCTAAAGCATCATTACTTTCTCCCAAGGTATAACGAACAGGTATGCTAAAGCATCATTACTTTCTCCCAAGGTATAACGAACAGGTATGCTAAAGCATCATTACTTTCTCCCAAGGTATAACGAACAGGTATGCTAAAGCATCATTACTTTCTCCCGAGGTATACGCGAGAGACCGAGCACACCCATACTCGGCACGTACGACTATCAAAACTTGCAAATATAAAATACCGTTATATCGTACTATCTACTATCTCGATCGGGTAATATAAGAATAAAAAAAAAGACTCACCGTATCCAGATTGAAAAGTGACGATACTTTCTTCATAAATCCATCTTGTTGACGTCGCTTGCGTCGACTTGTCATTTTATCATCACTTGTATTTAATCCAAAGCACTTTAAATAAATACCAATGTAAAATACAAGTTAACAAACGGGTCACTTATCACCAGTCCCAGCTGTTTCTTGAATCACACATCACTTTCACATTTGTCAGCTCACTACACTGTGCATGTCAAAGGCACTTAACATCGCCACCAAAAGCATCGTCATATCCATAAAACACTGCACGTCTACCTACAGAAAAAAAAAGCCCATATACTTCGGGTATCATAATATTTATATAGAAATAAAGGCCCATATACTTCGGATTATCATAATATTTATCAGTCAATACAAAAATTCATATACTTCTTTCCAAAAAATTAAGAAAATATGACCATTACATCCATTTTTATATCAGTATTATAATAAAAACGTCTTTCCCTCCTTACAATGCGATCATATTGACTATTTAACTCATGCCCCAAATGGGAGTCAATGACCGGCCAATCACGTTTCAATGAATTTTGTTTTACAACCAATGACAGTCGTGTTTCACCTAGCTCTTTATCACCTCCTGCTTTTGTGATAAAGAAATCTCCTCCTTTTTAATATTCTAAACAGGTCAGAGCATTATAATTTCTCCAAAAAGACATTGAATATAGTAAATAATGAATAGAATCCTTGATTTACTGAGATATTTACTAAAAAAAATACCTATAATGTTGATTGTAATATACAGTTTGATGTGTTTCATTATTTATCCACTAGGGTGCATTCTTACAATATTGCGATCATATTTGGTAATAAATAATATGTTCAAGTTGCAGTGAATAAACATAACCTCGCATTTTTTTATTTTTCAAATATCGCCGTTTACATTAAATACATAAAGATTTTAAAACACCGGTAACTATATTTAAATAAATGTTTTTAGTAAACAGCTTAATTTTATTCGTTAAATAGTCCTATCAAATGCCACTCTTTTATTTCCAAATCCTGATTCAGAAATCACTCGTGATATTACTTATAATAAATTAGAATTTATTTGTTCTTTTTTTTTCTAAAACAGTACTGGATAAAGCCATGTTTTCTTATATTTATGAGGCATCAGTTAGGGAGAGAAACCAATTCGAACACAGAGGCCGCATGACCATGAACTCCCCATATATTATAAGGTAATAAACACAAGATCACAACATAGTCTCTTACTTAATATACCGCAACATAGGACATCACATCACTCCATGTCATATACCATCTCCACTTCTCGCAACTGGAATTCCCTACCACAAGAAATAAGGGGCTGCCGGACATTGGCATCTTTTAAAAGAAATCTAAATTTATATTTGCTCTAAACTCGACTTCATTATTATCCAGTGTAAGATATATATATTAATTGGTGTTTCCCGTATAATGTATCATTTATATTATTATTATTATTATTATTATTATTATTATTATCGTATCATTGTTATTACCCTATAAAATGTTGTTTGTACATGACATTTACATTGTTACATTTATTGTATCTTTAAGTGTTTATAATTAGTATAGTGTATATCTATATTTGTCGAATATTTATTTGTATTTGTACTGGTTGAGTGGAAGAGAGGGCCTTATGGCCTTAACTCTGCCAGAATAAATAAAGTATTATTATTATTATTATTATTATCGTATCATTATTGTTATTACCCTATAAAATGTTGTTTGTACATGACATTTACATTGTTACATGTATTGTATCTTTAAGTGTTTATAATTAGTATAGTGTATATCTATATTTGTCGAATATTTATTTGTATTTGTACTGGTTGAGTGGAAGAGAGGGCCTTATGGCCTTAACTCTGCCAGAATAAATAAAGTATTATTATTATTATTATTATTATTATCGTATCATTATTGTTATTACCCTATAAAATGTTGTTTGTACATGACATTTACATTGCTACATTTATTGTATCTTTAAGTGTTTATAATTAGTATAGTGTATATCTATATTTGTCGAATATTTATTTGTATTTGTACTGGTTGAGTGGAAGAGAGGGCCTTATGGCCTTAACTCTGCCAGAATAAATAAAGTATTATTATTATTATTATTATTATATGTTTCAATCATTTTCTGTACGATTCATCTCCTTCAAATCGTGGTTTATGTTAATGTAGTTCTCCCACCTCATTCTTAGCCTAACTACTGGGCACTTTCGCTCTGGTTTTCTTACATGAAGATTCCATGCTCCTCTTCCATCCCCCCACCCCATTAATTTCGTATGTCCTACCGTACAATCTGTGAAACTTAGGTCTTGCTTCCTACGAAGAATATGCAGTTCACTGTTCAGTGATTGTTTCCATTCTCCTAAATGTTCGTCTCTCTTTGGTCCAAATAATGTTTTTCTAAGAACTTTAGTTTCAAACACTCATAATCTTTTCTCCTCCCTTAAAGCAAGAGACATGTTTCGTATCCATATAACTAAGAGAATAAGTTTCATGTAATTTTAGTTGACAATTTTAATTAAATGGATTATTAAGTTAAATGTTGATACTTACTTACTTACTCACTGGCACTATCGAACCCGTAGGTTCATGGCCGCACGGACATAAGCTCTCCATACATTCCTATCCTGAGCTAATGCTTTCCAATCATTCCCTGTATAATCTACTTCCCTCAAATCAGAAATGTTGATTTGAAGGTGAATTTGATATTAATTTTATAAAGATTACAAATTTGATTTAGCTTCTGTGGTCTATTTGTTATGTTCCTTGCTTCTAGTTCCAAGGATCGATAGTTTTAGGATATGAAAATTCAAGGACAAGTCCAGCGGAAGGGACTTAAAACCGTTGGTCCCGAATCTGAAGATTTTCGGGCTCGTAAAATAACATCAAACCTAAAATAGTCCCTCTGAGCAAAATTTAACCTGCATCTCCATCTAAATAATACCTTATTATATACCTGGCAGTCCAGGTCTCGAGATAGCGTGCTGCCTTGTCACACAGCGGGCCCGGGTTCGATCCCCGGTCGGGGCAGTTTTTTAGGATGAGGTTTTTATCGGGGTTTTTGCTCACCTGTAAGACAAATGTCAGGAAAACTTTAAGGCCCAAACGGTCCCCGAAATCATATGACCATCGTCATCATCATTATCACTATCATCATCCTCCTTCACCGGTGTGGAAAACAACGGGAAGCTACCACACCTACAATTCCCTAGTAAAGCTGCAAGCATAGCATGAAAGCGCTATGATTGCAGTGAAAGACCTGCCTTCGGGCAGAATTACTATGGATGGATGGATATACCTGGCTTAACTTGGCAAAGAGAGAGATGGAGATATAAGGGTAGATCCTTGATCGTTTTCGCCTAGTTACAAATGAAAGAACCCATCCTGTTGTCTGTTATCGAAACATTCATGGGATTTTTCCTCTTTCCCCTATTAACATCTGGTGAAGAAAAACCGACAACATTGGTGCGAGTGAGAGAGATGAGCACAGCTGTCTGTTTCTACAAATTTCTTGCCAAGTTAAGCCAGGGAGACAATAATTGCCTACTTGATGTCTCATTGAGGGGATGTGGCGACCGCACGTCATTGACTGACATATTGTCCACAGACGAAGTGAGTGTTCCTTTATTCTCAGGTAGTATGCCGTTGTATCGCTTGCAATTCCCCGTGCCCCCCTTCGTTCCGTGCTTTCATTCTCTTCGTCTGTGGACTATACAAGCCTAACTAAATTAGCTTGGTCAAGAAACTCCCGTTAGGGGAACACCCATGTATTTAAAAGTGACATATCGGGCTGGGCATATAATTTTAGTTTCACGGTTTTTTTTGTAAGTTCGAATGACAAGAGTCCCTGTAATATGCATAACAAAAAGGTTTCCAGAGTTCAGCCTATTTTTGTTTTTCTACACCTCATTATTGTTTGTATATCATCATCGTCCTTTCAAGTATTAGGCCCAGTGGCCTTTTTTAGTCTAATGACATCAAGTTGTCTTTTATGACATTTCTGGCCTTCTTCCCTGACATTTGCGGAATTGTAATCCATTTCTTAGGTTGAGTCACCTGGTAGGCGGAGTTACGTTACCTCGATGATGTGATGGGTGATAAAACGCCAGGAAAGTTCTTAACCAAAACTGGACCTAAATTCCAGACCATAGGCAAGCACAGGAAATATCCCCATGGTTTTGACCGGGATTCGACCCGGGACCTCGTGAACTATAGTCAGGAACGCTGACCACTAGCCCATGAGGCTTGTCTGTTTGTAATTATTGTTTCTAGGTATATGAATTCATCCACTTCAAGATATTAATTATATATATATTTTTTTTTTGCAAATGCCCCTGGCATGGCGTACTTGTAACACACTTCTGGGGTTGGGGTGTCTGGAAGGCGGGATTACGTTGCCCCGATGGTATGATGATGATGATAATGGTGCGCCAGGAGAGTCCCTAATCCTAAGCTTAATGTACGATGAATATGAATGATGATTGCGGTGGCCATATGATTTTTTTCCTGACATTTGTCTTACAGGTGAGGAAAAACCCCGATAAAACCTCACCCAGAAAAACTGTCCCGACTGGGGATCGAACCCGGGCCCGCTGCGTGACAAGGCAGCTCGCTACCTCGAGACTACAGCGGTGGACGTATTAATTATATACTACTTTTTAGATTAAGTCTATTTTTTTTTTCGCGCCGTGTTTCTAAAAGTGTAGGTTGATAGGAAGTGAGGAATCTTGAATGACAACAAAGCTGTCTTCTCTAATAATTCTGATCTTGCTACCACAACTCGTTAACCAAATTTGCTCAGATGTGGAGGATGAAGAGAATCGCAACAGTGTCTGATCCAATTAAGAACATGAGAGAATTAACGCATCCATGCATCTCCGTGTTTCTACTCTAAGATTCCACTTACTTAATTTGATGTAACAGCAAAATATACCTACATAAAAGGAAACACATTTCACAAAAAATTCCAAAATCCAGGTTGACACATTACTTGGAGGAATTATTCCCCAACTAATTAATATCAACGTGCCAAAGTTTTCTAACAAGAATTTCATTACAGGGACTTATAACACCTTCAGGATTTATATCATGTTAATGAGTGAACTTCATGGTCTTTATACGAAGCCAGATAAGAACAGTTAAGTCTCGTAGACTGCAATGTGCAGGACATGTGGCACGAATGGGGAATGAAAGACGTGCATGGAAGCTTCTTGTAGGAAAACCAGAAGGAAAACACCCAGTTGGTAGACCAAGAATGAGGTGGGAGAATAACATTAACTATGATTTGAGGGAACTAGAGTATACAGGTGTTGATTGGAAAACATTAGCTCAGGATGAGGATGTATGGAGAGCTTAAGTTATGTCCGCGCGGCCATGAACCTCCGGTTCGATAGTACCACTGAATTCATTCTGCTTATGAGGGAGTACCGGTTGTATCGTTGTGTGTAGATTGGAACTGACGACCTTTCGGCGTTATGACCCTTATCTTAGAGTGGTGTTGTATATGATTTTTTTTTTAATTTGGTTTGGTTTAAGAGTTTTCCTCTCTTAGCTTCTTTGTATATGGCGAGGAAAAATTATTAGACTTTTTGGTCATAGAATTCTATTTTCTGATATTCTTATTCCAAATTTATATGTCTTGTTCCAGCAACATATTACTTCGATGATATAAATTGCAAACAGTGTTGGGGATAGGGGGCAGCCTTGTCTCACACCACGATTTATAATTCCTTCTTCAGAAAATCTGTTATTTAATTTCATCTTTATAGTGTTGTCTTTGTAAATATTTTGTATGTTCTGTTTAGCTACCGGTATAAATTTAATTGTGTGTATGCAGTACCACGTTTTAATGATGCTATAAACCTATGTAATAAAATATAATATATTTTCATATATTTATGTGTTTATTTATTTATTACGTATTAGTGAGGAAAAATTTGAGTTTAAAGCTTATGTCTATTGAAATGGATTGTTCTAGATTCTCAACTATACATTCTAAATTGAAAAAAAAAAAAAATCAAAAATACAATCATCACACAACAAATGAAAGTCTAAAATTCAATATTAGATTTTGTGAGATACAGACACTAGAATGGTATGGTCATACACGTAGGATGCCAAAGAAAAGACTACCCAGAAAAGCTTTGGAATGGATTCCACCTGGGAAAGGAAAAAGAGGTCCACCTAGATTTAAATGGATGGATGATGTAAGAAGAGGTATGAGGGAGCTAGGTCTGAAAGAATTGGAATGTGAAGTTAGAGAAGAACGGAGAAAAAGGATAAACATTTAAAAAGCTTTGGGCACAGGAAGATGTTTTATTACATCGTAAACCTGTTTATAAATAAATAATAATAGTAATACTTCCAAATAGTTTGTACGTTGGTTCTTTAAAAATGGACAGACAGAATAAAATAGAAAGCATTTTAACAATTAAAAAAATTAACCTCATCAGGAATCGAGACACTAAGCACTGAGCTAAGCGTAAGCTGGCTAATTGCGCTTGAAAGAATTTACTTCAACGGAAGAAGGGAAACGTATTGTAGTTCTTCTGTGTAATTAATTTACTCGTGTGAATCGCGCGTTGGAACTTTCGAGATCTAGAGTCGACCCATTCTTTTTGTCGCTAAGTTTACGTATTTAATTGCTTGCTTTACATAAAAAATAATTTACACAAATGTACGTGCTGTATATCTCTTCATAACTATTATACAATGAATAATAACAACAATATATTATATTTAAATAAATGTAAATTTAATATAACTCAAAATAGCTATGAGGTGGTATCAGTGAATATGTTCAATAGTCTTCCAGTTGATACAAAGAATCTTCCTGTTTCAAAATTTAAAAGAACAATTATATCAGTATTGACTTTAAATCCTATTTACAGGGTCCATGCATATTTTAGCATTGATTGGTTGTGACACCACCGTAATTAATGTACTGATTGACGCTGTCATACATTGTACTATGTTTTTTTTTTTGCAAATGCCTCAGGTTGTCTTTCGACATTTCTGATTTCTCTCCTGGCATGGCGTATTTGTAACCCACTTCTGAGGTTGGGGCGCCTGGGTTACGTTGCCCCGATGATGATGGGTAATGATGATGATGATAGTGGTGCGCCAGGACCTAAGCTTAATCTAAGATGAATATGAATGATGATGATTGCGAGGCCATATGATTTCGGGGACCGTTTGGGCTTTAAAGTTTTCCTGACATTTGTCTTACAGGTGAGGAAAAACCCCGATAAAAACCTCACCCAGAAAAACTGTCCCGACCGGGGATCGAACAGTACGCTACCTCGAGACCACAGCGGTGGACACATTGTACTATGTTCCTGGCAATAAAAATATATCTATATATTGTAACAACAAAATTGAAACTTAGGCCTATAGTATTACTCTAATGGAGTATAATGTAGGTTTAAAAAAATCATAAATGTAAAACTTTGCTTCATGTAATATTGTTACATAATTTGTAGAATGTTAAAAATTGTATAAATATATTACAGTAAATCATTTTATTATCTCTGAAAGATTTACAGTTTCTACCTATCTTATCAGTGGATATTAATCTATTTATTTCCTCAATATAACATTAAGGAATGACTCAATTTTATTTTTATTATCTAGGTCAATATATATTTAACAGCAGGATTATCCTGTATTAGACATGAACATTTTAAATGACGAGACAAACATATCCGTATCTATGAAGAACATCGGGTAAGATGCGACGAAATTGAATAAGGGAAGAGGTCGGACAGGAGAGACATTGATAGAGACCAGTGAAAAGAGGTAACTGATGACTGATGAGTAGAGCGAGGATTTTTATGAAATTTCATGTTTTAAACTATTGGTCAGAGAGCGCTAAGACAAAGTCTCTTTACATTTTATGATATGTAGAATCAAATAAGACCTTCATATTTTTTCATATTTCATAATATTTTGGCAAAATGTTCATATTTCAGTAAAAATTTAATATTCCTTCATATTTTTCAACTTTCAATTTTTTTAAATAAAATTTCTACTAATTCGTTAGAAACATTTTTGGAGTGACTGTAGTTTTGAAATGTTTTGACAATGTAATATGGTAGACAGTGAAAATTCCTAAGTATCCCATCTGGAACAAGATAAATAGATTTGATAAAAGAAAATAATTTAAAAAAAGGAGAGATGGAAAGACCAAGTGGAACCTTTTGTCCGAACTACAGAAAAAGAACAGGGATTTCTAATCTGTGACAAGAACATGAATAATTAGAATAACAACGTTAGAATAATAACCACCCACTCTTTTTTTCTCAGGTAGGAACCTATCCCTTTTGCTACCTAAGGACAGTCCTTATTTTATGAATGGATTACAGTATTTAAATGTAGGTAAGAAACTGTGCTGTGAAATAAGGTCTTGCTCCACAGTTTATGAAATTTGTAAAATTCTTGTAGGTAAGGCCAATATTATTCTCACTTACATCAAACTATCATATATATATATATAGTGCAGTGCATGATTGCTCCCATAACATCATATAATGTGGAGCATACTTTTTGATCGTACAAAATAATTCTGACAGACTGGCGTTAAATATATACATAAAAAGCTCCTAACTGTGTATTACGAACAGAATTGATAATTTGATTATTCAAAGCACATGCATGCATACTGTGCTCGGACAAATTTCATGGAAAAACTAATGTTAAAATAATTCTAACTACATTTCACTATGCTCATACGTGTAATGTATAGGATTAAACACAGTTATAAGTGCAAAGAGAGTTTTGAAATACCCCCTAGAATTATTTGTGGATTAATTTATTTTAACATCTTGTTTCTCCAAATATGACATATAGTACTTGGTCTACTGTGATGGGCAGGACATGTGGCATGAATGGGGGAATTAAAGAAGTGCATGGAAACTTCTTGTAGGAAAACCAGAGGAAAAATCAAGAATGAAGTGGGAGAATAACTAACCATGAAAGATTATAGAGGGGATGATTGGAAAACATTGGCTCAGGATAGGGATGTATGGAGAGCTTATGTCCGTGCGGCCATGAACCTACGAGTTCGATTGTGGCAGTAAGTTAGTTAGTTAGGACTTGGTCTACGTGTGTTCTGATTCATCCAATTTAATGTTATTGTAATATTTATATATACTGGAATTCATTATCTTTATGCAAAATAAATAGAAGTCATTCAAACTGTACCTACTCTAAATTTTGTCAGTGGTATATTCGATGGAAGGAAGTTACAACCGTTACTATGTTTTTTTTATTTATGTTTGGATTTCGTAATTAAATATCATTAGATAAATTAATTGATCGCGTTTTATATAAACCCAGTATTCATTTATTGAAATAAAGTGTCAAACCTCAGACTTGGGAGGCCCTTGTGGGTAGATGGATGTTGAGACTTCCACATTTCTAGACAATCTCCAAGGGATGTCCACTGGGTTCTCAGTCCTGCGTAACGGTCCCTTTGCCCCAGAACATGCATCTGGTACTCATTTAAATTAAGAGCTGAGTAGACTCTAAGGCTATGATGCCGCCAGAAGGTTTGGTCCAGCTAAAAACCTGACCCCTTTGAGACTCAAACCCACGTCCTTCCGGCTTGTTAGCGTGTTTCCTCACATAATATACTTCAATGTGAGCCATTAAAATTGCTTCAAATCACAAACATGATATTTTATTGTTAAGAATCAATAAAACCTCAATGTTAGAAATTCCAAAATTTATTATATTAAATGATATTTTATATTGAGTCAGATGTAATGAAAAATTAATTAAGATGGAAATGCAGTTAAACTCTTGATTTCTTGAGCTACAAAAAGGTCTTCTTGTCTCATGTGTGTGCTTATATGTATACCCATAAATTATACAGGTCTTGTGTGTATATATATATATATATATATATATATATGTGTGTGTGTGTGTGTGTGTGTGTGTGTGTGTGTGTGTGTGTGTGTGTGTGTGTGTGTGTGTAAAAAGTTGAAAAAATAGTAGCTTCATAATATTTTTGTGTCCTAATTTTCATAATTTTCATATTTTGCTATTATGATTTCATATTTTAGTATAATTTTCTTCATATAATTCCTCGCTCTACTGATGAGGTTTGGGTATGTAAGCAGTTATGTCAAAGGAAAGGAAACTAACAAGAGAACACATGTAATAGTCTAAAGCGGAACACCTAAAGTTAAGGCCGGTATTCAGGAACCAATCTTTACGCAAAGAGCCACTCTTTCCCCCTCTATATAGGTAAAGAGTATTCATAAAACCGGTATTATGAATACTCTCTACGTCATAGAGAGGGGGAAAGAGTCGCTCTTTGCGTAAACATTGGTTTCTGAATTCCGGTCTAAGAGGCAGAAGAAAAAAAAAAAAGAATCAGAAGAAGACGACAAACATCCATTTTAACTAACTTACTTGCACTATCGAACCTATAAGTTGATGGGAAATAAGCTCTCTATATATCCCTATCCTGTGCTAATGTTTTCCAATCATCTACTGTATAATCTACTTCCCTCAAATCATGGTTAATGTTATATTCCCACTTGATTCTTGGCCTACAAACTGGACGTTTTCATTCTCGTTTTCCTACAAGAAGTATCTGAACTGTTTGCCCACGCGCACCCTAATCGTTGTGTCATTTAGGCACATTCGAATAAGTCTAACTTTTTAGGAATTCCGAACTCCAACAGGATACTATATAACTACACTCTCTTAATTGGATATGCCTTTCTGAAGTCTACATATAGTTGCTGCACAGTCCTATTATATTCTTTTTTTGTAATAAATATATGTTATACTAAACATATAATCTAATGTAGATCTATTTCTTCTAAATCCTCATCGATGATCACCTATTACATTGTCAATATAGGGAGTAAGTGTGGATACTAGAATATTTGTTAAAATTTTGTAAATAGTTGAAAGTAATGAGATGCCCTTGCAGTAATTTTACACAGTATTATCTTTCTTATAAATTGGTATGATAATGAATTATTTCCATTCATTTGCAAGAACCTTTTTCCCCTAATCATACTAAGCAATTGATGAATCTTGTCCATCAATTTTTTCCCCTCGATTTTATCAGTTCTGCTGGGATCCCATCTAAGCCTGATGCTTTATATGTATCTTTAATTTTTCTATTGTCATTTCAACCTCTAATGCATTTGGTTCTGTGGCTAATATTTCTCCTGTATGTAAATCAACATCTTCAACATCCTATTTTGATTGAACATTTATAATAGATGATTAAGGTAACTTTCCCATCTAATTAATATACTCCTGAAATCTGCAATCACATCCCCATTTTAATTCCATTAAGTTTGTTTTAGCCTGAAACCCTTTTTTCTCCATCCTAATTCCCTGACATATCTGATTAATGTAAGAAGAAATGATGTGAAGAGGGGATAAATTACCAAATATTATATCTCTGATTCTAATTACCTGGAAATGCTTGGTTTCTAAACAACTTAGATGACAGAGCAAAAATGCACAAAATATGTAAGTTATTTTATAATTTACTTAACTTCATAATACTTTTCTTAATTAAAGCAACAACATCCTTCATTACAATGAAGTGCTGCTTGAATGTTTGAGTTTTCTTGTAATAATACTATTTCTATTATATTTTACATATATTTAACAATATGGTAATGTTTATTATTGTACTGCATATTTGAAAAACATTTTACAATTTTTTAAAGAGGTCAGTTATTTTGTAATTCCACAATTAAAAAGAAATGTTTATATATATTACATTATAAATTTTATAATGGAGGTTCAACTGTACCATAGAGGACAGTGTAGACTTAAATTGACTACATATAACAAAAAAAAACATAAAAGCTTAAAAATGGATTTGTTATCCATGATTTCAAACAAATTACCTAACTTAATTTATTGTTTAAGGGTATTAAATATTACCCAGAAAATATAGTGCACATGCTACCAATAAAACTGTCAGTGATGGAGAGATGTAATAGAGATTTAATGCTTATCTTTTTTTTAAGTTATCCCTGGCATAGGTCCAGAAATACCTTGGATACAATGATACTCTCCTAGGGATTATTGTCTTTTTTCTCTCTTCCTTCTATTTGAACTGTTCCCACAGCTGCAGGAGAGAGCTTTTGTTTGAAATAATAAATTTAAACCTCTTTTATACAATAAATAGTCTATGTAATATATCACTGATGTAGAAATTTTAGCAGACCATAAAAAAAGTCTGACAGAATATCTGTAAGATCTCCAGTATTTGTCCTCATGGGAAATGGAATTCGAATCAAATAATTTAAGGCCTTCATATCCATACAAACCGTAAATCATACGAGTGTTTTATTAACTTTTGTGTCAATTTATTACCGATTCCTCTCACATATAGCAAGTCAATACAGAAATAATAAATCTCTTTTGATTTATAGACAAAATACAGAACACACAGCCCATATTAACTTATTCAAAGATAAAAATAAATTAAACCTTTCCCTTTAAAATTAATTCACCTATCAGTCCTAAAAATCAAATTTTAACGTTTTTTAATGTACCAGGTTGTCCTTTTTGGACATTTCTGGTGTTTTCTCCTAGCATTGGCATAATTATAACCCACTTCTGAGGTTGGGGCGCCTGGAAGGTGAGATTACATTGCCCCGATGATATGATGGGTAAGGATGATAGTGATGTGCCAGCAGAGTCCTTAATCCTAAACTTAATCTAAGACGAATATGAATGATGATGATTAAGATGGCCACATGATGATCGGGGACAGTTTGGCCTTCGAGTTTCCTGACATTTGTCTTACATGTAAGGAAAAACCCTGATAAAAACCTCACCCAGGAAACTGTCCTGACCGGGGATTGAAACCAGGCCTGCTACATGACAAGGCAGCATGCTACCTCAAGACCACAGGCGGTGGACAACTTGTAACTGTATCCCCCATAAAAAATATAGTTATAATTAGTATAATCCAATTCCTGTAATTTTTTAATTAAATACAAATAAAACTTAGTTTTATTTGATTTTCATATGTATTAAGATATAATTCAGTGACAGCTGTACCTTCTTCAGACATGTTAAATTATGAATTGTGTTATTATAGTACATATCAACTGATCTAAGCAACAATACAACAATAATTTATTTAAATTTTTTAATTTAAGAAAGGCAATTCATTCAAATCGAGTTGAGAATTTAACAGTTTTTATTACTACTTTTCAATTTATTTATTTCTACAGCCTCCAAAAGGTTCAACTTCTTACCCTTATCACAAACATGTAAAATTTCAAAATTTGGATCGAAAAAATGATTAAATTTGGAATAGGTGGTTAGCATATTTTGAATATTCTAAATTTCTGTTATATGCTCAATTCATAATTTGTTAACATGTCTGAAGAAGGTACAGTGTACCGAAACATCTGTCACTGAATTATATCTTAATAAATATGAAAATCAAATAAAACTAAGTTTTATTTTTATTAATTAATGAATATGGATTTTCATCAAGTAAACACCAACTCAATTGATTATCCAGTAATTTTTGTTCCAAGAGCCAGCATTGAAATTTTCCCACCATTAATGAAAAGCAGGGTTTCCCAAACTGAGTTTCACGAGACACATCTAGTATTCTGAAGAAGTCTCAATGGTCTTGGTAGCATTACAATTGATTGGCATGACTGTGAAATAACTAACTAACTAGTTCTATTGAACGTTAAGCTTCTTGTACGTATGGACAAAAGCTTTCCACATATATATCCCTAATTCAGGCTAATGTTTTTCAACCTTTCCCTGTATAATTTGCTTTACACAAATTAAGGTTAGCTCTATTCTCCCATCTCAATCTTGGCCTGCCTACTGGGAGCTATCTTTCTGAATTCCTACAATAGAACCCACCACACACCTCTTTCATTTCCCCATTCTTGCCACATGTCCTGCTTACCACAGTATACAATATTTCAATTGTTTTATTACATCTGGTTTCCATTAAAGATCATTTATCTTGCATGTATTCTTCTGCATTCACCTATCTGTACATGTCTCATTGGTTCAAAATTTTTCCTATGAACTTTATTCTCTAATACTCATAATCTTTGCTCCTGCTTTAAAGTAAGAGACCATGTTTCTCATCCTTACAACTGGAAGAACAACTAACTATTTTATATATTTTTAGTTTAACATATTATTTAGAGAAGTTGATGGCAAGAGTCCCTGTAATGTATAATAGTATGCATTTCCAAAGTTGATCCTATGTTTAATTTCTTAGTTCACCTCTTTCCTGTTTATAATTACTGTTCCCAGATATTTGAATTCAGCTCCTCCTTCAAAATTTCCCTCATAATTGCCCATTACCATTGCATAATGCATTTCTATGATTTTAGGATTTTGCTTTATTGAAATTTATTTCAAGCCCCAGTTTCTTATTATTTATATTTAATAGAATGTATGTATTAATTTTTAGTATTTCCTCACTATCACCTGGTAATATGTTTCATAATGGATTTTTTAATTAAAATATATTAACATACTTATTAAAAGTAACAGAATGTAGGATAGTGTTTCCTAAATGCTTTTATCATGAATCACTTTGGGCTTGAAGCAAGTTAACAGATCCTCAAATCCTATTATAATAAGCCTCCATATTTATATTATGTGGATTATTAGTATTATATACAACTTTCCTCATTAGAGGATTGCCTCAAGGACAAACTGATACAGACAATTTTTGAAGTTATGAAATACATTAAAAAAATTCAAATTGTAGGCCTAATTGAAGTATACATACTACAAAGTAGAAATTTTGTAAAAATGGTTTCTTAAAATTGAAATTGATCCTCCAATGGCAGCGATGGCAATTTTAGAAAGATACACCCTGTCCAAATCTATATGTATTTAGCATCAACAATAAAGTTCCAACACTTGTTAATTTATTTTTCTCCTATAATCACTTGCATACTGGTATTATATATAATTATTTGGTATTTATTTAGTTAGTTACCAAAATAGGTACTATATTTAGTTGCATAAGAACCATAAACTTAAGTAAGGTTCAACGTGGATTATCGATTATGGGACAGATTCCTCTAAATCACCATCATATAATTCATAAAACTGGATTTTTTTGCATTTTCCTCATTTATTAGTTTTCAATTGAATGCACTTAACTATCAAATTGGGTTGGGGCAGTATGGAATTCCCAAAGTTTTAACATCTTACAGCAAACAGTACTACCTGCTAGAGTGGTAAGGGGTCCTTAACCTGGCATCCAGGGGAAGGTTTTCAATTGTCTTTTGTGCTACTGATAGCTGGCATTCTTGAGGTACAATCCCCTTTACCCCCCTAAATGGCACAGTTTTCAAAAGCCTGGCACAGTATATATGGAATTTTAGAAATGATCTATGATTCATAGTTTAAAGACAAGCATCTTGAATATGTGTATGTACCTGAAACTTTTTTTTATTCAATGCCATCAGGTTGTCATTTCGACATTCTGGTATTCTCTTCTAGCAAAGCATTATTGTAACCCACTTCTAAGGTTGGGGCGCCTGGAAGGCGGAGTTATGCTGCCCCAGTGATATAACCTATAATAGGTGGTGACGATGGTCATGATGTGCAGGAGAGGGCTTAATCCTAAACTTAATGAATAAGTTAATGATGAAAATTAAAATATAAAATTATGGAATATTTGCCTGAAAGGTCCGTCTCCTCAACTTAGTTAATTATTTAACTGTAGCGCTTTCGGGACTTGTCCCATCATCGGCAGGATTCGAAACTGGTCTTAATTTTAGCCTGACTGATTGCATAATCAACTTTTATAAGATTCAACCAGTTTTGAATCCTGCTGATGATGGGACAAGTCCCGAAAGCGCTACAGTTAAATAATTAATTAAGTTGAGGAGAGTGAATATTCCATAATTTTATATTTTAATTTTGAATAATACCTCAACGGAACACATCATGAATCTTATAAAAGTTAATGTTAATGATGATAATGTGGCCAGATGACGTTCAGGGACCGTTTGGGCCTTAAAGTTTCCTGATATTTGTCTTAAAGGTGAGCAAAATCCCAAAAAAAAAACCATCACCCAGGAAACTTGTCCTGACCAGGGATCGAACCCAGGTGTGACAAGGCAGCACACTACTTCGAGACCACAGCTAAAATCATGCATCTATCTTTTAAATTACAAAAAATAAGACAAAAAGTGCATGGAATACATGAGCAAATTTGAATAAAAAAACAAAAAATAAACACAGAAATTGCATTATAAGTACATAAATGATTAACTCAGCAATGCACGCACCATGCATGTTCCTTAAATGCAGAAAATGCAAGAAAATGGAGATATTGATATAAAAATAACATAAAATGTACCATATTATCTTCAAAACAGTACATAATCAATGCCAAAACAGAATAGTCAATTTATAAAAAAGGGGGCACACTGTAGCATAGTGTTTAAGGCACTGCACTACAATTCGGAAGGTCGAGGGTTCGAGTCCCGGTGGGGTCAGGATTTTTAAACTGACCCAAACCCTCTGGCAGCACTATGACCCTGGGGTCGACTCAGCCTCTAACGGAAATGAGTACCAGATGCTTATTCTGGGGGTAAAGGCGGCCGTCACGCAGGGCTGACATCAAGTGCGGATTGTCCGGAAAAAGTGGGAGCCTTAACCTCCTACTACACCAAGGGCCTCCTGAGGCCTGTAGTGGGACTACTTTACTTTACTTTATAAAAACAAGCTAATAAAAAATTAAGGTTTGCCGATATCTATCTATCAAATCCCACCTACCTATTAGCATAATCTAATCCAACTAATTTAATATAACATGAATAAACATGTTGCAAACTGTCCATAATTATCAATATTTTAAAAGTATTGTATGATAGAACAATCATGTCATAAAAATAGAGCTATGGTATAATAAGATGTTATATTTGTTTAGCTTATTTTAGATTAAGTTAGGATTGCAAAACATATTATGTGTGATGTAACTTTTCAGGTTTATCTTTAGTTTTTATTTCACATTTGTCCCAATTACAATGTTTTCTCATGTATTTGCAGAAGTTTCATGTAATTGTTTTTTTTATCTTCAATATTTATTTTATGTGATTACATTAAAATGCTTCATACCTCTCCTCATATCCAGTCTTCTAACTAGATCACAATTTCAAAGTCTTGGCAGCTTCATCTTTAGAACTTTCTTGTCAACTGATGTTATGTCGATCAGAAGAACTACTTCTTCCGTCTGTTGGTGGACCGATAAACCTCCAGGTCCAATCAGAATCTGCAGGAATTTCAAAGTTCGTAAGTTTTTCTTTCTTGTTTTTTTGAATGTGGATTTTTTTTCCCCAAACCTTGATTTCTTTTAGTTTTTCTGTTTGTTTAATTAGACTGGTATTTGATTCAATTAGGTGATGCTTGGTCCGAAAAACATCCAATTGAATCAAAAGCCAGCCTAATTAAACAAACAGAAAAACTAAAAGAACTCAAGCTTTGGGAAAAATCCACATTCAAAAAAACAAGAGAGAGAAAAACTTATGAACTTCGAAATTTCCGCAGATTCTGATTGGATCAAGAGGTTCATCGGTCCATCAACGGAGGGAACAAGAAGTAGTTCTTTTGATCAACATAACATCAGTCGACAAGAAAGTACTGAAGATGAAGCCGCCAAGTCTTTGAAAGGGTAGATCCTTGATCGCTTTTGCCCAGTTACAAAAGAAAGAACCCACCCTTGGTTGTCAGTTTTCGTCTTCCCCCTTTCCTCTATTAACATCTGGTAATGAAACATCGACAACATTGGTGTGAGCGAGAGAGGTGTGCACAGCTGTCTCTTTCTAAAAATTTCTTGCAAAGTTAAGCCAGACTAACAATAGGCCAGTCGCTCCATGAAGCCTATAAAAAGTTATTTTTTTAATTTATTATATTGGCAAGATATAGTTAAAATGATTTCATTTAGTTTCTTTTACAGCATTAATTTAGCATGTTTAAGCTTCAAGGACTGCTTTATGTACTACTTATTTGGTTATCTAACTTCATTCTGACTTCAAACATTTTCTTCTTTCTCTAATACTTATTATAAAATTTTACAGCAAAACTGCACTTAAACTAGCATGAAATAATTTCTATGTCCTATAGAAGAACAGTGTGCATGCGCCAGAGTTTATGGAGCCAGCAATAACCTACAATCGAACCACATATTGATTATCATCCTCAATTACTATCTGTCGCTATGAAATTTAAATGACCAATATTTGCAATAAATCCCCAAATCTATGTTAAAATATATTAATAATATTAAATTTACCAAAGATTTATTGAAAATGGGTGTACACTTACTTATCACTCCCTAACGCTGATCCAACCAGTGATAGAAAAATCATAGCCTAAGTAATATACTCTGTGGAGAAAATGGCTTTTAGCATCACAATATTAATTAACAGTGTCATAATATTGTGGTTTGTATATTTAAATAAATACTTAAAAATTGTCTAATAATATTATAAAATTGTTTGAAAAAGTTTAAAATATTAAATAATGTTAGTAAATACAGAAGAAGAGCTATAGTTTACAATATAATTGAAAAATCAAGTGCTAGTAGAAGTGCAGTTGAGCCAATATTACAAAAAATTAATTTTTGACAATTTTAATGATAGCTGAAAAAGTAATTGGGAGAAACCGCACATTAAGTCTCACTAGAAGTTTCTAAGTCCTGCAGAATAGTAGTGCACATGTACAATCGTTATGAACTTGCTCCTTAGATGGCAGGAGTATCTGTGCAGATGGTATTACCAACCTTTGTGATAAATTCCCAAACATGCTTTTAAAAATGGATGTACATTAAGAAAGTAAATCAGTTACATACAATTTCAATCCAGATTTCAATTTGGGTGATTTCTACTTTGTCTTCTTGTTGCATTTCCTTTATAACTTTAGATTTTGATAAAATATTTGTTCTGACGTAAAACTACAGTAGCAAAATTTAGACTCCTTACAGAACATGACTATTTGGCCAAACATTTATATAAAATAGGAATCTACACGAATCCATATTGTCCTCTATGCAACAAAGACGAAGAAATGAACGAAGAACACCTACAAACCTGTAAAGCATTACCTGTTGGATCCACCATAGAGAAATATTGGAGAGCAAGAACGCTAATGGCTTCGTTGCCAAGGCCCAGCATTTGAAAACAACAACAACATATAATTTCAATAAACTATAGCCTAAACTAATTTGATCTACACTAACTTGTCTTCTTAACCTTACAAAATAAAAAAGTAGTAGTGCAAATTCTTATTTGAAGGCTGGATGTACCGGACTGCCATCTGTTGACGATGATATGCAATATGGTTATGAACAACTTAAAGAAATTATTAAGAAATTTCACAAAGATCAATAAATAATTAACAATTTAAAAAAAAAGAACAAATATTTTAAGAATCATGAGAAAATATTAATAGAAATGGAAAAAATGGAAAAACTGCACTACTAGCGTGAAACATTTTCAAAGTCCTATAGAACAACAGTGCACATGCGCCAGAGTTTATAGAGCCAGCGATAACCCACAATCGAACCATTTATCGATTATCATCCTTGATTACTATCCGTCGCTATGAAATTTAAATGACCAATATTTGCAATAAATCACCAAATCTATGTTTAATAATATATATTAATAACATTAAAATTACCAAACGTTTATTAAAAATGGGTGTACACTTACTTATCACTCCCTAACGCTGATCCAACCAGCGATAACCCAAAACAGCGATAGAAAAATCATAGACTAAGTAATATACTCTGTGGAGAAAATAGCAATTAGCATCACAATATTGTCTAACAATGTCATAATATTGTGATTTGCATATTTAAATAAATACTTCAAAATTGTCTAATAATGTTATAAAAATTGTATGAAAAAGTTTAAAATATTAAATAATGTTAGTAAATACAGAAGAAGAGCTATAGTTTACAACAACATAACTGAAAAATCAAGCCCTAGTAGAAGTGAAGTTGAGCCGAAAAAATAAATAGTCCAACAGTGTCATGAATATTGCATCGTGTACGAGACCTAATCTACAGTTGAGCCAACAATTGGCTTTGGTCCACAGAACCACAAGACAATACTGATATAAGATGGATTACTAGAAATAACTTGCTGTATCTGGTGATCACTAATAAAATAATTAGCATATATTACTATATGAATGTAAGATTAAATATGTTGGTTATGTTTAACTGAAGAGAGAGAGACATGACCACTGCTTTTTAATTAGTAAGATGTAGACTTAAATAAAGTTGTATATGATTTCATAACAATATAAATGCTAATACTGTAATGACATTTGGAGGTTAGGTTCAAAAGTTAAATTTTAGATTACAATAGCAAATAATGCTTTTATATAAAAATAATATACAAAATGCGATGATTCCTCATAGAGAAAATATTAATACAACTTACTTTCTTGAGTGACAATACTTTTAACCAATGAACATTTTCAACACTTTTCACATGTGACATATTTCTCGCTATTCATAAAGTTTTATTTTCTATTTCTCTTTTATTTGCAAATTCTATAATTAGATAAATCTTAAACTTTCTTGTTTTGTAGGCTGGAGATACATTTTAAATCAGAGAGGACAAAAAAATCCAGGTTAACTTGTTAAAATTTAGCATGGCAATAACATTGTTTTTTGTTCTAAAATAAGCATGAAACCGCCCAAGAAACATGATATTATCGTTGGCCTATTAAATTTCAAGTAATAATTAGATGTGATAAATATTATGATGATGCCGAAAGTTTAATTGAACACCTTCTTGGATAAACCCACCTTTTCCAAGCTTAAGTCTCCGGCATGCTAGTTTCATGCAAGGTCAACAGATTTCCCACTGGACCATAATAACACTCTTTAGAAACCACTTTTAACCTGCCACTTCACTTTTCAAGTATAGATACAGAAATATTAATATATAAAAAACGCACTAAATTAAGTACACATAATCACAACTTCCACCATATTAATTGCTCAATCAACAGCACTTTCAATTGTTTAAAAATATGGCCAACAAGCAACAAGTTGCTGCTTACGTTGCCAGATCGTGCTTTCGTCATCAACCGGCACGTATAGCGGTCACCCGATTAGTCACGAAATCCTACGAAGATTAACGACAAACTGAAAACTGCGAAATTTGAATTTAATTATTTGAAAAATACATGTACACAAAATAAGATCTATGTTTTATGAGTACTATATATTCGAACATAAAATTCTATCCCGCCTATTCTCTTTATTCAAAAAAAAAATGACTATCATTTTTATGTAAACATTAAGACGTATTAAAATACAAATGGAAACATCCTGTTATAAAAAGAAGAAAACCCATTTAGCTTACATGTTTATTGAGAAATACTTCAGGCTTCTATATCTCATGGTTATTAATTTTGAATAATGATAACATTCCAAATTAAAATTAACATGGGCCTACATAAAAAAAAAACTTACTGGCATTATCGAACCTGAAGGTTCGTGTCTGCGCATATGCTCTCCATACACCCTTATCCCGAACTAATGTTTTCCAACCATTGCCTACATAATTCATTTCTCTCAAATCATGGTTATTCTCCCATCTCATTCTTGGCCTTCCTTCTGATTTTCCTACAACACTTTTCTATGCAACACTTTGTATCCCCATTCGTGCCACACATAAGTCAAAATTCGTACCGAAAATATTTACATGTAGTTCTCCGTCTTTAAAACTTTTTTTTTCAGTTATTTACGTCTCAATCCTTTGTGAGGAAAAAAAATGCATTCTGCTTTTAATACAAACTTAAAAGTAAACTTCATTACCTCAAATATATAAGCTCTCCATACATCCCTATCCTGAGCTAATGGATTTTTCAGTCATTCCCCCTATAATTCGCCTGCCTCAAATAATATTGTTAATGTTATTCCTCCATCCAATTCTACTGGGCCTTTCCTTCTGGTTTTCTTACAAGTATCTATGTCCCTCTTTCATTCAATTTTTTGCCACATGCCCTTCCCATAGCAGTCTATGAGGCTTAACTGTTCATATTACATCTGGTTTCCCATAAAGATCGTGTAGTTCAGTTCTATGTAGTTTTCTATATTCACTTGTTTATACGCCTACGCAATTTATTCTCAAATACTCGCAGTCTTTTGTCTTATCTTAAACCTTAAAGTAAGAGACCATGTTCGGCATCTATATCATATAATTTGAAAAAAAAAATCCTGTTCATAATAAAGCCAATTTGCCCTTAAAAATATTAGTAACCATAAATTACTGATTTTTCTTTCAAATTTTTATATATTCCTTATCCTCGAGACTCAACATGTAAATACTGTAAAACCCGTTCAAAGCGAGATCGCATGGGACCAATTTTTTTCCACATTAGACAACATTCCGCATTATAAAAACTATTAACCAATCTTAGATTATAGAGCGCCGTATGTCTTTTTATCTCTTGGATTAATTGTAGTTCCGCTGCCGTTGGAAAGTGAAGTATAGTATTATACATCCAAGTTAACTGTTCACGGGCGGAGGGGAAGAGTTTTAGTGCTAGTGTCGCCGATCTACTGGATCTGTGGAAGGGATGTAGGAGAAAACTGTACATCCGATCACGTATTGAAATTTTTCAACTTCAAATGTGGGGGGAGAATCTCTAAACACGTGTGGAAGTTCTTAACATGGTTGTCAAATTAGTCATTTAAGCATGGAACGCTCAAGCGGTCGGATCATTTAAAATCACAGTATTTGTCGTCTTTTTATTACCAGCCTCACAATAAATCACAAGTGGCAACATGTAATGAGAAGGGCAAGGAAGGGACAGCTCATTCCTAGACGTAACCCTAAAAGTAACAGGGTTGTCAAGTTAGTCATTCTGCCACTGACCGCGCAGAACGACGGATCATTAAAATGCATAGTATTTGTCAGCTCTCTACCTGCCAATCAAACAACATAATACAAAGGACAGGAAGTGGCAACATAGTAAGGAAGAGAAAGAGAAAGGCAGTTTGTTAGTTAACATATTTTCCGCCTGCACAAAACACTTGGATGGGTAATATGCACAGAGTACCAGAGAAGAAAGTAGGCAAGTTTCGCGTACATGCCATAAGCGGCGCTAGTGTAGTACAACTAACTACATCTAAATTTTTTCGATTTTTTTCTGGTACTAATATGAAATTCAGCACCGCCTGGTGGTAAAATTATGAATTATAATTATATAACGCCGTCTGGTGAATAATCATGGAATTTAACTTTTATAGGAATAAATAACGTATTAATTAATCTTAAATTCTGGAATTATGTATACCCAGTCTCTCAGAACTAGAGATTTTCTTTAATTTTAACAGAAGGGAAGAATGGAAATAAATAAAACATGTTAATTTATTTTCGTTTATTAAAATTTAAAAACGTGCATTATGAGCTCTTTTAATAAATATGTACAATTGACCTACCCCCTTATTCTCACATACATATTTTATACAATATTTATTAAAGAACCTTAGCCATGTCGTACATCTGAAATCCATTATAAAGTCACATTTTTAAAATGTTTATTAGAAATGGCTGTACACTAACATCACTCTTCCTAACCTAACAAATCTTAGAATTTTATCACTTCTAGTAGGTTTATCTTTGAAAATAGATTCACATTAAAAATGTAGAGAAGCTTGAAATTACTTACAAATTAGAGTAAAATAAAATCTAAGTAATTATTTTAACTTTCGATAATTTACAGTACCATCTACATAGAACGAAAGGATAGCAGTTAAAATTTTAAATTTACAAAATGGCTAACTTCCCATAATCCCGAGTGAACACCGGTGAACACGCCGTGTGCCTTGCATTTGTTTTATTTAGTTACATATTCTGTTACTACGAAACAGCGCTACCATTGTAGTTTGCTCATTGTAGTTCATCGTAAACGACCGAAATTTTTTAGATGTCACCGTGCTCAGTTTCCCCTCTATTCGAAGTTTCTCTATGGGTAATATGTATGAGCGACTGTGACGGTAACGCGCGAAAAACATTCCTGTTTCGTCAGCGTTAAATGTGGCTCTTAGGCGCGTATCCTGAAATTAAAGTATGCAGTTTCGGTTTCCACTCACTAACTATACTTTCGTCCACATCCTTTGATTCTCCGCAAATTTCATTCCACACTACAATGTGTCGTCTTTTAAAACTATCCACAACCAACCTGAAGATGCCTTGAAATCGTTTTTCCCTAGGGATATAGCAACAGAGCTTGACTTCAGAGCATCGGTTCGGAAATTTTGAGATTTTTTGATAGTGGACTTGTAAAAAAAAAAAAAACTCCCACACCTAAAATATATATACAGTCAATATGCCCATTTCACCAATAAATGTTTAAAATGGTCAACTAGTTTCTACAGCCAAGCTGTCATTCTCAAGACCAGATATTGACTGAAGACAATATAGATAAAAAATAAAGATACAAATTCAGTTAAAAACAAACTACGTCACATGACGCAATCATTCACAAGTGAAAGTAAAACATAATAAAACTAATCCTCTTTTTTATCAATTAGAGAAAAGAGGGGGCTGTACGGAATAGGGCCTTTGTCTTTGTTCATTATTTTATCCTTATTTTTATAAATTTCCAAACTTTCAAGGACGTTAAGGAATTTGAAATCCCTGACCGAACGAACCAGCCTAAGATTACTTTTGTTGATAGCGTGACCGTACTCAGAAATATGCTGGGCAACTCCAGATTTTTCAATTCTGTTGAGTCTGAAATGGGCAATATGTTCATTAAATCTAGTTTAAAATGGATCTTCTGGTTTGCCCAACATATTTCAAGTCACAGTCATTGCATGCAATTTCATAAATCCCGGATTTCTCTATACAATCGACTTTATCTTTAGGGTTTCCAAGTAAACTATTTAATGTCAAAGTGGAAGTGAAAATCAATTTAGTATCTAGTCCTTTGAATATCTTGTTCAAACCTCTAGTTAAAGAGGGAACGTACGGCATAATAGCAAAATTAGCTTTATTAATAGGAGAATGGAAAGCTGTAGAATCCATAACAAGTTTTCTAAATTCAAATTTACGAATCAACTTATCAATAATATTTCCATTGAAACCATTACACTTAGCTATATCTTTAATGGTTTGTAATTCCTTATTATATCTATTTTTACTTAACGGAAAAGTGATAAGACGGTGAACTAAAAAATTGAAACTGGCCATTTTATGTTGATTACAATGGTGAGAATCTGCCGGGATATATCTAAATGTACTGGTATCTTTTCTATAAATATCAAATTCCAATCTATAATTGTTTCTAATTATTATCATATCTAAAAAAGGCAGCCTTCCATTCTCTTCCTCTTCATACGTAAAATTTATGCTGGGAGTTCGGTCATTTAATATTTCAACAAATTCCTGTACATTGCATTTTTTGGTATCAAAAATAGCAAAAATGTCGTCAACATATCTGAGCCAGACCCTTGGAAAGTAATCTAATTCCTTCCCAAGCTCCGTCTCAAATCTGCTCATAAAAAGATCAGCTAGGAAAGGAGACAATGAATTACCCATTGCCGTTCCCTCCTTTTGTTCATAAAACTTATTGTTAAATTGAAAAATGTTCTGATTCATGCAAAGTTCCGTTAACTTGATATATTGATTGACAATATGGGGCTCCAATTTATTCTGTAGTAGTAGGTCTTCCAAGAAACTCAGCGTCTGAGGTATAGGTATACTAGGAAAGAGAGATTTCACATCAAAAGAAATCAAAATCTCTCCATCCTTCAGCTCGATATTCTTGGTTTTCTCAATGAATTCCAACGAATTCTTAACAGCAAAGCCGGGCTGTGGTAGGGGAAGATTACCAAACTCACAACTCAACCATTTAGAAATATTATAAGTGGGTGCAGATATAGCTGAAACTATAGGTCTAACTAATTTTCCCGGTTTGTGTATTTTTGGTAAACAGTACAATTTAGGTACCAGAGGATTCGAAATATGCAATTTGCGTTTTAATTCTTTAGTAACCAGATGATTGCACGAATTCACAACATTAGTTACGATCCCACACCTAGTTCATTTCTTCATCTCTTCTTCTTTTTTTTTCTCTCTCTCTCTCCTCTCTCTCTCTCTCTCTCTCTCTCTCTCTCTCTCTCTCTCTTCAATCGACCATTTCCTTGCATTCATTCATTAATTATTTTTATCTGTGTTTTAAAATCTCACAAACTTGGGTTTTTCCACATTTCATCATCATCTGCATTCATGGATTAGGTATGTTGACCCGTTCCGACTTCAGCCCTCTCTTTCTAGCTCTGCCCACATCTCGGGTGCCTTTAGGTTTGTATTTTGTTATTTGTTTTCCACATTTAAATTTCGTTATTATTTGGCGTACTGAGAGTTTGATTTTCTTTATTTTCAATCACTTTCACATTTTTGTTTAATGACAATGATACATACCATTTGCCATCTTTATTCCGTAAATTCAGACGCTACTTTTTACTTGTGAAAGATACGTACACAATCGGTCTCAGATCTTAAACTAATTTAAGATTTTACAGTGCACTGGTTATTTGTAAGACAGATGTCACACGCCAAATATTTGTTTAACAACTCTGTATTTCGCAAAACGGGTATGGAGTGAGACCGAAGGAAAATTTCATATACAGGTAGAAACTCTCCCTTAACCCGGTGCGGCGGCAAATCATTACTTATTGTTAATTTGCCTAATGGGGATTCAATGAAGTGGAATCTAATTTATTTCTCTCTCTCTCTCTCTCTCTCTCTCTCTCTCTCTCTCTCTCTCTCTCTCTATCTCTATCCTTATAATTTTTTTTCATGAATTGTGTAGAAATATCCTTCCGTTTCCGCATTGAACAGATTCCGTTTGATACACAATAATACCATCCATCCATAGTAATTCTGCCCGAGGGCAGGTCCTTCACTGCAATCATAGCATTTTCTTGCTGTGCTTTGCAGCTTTACTAGGGAATTGTAGGTATGGTAGCTTCCCGTTGTTTCCACACCGGTGAAGGATGATGATGATGATGATGATAAGGATGATGACGATGATGATGATGATGGTCATATGATTTCGGGGACCGTTTGGGCCTTAAAGTTTTCCTGACATTTGTCTTACAGGTGAGGCAAAACCCCGATAAAAACATCGCCCAGTAAAACTGTCCCGACCGGGATCGAACCAGGGCCCGCTGCGTGACAAGGCAGCACGCTACCTCGAGACCACAGCGGTGGACATACACAATAAATACACGTAAAATTACTATTATTTGCCGGGATCGATAAATTTGTTAACTTTGGACAGATTTGCGCATTATTCACATTCCGGATTAATAGATTAAACAACTATCGTAACTGCCAATCAATCCTTACCATGGCCTTATTTGAGGATCTACATCTAAAATTATGTAACAGCTCAATGCTGGGCCTTAATTAGTATAGTGTACATCTATATTTGTCAAATATTTATTTGTATTTGTACTGGTTGAGTGGAAAAGAAGGCCTTATGGCCTTAACTCTGCCAGAATAAATAAAGCATTATTATTATTATTATTATTATTATTATTATTATTATTATTATTATTATTATTGCATCATCACCCAATACTGCATTCGGAAGAAGATTATTATTATTATTATTATTATTATTATTGTTATTATTATTATTAATATTATTAATATTATTATTATTATTATTATTATTATTATTATTAGTATCTCCTTTGTTAGGAGTTACTAAGCCAGTTAATTTAGTTACGCTTATTTCACAAAGATGTCATGAATGAAATGGGGTCAACATACCAACCCAATGAGGCATCTAGTAGACAACTAATGTATTACTAGAATGAAAAAGATTGGTAAATTTTGTTTACAGGCCTCTTTATTCAGGCTTAGAGATCTTTAACTAGCCTGAAAATCTCCAGACTCGGGATCCATGGGTTAAAGTTCCTCCCGGAGGACTTGCTCCTTGGATTTTTCAATCCTAAAATTCGATCAATCCGGCTGGGTTTGAACCCACGACTCTCCGGACCAGAGGCAAGGAACATAACCACTACTCCACCGCGGGGATAGAAGGTAAAAATTCAAAATTTAGAATTTTAGATACATAAAATGTGCTTTGATTACGGAGAAAAAGGGAGTATTTTGCGGTGCACAGTTTATGAACCGTCGGCCTCGAGAAAATATGGTAACCTCGGACGCAGCGCGTCCAAATTCGATCTCCGGTCGGTACAATTATCTTGTGCAAGTTTTATTTGGGGTTCTTATCATCTGTAAGACATATCAGGAAATTCTAAAGCCTAGATAGTCTCCGAACAGCAAACCCCATCATAATCACCCATATCATATTCACCTTGTCTAATATGATAGTGTGAGTGAATGTTATGACTTGTCTTAATGTTCATGTTGTCTCAGAGGTGCCTTCGGCATCTACCTGATCACTCATTCGGGAGCCCTTTATGTTCTTACATGATCAAAAACTAATGACGTGATTCAGAGATGAAAATCATCAATAGACAAGTGCACATCTCCAAATACTGGGTGGCATGCGGTACATATAAGTATCTGCAAACGGTAGGTAGTATCTAGAGAGATAATACTCTAATTAATAGGGCAAGGCATTTAATGACCTATAAATTGGTAAAAAATGCAAAATAAAAAGTGCATTTATGACCTAAAAAATGCAAAAAAAATTACCAATAAAATTCAAAAAATGACGAATAAAAAGTTAAGAATTACCAATAAAAATACTATTTATTAGATTAAGAACTCACTTGATTACTGAATTACATAAAATTTAACTTAACATCAAAATATTAAACGAAAAGTATTAAAATAATACATATTACAGTACCTTTTATTGCAGAAAATCCATTTCAATTACACAGTGCACTTTTACAGCAATTTTGAATTACAGTTAATCAGAATAAGGGTAGAAGCTAGCATAAGCTCTAAGAAATTGAATAAAATTCCTAGAAGTGCGCAAGTTCATTATGCACATACCTTGAATAATAGGGGTAGTAGTTAGCAAAACAACTACTTAATTCCACGAAATTGTACTGACAAGGAAAAAAACTGAATTATAATAAAAATCTTAAATAAAATACAAATAATGTCACAGTCTTCCGGGAAAGTGTAAAAAATGCTCAAAATGACCTTAAAATTGCCAAAAAATGACCTATCCCTAGCAAAGTTAAGAAAATGCAAAAAAATGCCCTAATGAATTGCTTTTATTTAATCCGTTTTTTAATGCCGTACATTTTCATATATGTAAGCAATGTTTCAACCTTCAACGTAATTGAGGATTTGAAAGAGATGGGGATTTTTGATTTGAAATCTACTGCACAAGATAGGAAGAAGTGGCGTAAACTGGTTGAGAAGGCCAAGACATTCCACTGGAAGTCGTAGAGCCTGACGAAGAAGAAGAAGAAGTTTCAACCTTCATAAGAAAAAGATGCAAAATCATTAATTGTCTTGCCCTACTAATTAAACAATATAAGTACAGATTAGAAAAGCATTGCTCAAACAACCAAGCAGAAAAAAACTGCCATCCTAAAAGAACTGGAACATATACAGTTCATACTCGCTTGCAACGACAGTAACAAAACTGCAGCCAACTACACTGATAGTAAAGTGATTCTAAATTCAATAAACAACAAACTCATACATTGCCCAGTGATTGAACAAGTCAGACAAATACTTCGAGAACTCAAAATAGGAAACTGGACAATACACTTCGGCTGGGTCAAGGCTCACATCGGCATCGAAGGAAACGAGATGGCTGATAAACTAGCTAAGGAAGCAGCAGCGCAGAGTGACCTAATCATAGAGTATAATAAAATCCTTATGACAACAATCGCCACGGAACAGCGAAAGAAAAGTCTTAACAGCTGGCAAAGTCAGTGGGACAACACCAACAAAGGAAGCCTATGCAGAACGTTCTTCCCGAGGGTGGACCAGAGAGTGAAGATGCAGATACCAAGTTCTCCGGAGTTTACAGCACTTGTTACAGGGCACGGCAAAACGAGGTCGTATATACATAGATTCAAGATTCTAGATAATGCAAAGTGTCCATACAATGAGGAAGACCAAATATCAGAACATCTCATATACAGGTGCAGAATCCTCGAAAAACAAAGGAGAACTATGGTTCGCGAAATAAGGGCAAGTGGAGGAAAGAGACCAATTATTAACTAGGATCTCACACATAAACATCTCCATGCTTTCCAAAAATGTATAAATACGATAGAAATACCCTAATCACAAAATGACATTCGGACATATATACACAACTAAACTAACAATAAAATTATAACATAAGTAAATACAAGCAATTATTGTGAAACGACATAAACTTCTTCACATAATTATTGATATTAGTATATACTAACAACAATATATCAAAATGTAAAACCCATTATATTCCATCCATAGAAATTCTGCCCGAAGGCAGGTCCTTCACTGCAATCGTAGCATTTTCATGCTATGCTTGCAGATTTACTAGAGAATTGTAGGTGTGGTAGCTTCCCGTTGCTTTCCACACCGGTGGAGGATGATGATGACCATATAATTTCGGGGACCCCTTGGGCCTTAAAGTTTTCCTGACATTTGTCTTACAGGTGAGGAAAAACCCCGATAAAAACCTCACCCAGAAAAACTGCCCCGACCGGGGTTCGAACCCGGGCCCGCTGCGTGACAAGGCAGCACGCTACCTCGAGACCACAGCGGTGGACTGACCCATCATATTAACACCTAGTAATTAGTCCGCATCACATTATTGCACTTCAGTTATTTTAATATTATTGTTGCTATTATTATTATTATTATTATTATTATTATTATTATTATTATTATTATTATTATTATTATTTTATTCAGCATTATATCACTGTACTCTTAGAACTGTATTTTAACGGTCTTACTAATAAAAATCTCTAATACAGGCTTTCATCAGTTGTTTAATTATACAATTTATAAGCCTTATGTAGATCAGGTATAATTTCCTTACTAATAAACGTTGTGCCGGAGCTATATAACAAAACAGCAGTTATACACAATATGTCACATATTCGTCATCATAATGACGTCAGAACAATATTACTCGCAGTTTGCAACAGAAATAAAACATCAACTAGTGATTAATTGTGTAAGAAATGAATATGGATAAGAATTAATAGAGATTCCCAAATTGAGGAGGTATGGAAAAAATAAGTGCGTTTTAATTTATATACATTTCCCTTTACGCAATGTCAAATAAAACGTAGAATTGGTTTCACAGATAATGTGCTGCCATCTACCGTCAAGAATTTCGACCAATTCTTGGAAACTAATAAATGCTTTCCCCATTACTTATGAATTATATGCAGTGTTTTAAGATGCGTTAGAAAACGTTCCAAATAGAAGGAAATGTTACCGACAACAAAATATCATTTCAAGCGAAAAAAAAATCACTGTAGTTTCATCGGGAATCGCACCTACGACCTCACGCATCTTAGTCAGAAGCTCTAACCACCAGACTACCAAGTTAACATGTAGTTTGTTGCAATAATAGAACCTCTATACTTAAATACATTTTTATATCGATGTGTGTGTTATGTATTAAAGATGCAAGAAAGTTTTCTTAAAATAATATTATGAAGCATTTAAACTACATTCAGGTTAAATCTTGTCTACAGCAATTATTGTAGAACATATCCTTTTGTGATTCAATGTTCAATTTTAAAATATTTTTAGGCCTAATCGAGAATGAGTGTAACGAAAGGCATTTTATGATGCCTTTATTTTCCTACCCAGAGCTTTATTAATATTATTTATGCCCTGTACATACATCAAACAGTCGTTAAAGTGTTGCATTTTGGGGATAAATTTAAGGAAACTTTCATCAATATCATAAGAAAACAATCAGCTGATCTTGATGTCCGACATTTTGTCTAGTTATAGAATCCTTAAACAAGGCTGGAGGCATGCATAACGATTCCCATGTAAAGTTGTACACCTCTTCTACACTGAACAGCTAATACAGTGTTTATTAGTAAGAATTTTCAACTGAGATGTTTATAAACCTTGTATAAAAGTTATATATGGATTATTAGTAAGAGGGTAAGTGAATTGTAATTGGTTTGTAAAAGAAAACTTTAAAACTCTAAACATGTAAACCAGGCACGCTATTAGAAGATATATGCGGTAAGCCAATTCTGCCTCATTCTTCATACGCCGTTGTCAGATATCGGTATGTAAGAAGGGAAGAGACAGACGATATGTCGTGGTTACAGCGCCAATTGTACAACACCGCTCGATCATGATAGGCTAGACGAAAGCACCAGCTACGCATAGCTCCGCCCGATATGTCTTCTAATAGCTATCTATGCCTTATAGTATTGCTCTGTAATGGAGCATGTTGTTAATAAATAAATAAAAAAGGTAGAGAGAGAGGAGGAGGAGGGAGAGAGAGCTCTGAAGTGTGATAGTGCTCTTTTACACTTACAATTAAGATGATTTGGACATATGAAAAGAATGATAGAAGATTACCAGGAAGAGCTATAGACATAACAGAAAGAAGATTAATAGGAAGAGCTACGAATAGAATGTAACAGGAAGAAGGAAGGGAGGAAAATCAAAACCAACATGATCACAAGAAGTAGTCAGAACAATGAAAGTAAGAGGTTCGGAGAAAGATGCGTGGAAAAATAGAGAAGAATGGAGATTGGTTATAGAATTATCAAATGGATACAAGATGTCAACGACATTGTAAAACCTGAGAAAAATAATAAATATATACTTTATGCAAGTAAAACACAATAGTTGTACGTCACAAGGACTTGTATTGTTATATAATTGTCTTTTCATAAAATAGAAGTTCAAGTTCACTGACAAAATGAATTATCCGGAAATATTTATACCGTTATCTCCTCATGTTTGGGGAAGTATCCTGCAGTTTTTCCCACATTTAATATTTGTGTGATAATACAAAGATGATGCTAATGCTCTAAAACAGTTCACTATTCAGGTCTGATATTAAACATCCATCCACCGCTGTGGTCTCGAGGTAGTGTTGCTGCCTTGTCACACAGCGGACCCGGGTTCGATCCCCGGTCGGGGCAGTTTTTCTGGGTGAGGTTTTTATCGGGGTTTTTCCTCACCTGTAAGACAAATGTCAGGAAAACTTTAAGGCCCAAACGGTTCCCGAAATCATATGGCCATCGTCATCATCCTTATCACTATCATCATCCTCCTTCACCGGTGTGGAAAACAACGGGAAGCTACCACACCTACAATTCCCTAATAAAGCTGCATGCATAGCATGAAAATGCTATGATTGCAGTGAAGGGCCTGCCTTTGGGCAGAATTACTATGGATGGATGGATTAAACATCCGAACTGTTTTAATCTATTAAACAATGTCCATTTTTTCTCATTCAGTACAGATAATCACAAAATCATCCTATGGGAAAGCTCGCCATAAAATCTGCTGCATACGGTAGTTATGATCTTGAAACTTAAAGAATTTGCCGATATGACCCAATGAGACATCTAGCAGGCAACTAAGGTATTAGTATGATGATGAGGTCGGTAAATTTTGTTTAGATGCTTTTTTATTCGGAAATTTTGTTTAGATGCTTTTTTATTCGGGCTTAAGGATATTTTTACAAGCCTGAAAATCTTCAGACTCTGGACCCACGACCTTAAAGCCCCTCCCGGAGGACTTGCTCCTTGGATTTTTCCATCCTAAAAAATCCATCGACCCTGGCCGGGTTTGAACTCGCAACCCTCGGGACCAGAGACAAAGAGCATAACCACAAGCTTATATATTCCTTAAACCAGAAAATCGAACCATGCATTCGACTTGCTGAGAAATTTGCTTAGTTTACGCAATTCCTGCGTGACGGACTTTTAATTACTATGGGAATAGTTCATGCAAAAGAGAACATCTCTTTCGAAACATCGTATGTCCTATTTGTAATAACAATGGGTGTTCTGCGAGTGGTGATATAATTTTCCCTCACTCTGAATTGCTTCTTCATGGAATTACTCCAGTTACTGCAATAGGCTTAAGGTTTTAAGCTGGATCAGAAGTAAGTAGATTTTCCTGACATCAACACAAATTGGTTCTAGGAACATCTACACAACCTATATTTACCCAAAGATAAGTGTAACGTTAATTGATTCACATGAGTGGGAAATACGCGACAAACAAGTGTAATTCTCAGTCAAGAACGATGTTTATGACTTACAAGGGAAGTGTCAATTATTACAGAAACATACATTGGAATTTCTCAAAGAGAAGCGTTGAGATGTAGCATGGAAGTGTCCAAAAAATGATCTGCCGATTTAAACTGCAAGACACTGAAATCGATGCCAAAATCCAGCAATGGCAACCAGCTGTGCGAAGCAGATGGACTCGCTGCTTGAGTACAGGTGAGTGGAGTGAGACGGGGCGGTGACGGACGGCAGGTTGTGAGACAATCCATCAACTCAGAGGTTGTATTACTTCCTGCAGTTTAAATGAGAGTATTTCAAGGTAGATTTGGGCATGCAATGGTTGACAATTCCCTTGTAAGCAATTACTTTTTACAAATATTTGCTATACAATATTCAATGTGGGACAGACCATAAAAGGAATTCTGAGATTCTCAAAGAATTACACACAGAATCAGTCATGGAATATGTACAAAACGTTGGATTGAGACCGTAACAGACCACTAGGTCTATCACATGAAAGGAAGAAGAAGAAGAAGAATATTCAATGTTGGGAATGGAGAATAACATTTAATCATTATTTGAGAGAGGTGAATTATACAGGGAATTATTGGAAAATCATTAGCTTAGGATAGGGGTGTATGGAGAACGTAATATGTCCGTATGGTCATATACAGCCTTTGAAATAATTGTTGGCGTACAAATATTTTTTAAGTCCCAGAACGAAGCCATTGCGCATGATCAGAGGGCAATTACTTCGTTCACAAGTGCATTATTATTTGAGAAACTAAACTCCGTTCTATTTCGTTGTGTGTCGTGCAAGGGGAAAAAATTTCGCGTAAATTCATCATCATGATAGTACATTCACGAATTTAGGCCATTTGTTGACCTGTTTCGGCCTCAAGAGAAACACCATCCAGAAGTCTTTTGAGTGGACGTCCTGGTCTTCTTCTTCCTGCAGGTTGATATCTTAACATTAGTTTGGGTATTCTGTGATCTTCCATTCGATGAACATGTTGTATCCATCTTGACTTATAATCAGAAATTTTGTTTTCTAAAGATTCCATATGTAATTCTTCTAAGATGTCTTCATTTTTTTTGTGATCTAGTAGTGTGTATCCTGCAGTCCTCCGAAGATATCTCATTTCAGCAGATCTAAGTCTCTGTATATCCTTCTGTTTCAATGTCCATACTTCGCTACCATACAAAAGAGTTGGAAGAGCCAGTGTTTTATACACTTTCAGTCTTGAATGCTTTTGGACTAACTGTGGCTTGAAGATAGAGTGTAACGGTAAATGTTGTAAATAAAATAAAGCAAAACAAATAAAAGAAAACAAACAAAAAATCATTGAAATAAGGACGAGAAAGAGAGAGAAAAAAGGCATGGCAGCGTGTTCGAAGAAGCATGCATGGGAAACACACGTTCCCTCCACTAGACCACAACCGTCCCTGCTAGAAACATACTGTATGAAGCGATGCAATACTCCAGGACGTATTTGTATATTGAAGTCAGATATTGACTTAGTTTAAATTAATCAGAGGCGTTTTGCATAAGTTGTGGAAATAAACAACCTTCTTATGCCTTGTGTTTTGTAAACGAAGTAATAAAATGTTATAATCTTTATTCATTTTCTATATATGACCTGTTTCCTTTAATACATTTATTTCCATATATATATATAATGTCCACCGCTGTGGTGGTCTCGAGGTAGCGTGCTGCCTTGTCACGCAGCGGGCTCGGGTTCGATCCCCGGTCGAGACAGTTTTTTTGGGTGAGGTTTTAATCGGGGTTTTTCCTCACCTGTAAGACAAATGTCAGGAAAAGTTAAGGCCCAAACGGTCCCCGAAATCATATAGCCATCATCATCCTTCACCGGTGTGGAAAGCAACGGGAAGCTACCACACCTATAAATCCCTAGTAAAGCTGCAAAGCATAGCATGAAAATGCTATGATTGCAGTGAAAGACCTGCCCTCGGGCAGAATTACTATGCATGGATATATATATATATATATACTTTAAGAAGATCAGCTGGGAATACGAAATAAAGAAATAAGGGAAATTATGGGTGTACAAGAGAAGCCGGACATCATAGACATTATAGAAAAGAAAAGATTGCAGTGGTATGGTCATGTCAAAAGAATGCCAGAGCAAAGATTGCCAAAAATTGACATGGAATGGATCCCAATGGAAAGGAGGAAGAGAGGAAGACCGAAGGAAACGTGGATAGAAGGGGTACAAGCAGCTATGAATATCAGAGGAATGGAGGAAGATCAATGGATGGACAGAGAGGAATGGCGTTTGGTTTCCGGAAGACGGCGGCAGCTGCCATGATACCGGATGATGATGATATATATATATATACACACACACACACACACAGAAATTTATTTATTTATTTACTTAACGAAGCCTGGTAACATGTAGGCATTATGAAAATTAACGACGTTATTAAAAAAACTTCCTGACCAGGATCGAACCTGGGCCCGCGTCGTCGCAACTCAGCATCTTTTCGACTGCTCCACTGAAGCGAACGATAAGAATACTGCATGAAAAAAGACTTAACGCCGCCCGTTTTGAACTCAAAGGAGACAGCACACATAACAACGTACTGGTGTGAATCGCTCTTCAAAACTTCAACTTTCCATCATCAAGAGTTGCGCAATTAATTTTTTCAAAATCTGTATCTCCAGGCTCGATATTTTCAGTGAGTTCAATGAGTTATACATCGCAATTAGTAAACAAAATGCATAGGAGAATGTGAACAAATATGTCAATAGCGAAACTTCCCAATATATTAGTAATTATGTATAACTGTAGGCTTTCACGGCCGGCGTCTTGATCCCTATTAGGTTCGTCTTCCGGGCATATAGACCGTGGTCCAGTCGTTCTTCTACTCGACGTTTCGTCTACTGCTGCAGTAGACATCTTCAGGAGATACTGCGTGCTCTCTGTGAACTCCTCAACAGTCGGCTGCAGACTGGCTGGTCGTTGGAAACTCCCTCCCTATTTATAGGCACGCCCCTGGTGGAGAGGCGGTTTTCTGCGCGGTCCGTGTTGCGTGCTGTTTTGTCCAGGCAGTCGCTAGCAGAAGTCATAGGCTTCGTTGTCGTACAGTAGACAACGAAGCCTATGACTTCTGCTAGCGACAGCCTGGACAAAACAGCACGCAACACGGATGTACGACAACGAAGCCTATGACTTCTGCTAGCGACAGCCTGGACAAAACAGCACGCAACACGGACCGCGCAGAAAACCGCCTCTCCACCAGGGGCGTGCCTATAAATAGGGAGGGAGTTTCCAACGACCAGCCAGTCTGCAGCCGACTGTTGAGGAGTTCACAGAGAGCACGTAGTATCTCCTGAAGATGTCTACCGCAGCAGTAGACGAAACGTCGAGTAGAAGAACGACTGGACCACGGCCTATATGCCCGGAAGACGAACCTAATAGGGATCATATTAGTAATTATTTACATTTGTACATGACGAACTGAAAGGACTGTATTGAAAAATTGATTTTTCAAGTAAGTGAATGTTGTTGCTTTTGAATCTTTAAAATGTTACATCACCAGCCCATTTCATTTTTATTATCGAAAATACATATTAAGGATTATAAATACGTCATTAAGTCAAAACCCGTCAATTTGTTATTTTTCAAGAGAAGCTCATTTTCAAAACGTCTGTTGTCCACCTCGTACCGAACCCGATTTTTTGCGTGCTGCATTCTTCATAGTTTACTGGGTTTTAAATATTTAAAACAATAAAATTTGTACCTGTTGTGGCAGTCGTCCTCAACAATTATATTTGTATAACATATTCAGCTAGGCCTTTCGGAACCGGTTCCATTTTCAGAGCTGTTCATTTGATACTGGTTGTTTTTTAACGAATGTATTGTATAGTGGGTTGATCTGATAGGGCGTGTTCTCATTTAGCAGGTTCTCGTTTCTTGTTTGCTTCACAATTTCTATTTCTTCTAATGTGTTTTTTTTCCGGTTATTATTTTCTGTATACATTATTGGGAGGGTATTTATATTGTGTTGAACTTATGACCTGTGTTTGTAACATTTTTAGCAAAACTTGATTTGACTCTTTTTTTATGAAATCAGTAAACTATTAGTTATACAACATCATATATGATATTTTTCACAATTATTGCATTTAAATTTAGGATACTCCTTTGTTGTTGTATATGCTAGTGCCTTCTATTTTATTTGATATAATGTTGTTTAGATTATTATTATTATTATTATTATTATTATTATTATTTCAGGATTGTTTCTGTTATCTACACAGGGATCCTCAACTAAAATATACAATTGTTTTTTTCTTCCACACTTCCTGGTCTTGCGTATCTACTTCTGTCATATTTCTCTTCTTCGTGTTGTCTTGAATTTCCTTTATCCACGTTGGCTTTGGTCTACCACTTTTCCCTTTCCCGGAGGTATTCATTTCAATACTTCTTTGTTTGTTTCTCATTATATGCCCATACCATCTTAGTTGCATTTCTTCAATGTCTTGTACAATATTTTTTTCTACATTAATTATTAGTTTTATTGTATTATTTTTTATTTTATCTAATTTTGATATTCTTGCCGATTTTCTTAAAAAGTCCATTTCTGTGACTAATAATTTATTTCTGTGTTTCTATTATTAAACTAAACTAACTAACTAACTCACTGGCACTATCGAACCCATAGGACATAGGCTCTTCATACATCCCTATCCTGAGCCAATGTTTTCCAATCATCCCCGTATAATCTACTTCCCACAAATCATAGTTAATGTTATTCTCCCACCTCATTCTTGGTCTACCAACTGGGCGTTTTCCCTCTGGTTTTCCTACAAGAAGCTTCCATGCACGTCTTTCATTCCCCATTCGTGCCACATATCCTGCCCATCGCAGTCTACGAGACTTAACTGTTCTCATTATATCTGGCTTCCTATAGAGACCATGTAATTTACTGTTATGTAGTCTTCTCCATTCACCTGTCTGTTCATCTCTCTTTGGTCGAAACATTTTCCTAAGAACTTTATTCTCAAATACTCGTAATCTCCTCTCCTCTCTTAAAATAAGAGTCCATGTTTCGCGCCCATATAATATAACTGGTAGAATAATAGTTATATATATATATATGTTCAATTTAACGTTTTTTTGAATGGAGTTGGGACATCAAGAATCTCTGTAATGCATAATAATACGCATTTCCAGAATTGAGCCTATGTTTAATTTCCTTGCGCATCTCATTCCTGTTTGTGATTAATGTTCCTAGGTATTTGAATTCAGCCACTTCCTCAAAATTTCCCTCATTTGTCACTAGCTGTCCATTTCCATTATATCATGTATTTCTATATGTTACCATGTATTTAGTTTTATTGATATTTACTTGTGTTATTATTATTATTATTATTATTATTATTATTATTATTATTATTATTATTATTCGTTTATTATTATTAAAGCAGGTACAAATAGTATTGTTTAAATTTTTATTAATAACCTCAACGATGCAAAATATTTATTAAAAGTATTACTGAGTCTTGTACACAGGAAAATAGTGACCTTAGATTTATTCCCACAAATTTATGAAAATATACAAGAGACGTTTTGAAAATAAGAATCTCATATATTGTTTGTATGAATAACAACATATAAAATTTCTTGGCTGAAATGATATATCCACAATGTCATGCCGCGCGGAGAAGCAAAAAAAATGAAAAATATCACTTACATGTGACGTAAATCGTATGACTTCCTCGAGATCAAATATACAGTAGTCTATATCTTACCTGAAACAAAAGGAAAAACATTCACATTACACTTCTATAACTTCTTAACAGAATAATATAGCTATTGGCGTACTGAGGTTGTTCTCATGAAGAGATAAAAAAGTACAAATACAATTCTTCATCGATCCTATATATAGACCCTATATATAGGATCTTGAAGATTTCCGGGCTGTAGGCCGAGGTCTCGAGGCTTGAAGTTCCCCTACGTTTCGACAAAGACAGAGGATGCCAGACGCAGTCTCTGGAGAAACGTCGGGGAACTTCAAGCCTCGAGAACACGGCCTACAGCCCGGAAATCTTCTTCAAGATCATTATAGCAACTCCGGCCGTGGAAGCATAAGTCAACACACAAGCTTTAAACTGTGTTTGGTGGAGCAGCTTTACTAGGGAATTGTAGTTGTGGTAGCTTCCCGTTGCTTTCCACACCGGTGAAGGATGATGCTGATTATAATGATAAGGATGATGATGATGATGGCCATATGATTTCGGGGACCGTTTGGGCCTTAAAGTTTTCCTGACATTTGTCTTACAGGTGAGGAAAAACCCTGAAAAAACCTCATCCAAGAGCATGTCCCGACCGGGAGTCGAACCCGGGCATGCTGCGTGACAAGGCTGCACGCTCCCTCGAGACCACAGCGCTGGACTTCTTTAAATATAGCCTTATTATTAAAGAAAATGATTCTGTGTTTTGCAATAAACGTGTATGAAACCAGATCTTCATAAATGACAATCTAAATTTTGCATGATTCAGCTAAGCGCCGAATGTTCGCGCTCTTAGATTGTTGATGCATAACTATCAAACAAGGAAAATAATTTGCAATATCCAGTATTGTTAGTTTGGCGCTAAAATGAATGATGAATATTAACTTGAAATTTAAACATATATTTCTAGAAACTTACATAATGACGCATAGCTGCTTGATGCATAATTATGTCTAATTGTCTTGCTGATAAGGAATATTCCGAAAATACCTCCCTCAGGAAACTTATCCCGACCGGGATCGAAACCGGGTCCGCTGCGAGGTAATATTACTATTTTGAGACCACAATGGTAGACGTTCAAAAAATATTGAATTACATTTTACAGATTTTTGTAATACTCTGACATGGATGTTGAGCTCTGTATTATGCCTAATCATAGAACGTACTGTATTGGGCACGAAGATCACGAACTGTTGTGGTTGGCTGAGGCACGTCTGTTCCTACCTAGGATTACAGAACCGGCACGTGCCATCACACAGTATCCTCTCATTGCAATTCAATTCACTCTGGATACATTTAAAAAAAAACCATACAATGTGACCAACCCGAAAAAACGTTAGAATCAAGTTAAAAGTGATCATGATTTAACAATCTTCTAGTTATATTATTTCCAAACTGTTGTTCACCCAGTTATATGGATGCGAAGCATGGGCTCTTCTGGGCTAACAATATTGATAGCTGGTCTTGGTGCTAATTTTGAATATGATTTAAAGAAGATTATTGCACTCTCTATTTTAAGACAATTGGGTTTGATAATAAGTATCTTATCTTATCTCTAGGATTTGCTGGGTTGGCCTTTTTTCACCTATTAACTCATGCTTTATTTAAGGGAGGAAAGGATAGCTTTACAAGTACAGTATTTGAGAATGAAGTACTAGAACAACTCACTTTATTAGAAAACCGAACTAAAAAATGAAAAATAGTTTGGGTCAAAAAGACATGAAGAGACAGGTTAATGGAGAAAACTACATAATAGTGAGCTATATGGTATGTATAGGAAGCCAGTCAAGTCTCGTAGACACTACTATATAGATCACAAAAAAATGAAGACATCTTAGAAGTATTACACATGGAACCTTTAGAAAACAAAATTTTTGATTATAAGTCAAGATGGATGTAACATGTTCATCGAATGGAAGATCACAGGATACCCAAACAAATGTTAAGATATCAACCTGCAGGAAGAAGAAGACCAGGACGTCCACTCAAAAGACTTCTGGATGGTGGTTTCTCTTGAGGTCGGAACAGGTCAACAAATGATCTAAATTCGTGAATGTACTATGATTATGATGATGATGAAGTCTCGTAGACTGCGGTGGGGAGTTCATGTGGAACGAATGGGGAATGAAAGAGGTGCATGGAAGCTTCTTGTAGGAAAACCTGAGGGAAAACGCCCATTTGGTAGACCAAGAAAGAGGTGTGAGAATAACATTATCCATGATTTGAAGGAAGTAGATTATACAGGGGATGATTGGAAAACATTAGCTCAGGACAGGGATGTATGGAGAGCTTATGTCCGCGCGGCCATGAACCTATGAGTTCGATAGAGCCAGTGAGTTAGTTTGTTAGTATAGTTAGTTATATTATTTATAAGACAAATGTCAGGAAATTTCAAGGCTCGAACGGTGTATGTATTCTCGTTGCGAAAACTCGAAAATTACGGCCGCTGGAGTGATTTTTAAATGTTTATTTCAGGTTAACCCCCAATTCTAATGGTCAGAGTTTGCTGGTTAACGAATTCGAACTTATTTTTTAATTGATTGATATGTAAGTTTGGTTCCGGAACAAAAACTGTACAGCTGCTACAGCGTTAACAGACTATAATTACATCTCATTATTTCGGTTAAAATATTTTCACCATAACAATCTCAAATGCTTCATTCCTTCAGAATTCGCTACAAGAATAAACGATAAAAACAATACAAGTCAATTTTAGAATATTTTCCTCTAAAATGGTCTAAAATACCTCAAAATTCTTAAAGTTTTATAGCTTTATGGCTGTTCCTGAGTTGTTATATGGCTCCGAAAATTGAACTTTGATTAAAATTCAACTTAAAAAAATTGTCAAGTAGTCATCAAAACCCAAATTACCAAATTACAAATTTAAAAAAGTCAACGTGTTTCAATAGCGACGCTATCATTCTCAAGATTGATTATCAAGATGCGATGAAACTTTTGAAAGTTTAATTTGGTCATTTGGATTTTTATTGACTATATGTAATACAATTTTATCACCAAGATGAACCCATTTATTAATTTAAAAAAATAGAATCTGCAGAAATGAGTTTCCTGAGACATGTAGCTGGATATACTTTACAAGATATATAAATAATAGTTTTAAAAAACTAAAACAACACGCATTATTAGAAAACCGAACTAAAAAATGAAAAATAATTTTAATTTTCAACACGCTTGGGATAAAATTGAAGTGGTCAACTAAAAAAATCATCTCCAACACATATAGAATAAAACTAGAGTTATCTACAAAAAAATAATGTTACCATCAAAAGCATGGGGTGCTCTATATCAATTAATATATTTGATAAACAGATATTGGTAAAAGTAAAGTCTCTAAGAAGAAAACGTAAAAAACCATAAAAAGCACCCCACGCTTTTGATGGTAAAATTATTTTTTTTTGTAGATAAATCTAGTTTTATTCTATATGTGTTGGAGATGATTTTTTTTGATAACTTTAATTTTATCCCAAGCGTGTTGGAAATTAAAATTATTTTAATTTTTTAGTTCGGTTTTCTAATAAAGCGTGTTGTTTTGGTTTTTTTTAAACTATTTTTTAAATAATTTTTAACTTTTATAAGATTCATGATGTGTTCCGTTGAGGTTTATTCAAAATTAATATAAAATTATAGAATATTCACCTGAAAGGTCCGTCTCCTCAACTTAATTATCATTTAACTGTAGCGCTTTCGGGACTTGTCCAATCATCGGCAGGATTCAAAACTGGTGTTTCACTGAAGATCTGGTAGAGGGGGGTTGCATGTATTTGGTTCGTTTTCGTTTATCAGGCTGTCGTTGTGAGCTGCTTTCATGATTTCCATCTCTTCGAGTACGTTTATCTTCGCTGGATTATTTTCTCTGTGCATTACTGTTAGGGTGTTTTCAATATTTAACATGCGATGTCCTTCATGGATAACGTGTTTTGCATAGCTTGATTTACCTTCTGCGTGAATGAAGTCTCGAAAATGTTCTTTGAATCTGATGTTAAAACTCCTGTTTGTCCTTCCTATATAAAAATTTGTTGCAGTCCTTACATGTCAGTTTATAAACTCCTTTGCTGTTGAAAATGTTATTTTCTTCAATGTTATTGTTTATTACGTTGTTTAATTTGTTATTGGTTCTGTATGCTATTTTTACGTTTTTATCGGCTTTCTTTAGTGCATTGGCTAATTTTGTTGTTTCTTTTCCTGTGTATGTAAGTGTTATCCATGTTTTCTTGTTGTTGTCAGATTCTTTTTCTAGTTTAGTTATGTTGGTTATGTTGTTCTTCCTTTTTTGTTTTTTTACGAGCTTATCTATGAATTCTTCATTATAGCCATTGGTTTTTGCCATATACTTACAGACAGTAAACTTGAAGATAACTATATCAATCAGTTAAACAAACTAATAACAACAACAATAAAGCAAAATTACTTCCAATTTAACAATGAACTATTTATTCAAGAAGACGGGATCCCGATGGGGAGTCCTACATCTGGAATAATGGCAGAAATCTTCCTACAAGAACTGGAAAATAAACATTTTGAGGAATTAATACACAAATTCAACATAAAACTAATAACACGATATGTCGATGATGTACTAGTAATATATGAAAATGAAAACAGAAAAGAAAAAGAAATACTACAAGACTTAAACAACATGCATGAAAAAATCACTTTCACCGAAGAAATAGAAGTTAACAACAGCATAAACTACTTAGATTTGTCTATAACCAAAAATCTACACAACAATTAAACTAGAAATCGGTATCTACCGGAAACCCACAAACAATGCTCTGGCCATAAACAAAAATTCTACACACCCTTTTCAACAGAAAATTAGTACATTTAATAGCTTAGTCAGTAGAATGTTGAAACTCCCATTAAGCAAAGACAATTATGTCCAAGAACTCAACTACATTAAGTATATGGCAAAAACCAATGGCTATAATGAAGAATTCATAGATAAGCTCGTAAAAAAACAAAAAGGAAGAACAACATAACCAACATAACTAAACTAGAAAAAGAATCTGACAACAACAAGAAAACATGGATAACACTTACATACACAGGAAAAGAAAAAACAAAATTAGCCAATGCACTAAAGAAAGCCGATAAAAACGTAAAAATAGCATACAGAACCAATAACAAATTAAACAACATAATAAACAATAACATTGAAGAAAATAACATTTTCAACAGCAAAGGAGTTTATAAACTGACATGTAAGGACTGCAACAAATTTTATATAGGAAGGACAAACAAGAGTTTTAACATCAGATTCAAAGAACATTTTCGAGACTTCATTCACGCAGAAGGTAAATCAAGCTATGCAAAACACGTTATCCATGAAGGACATCGCATGTTAAATATTGAAAACACCCTAACAGTAATGCACAGAGAAAATAATCCAGCGAAGATAAACGTACTCGAAGAGATGGAAATCATGAAAGCAGCTCACAACGACAGCCTGATAAACGAAAACGAACCAAATACATGCAACCCCCTCTACCAGATCTTCAGTGAAACACCAGTTTTGAATCCTGCCGATGATGGGACAAGTCCCGAAAGCGCTACAGTTAAATGATAATTAAGTTGAGGAGACGGACCTTTCAGGTGAATATTCTATAATTTTATATTAATTTTAAATAATTTTTAGTTTGTCATAAACCGGAATCACATGAAAATTTAATTGCTTAATACTCTTCTTAAAAAATCCTCCGGGCCGAATTTGAACCAACGACCTATGGATTACTGAAATTGCATACAACTACAGTCCACCGCTCTACCAACTGAGCTCTTACAACGATTGACTAAAAGGTCGATAAGTCCACAACCTATTATACCGGTTTTTATTTTTTTGATTTTCTGATGATTCTGGCCAGGATATTAGAAAAAAAATATGAAATTATTGTATTCTCATGGGTCTTTTACAAGCATACAAAGTTTCAAGTCGATCCAATGTTTTCAAGTAGGTGAAAATCGTGTTCAAAGATTCCGTTACATAGATACAGGTCCGTTACATAGACAGATACAGGTCAAGCTAATATAAAGCATGTAAAAAATATAGCAAATTATTAGGAATGAGCTTAATCTATTCAGCTTAACAGACAGAATCAAAGAATACAAATAAAATTGGTTCGACCACATTAAAAGGATGGATCAAAAACGTATATATCAAAACAGTAATTCACATATAAACCAGAGGAAAACGTTTCTTACCTTTATCTTTAAATTGTTTATTATTTTTTATATCACTTATTATTTAGTGAACATATTTAAGTAGTCATTAAAAAATAGAAAGTTAAAAGAGGAAGTAAACCTCTAATTAGTGCTTTCAAAACACATATAGACTTGTGGGACGGCGAAAAACACGATGGAAATATCAATTTACTGCATGAGACCGGAACGAACCTTTTGAAATTCAATCCGTGAAGAAGATGGTGATTCTTAAAGCTTCAAGACCATAGCATTACTAACTAACTCACTGGTTCTATCGAACCTGTAGGTTCAAGCCTGCGCGGATATAAGCTCTCCACACATCCCTATCCTGAGCTAATATTTTTCAATCAACCCCTGTATAATCTACTTCCCTCAAATCATAGTTAATGTTATTCTCCCACCTCATTCCTGGTCTACCAACTGGGCGTTTTCCCTCTGATTTTCGTACAAGAAGCTTCCATGCACCTCTTTCATTCCCCATTCGTGCCTCATGTCCTGCCTATCGCAGTCTACGAGACTTAACTGTTCTTATTATATCTTGCTTCTTATAAGGACTATGTAGTTCAAGTTATGTACTTTTCTCCATTCATCTGTCTGTTCATCTCTCTTTGGCCCAAATTTTTCATAAGATCTTTACCATAGCATTACGGATGTTGAAATTATTTAGAATAGAAGTAAATTAGTGGACAAATGAAATGGCCACACTGTTCTGACGCATTCAATATTAAACCAACAATGAAAACATTGAATTCCATTTGTACGTCAATTAAATATCAAAACATTACATTGATGGATCTTTTAATTTCCTTTTCAATCATTCGTTCCCAAAATTGAACGATATTAATTGTAATATTTGCTTTTTAGATTTGTATGGAAATCCATATCCGTTATACATTGTTCAATTAATTTTTCAGTATTTGGTTTTTCGATTATGGAACTTCGTTGATTGAAAAAAAAAATGTTCGGATTAGTTGGTATATTTTATCTGTGAATAACAGAAGCCTCGTGTTCGATGCATTAAAACGATTACAACATACCGGTACTTGGAAACGTGTTAGTTAAGCAAGCTTTTAATTAATCTCATTATAACTGAAATGTTTCATGCAGAAAGGGCATTAGCGCAGATTATTCTTACGATATTGAGATTTTGGGTTAGCCGGGAGTGACTAGGATTGAAGGGGATGGAACGATACATACCACAGCTATACTGAATTAGCGTTTTAGTTTTATTTCATACTAACAAATACCCGGCGTGCGCTGCTACGTCTAAATAAATGAAACGTGTTTTTATGTTTAGTTGAATAAGTAAAAAGTAAAATAACTTACTTACTTACTTACTCACTGGCATTATCGAACCCATAGGTTCATGGCCGCGCGGGCATAAGCTCTCCATATATCCCTATCCTGAGCTAATGCTTTCCAATCATTGCCTGTATAACCTCAAATCATAGTTAATTTTATTCTCCCAACTTATTCTTGGTCTACCAACTGGGCGTTTTCTCTAGTGCCCCGCTATTGTATAAAGTCCTAACATTCCATGTTCCTAGGAACATGTCCCTGTGTTTGAGCCTTTGGCATGGGTTCCCTGAAGTAGTCCCCGCCCGGAGAATCGAATGGGAGGACTATTTGACCTCCGGAAAATTTTACCCCAGTTGAACCCATGTCCGCATTTCTTGACGGTTGTATTTTTACGGTGAAAGATCGTCACTCTTTCGACCAAGGTACTTTTTTCGTCTGGCTTATCACCTTCGACCAGTCCGGCATGGGTAACACTATCGGCAGCAATGCTACCTCCGGCATAGCTCTCAGGATCATTTAAGCACGTAAGCCACTCCACCACGACATGGAGGAAAGAATAATAATATCACAATAATCGGCCAGCATATTAGGATTCCATTTGCTTTGATATCTCTTTTCCATAGCTGAAATCTCATGAGTTAGCTCATTTGGTTTTATTTTACAATGGACAAATGGACGAAAAAAACGTTTATTAAAAAAATAATTATTTAAATTCATTAATTGAAATTGAAATAAAAAAATTGTGGATGATGGATAAATTCCGAATACATATTTGAAAACACGATAAAAAACTGCATTAAGTACAACTATTGGTACTCATGAGACAAAATTCATGTTGACCAGTGTTATGGAAGTGTTGGAGGTAGAACCCATTCTCCACCATGTACAAAACTACCAGAACATCTGGAAAGCCATCATCTACGAATGCGAACTCATAGAATTCCAAAAGCATGCTTCGTTACTGCCCCCAAGGCAAAAGATAGCTGGGACGTCCAAAAAAAAAAGCACTGGATGGAAAATTCCTCTCTGAGACCGTAACAGGCCACATGACCTAATATTTGCAAGAATGATGTTGATGACAAAGATATATATCTTTTTGACACCATCTCCGTTCAATGTTTACTTGTAAGAGCTAGAGGTACAATGCCATAGTCATTCCTGAAGCAGCAAGGAAATGGCAAAGATTTCAAAGGAACTATCACGCTGAAGGGCTCTATTCCCAACTTGAGAAATCATCTATATGGCCAGTCGTCAAATCTTCATTCAGAATTACTCTTTCACTTACATTATAGTTCCATCTTGTTCTATACCTACTGTACAAATTCCAAATGTAATGTTTTGCCTCTATGATGTGAATTTATTATTATTATCCTTGTCTATTGTCAGGTATACTTTGTGATCTTTGAAATACCTTATTTGGGTACGTTTATTAACAATATTAATATCATCATCATCATCATCATCCGGTATCATGGCAGCTGCCGCCGTCTTCCGGAAACCAAACGCCATTCCTCTCTGTCCATCCATTGATCTTCCTCCATTCCTCTGACATTCATAGCTGCTTGTACCCCTTCTATCCAAGTTTTCTTCGGTCTTCCTCTCTTCCTCCTTTCCATTGGGATCCATTCCATAACAATTTTAGGCAATCTTTGTTCTGGCATTCTTTTGACATGGCCATACCACTGTAATCTTTACTTTTCTATAATGTCTATGAAGTCCGGTTCCTCTTGTGCACCCATAATTTCCTTTATTTCTTTATTTCGTATTCTATCTTTTGTAGATTTTCCAGCTGATCTTCTTAAAACATCCATTTCTGTACTTAAAATTCTAACAATATTAATAAGAAAACAAAAACAAATAAATAAAGGACGATATAACAATTATGCCAATGACAGGGGATTACACCAAAATTTTCGAAATGAAAACCTGGGCATTGAATATATATAAAAAAAACATTATTTCATATTCATAATTTAATTTATTAAACAGGCAAATAACATAAGTCATGGTTCATTTTCTTTCGACGAAAACATTTCCCGTGAATTTATCGTAAGTGATTTACAATTTATCTAGAGGATTTGGAAATCAAGAGTGGTATTTGTTAGGACTATTTAACGAATAAAATTAAGCTGTTTACTCACAAATCATTATTTAAATAGAGATATTTTAAAATATTTATATATTTAAAGTAAATGGCGATGTTTGAAAACAAATCAGAAAGGTGAGGTTATGTATATTCACTGCAACTTGATCATATTATTTTTACCAAATACGATCGCAATATTGTAAGAATGCACCCTAGTGGAAAAAAAAAAAAAAAAAAAAAAAAATGAAACACTTCAAACTGTATATTATAACCAACATTATAGGTTATTAATTCTTCTTTTTTCGGAAACAACTCGATAAAATTAATTATTTAAAAACACAAATATTGAACACATAATTATCAAATGTGTAGTTCGAAGGAATATGTTCATTATTTTCTATATTCAACGTAATTTTTAGAGAGTCAGTCACTGCAAAATAATGCTCTGACCTGTTCAGAACATTAAAAAAAAGGAGCTTTCTTTATTTTGGTAATCAAAATTCGATAATTATCGAGGTGAAACATGACTGTGATTGGCTGTAAAACAAAATTTATTGAATACGTGATTGGTCATTGATGTCTATTTGGGGCATGAGTTAAATAGTGGATGAAATCTGGACAACTCGTTACATTATTGTTGACTATTTAACTCATGCCCCAAATGGGAGTCAATGGCCAATCACATTTCAATGAATTTTGATTTACAACCAATCACAGTCGTGTTTCTCCTCGAATTTATCAACTAAAGTTTATCATATTAAAGAGAGCACATCCTTTTAAACATTCTGATTAGGTCATAGCATTATTTTGCAGTGACTGTCCCTCTAAGAAATACAGCTACCAGATTATATATATATATATATATATAGTGCATGAATGTCAACAGTAAACGCATGCGAGAGATAATAATAAAACATTTGTAGGAATTGAAATGAACCAGGAGGTGATAAAGAGAAATCGATAAAGAGCGAGGTAAAACACGATTGTCAATGGTTGTAAAACAAAATTCATTGAATCGTGATTGGTCACTGACTCCCATTTGGGGCATGAGTTAAATAGTCTAGATAAATTCAATGCCGGTTAGTATTGAATTTATCGATAATTTGGAAATCACTCGTGGCATTACTTATGATAAAATATTATATACTTTTTTTTCTAGCACTATCGAGTTTCTTCGTGTAAAAATCATTTCATATGCCGTAAGCCTTTCCTTAATTCTATAATTCGTATCGCACGCTTTATAATCTTGCAGAACAATGCTGCACTGTGAAAAATATCTGAAGTTGTGAATTCAAACTGAATTTAGTACAAAATCCAATGAGAATTCTTTTATTGTGAGACTTTGGCCTGCTGTAAGGAAGGCGATATAATAAAGGGGACTGAAGAAAAAGACATACGCTTCCTTATTTCACTTATCGATTTTTTTTTTTTCATCTCTGTCCGTAGAATATTGAAATGTCAACTGGCTTGAAGTTCGCTAGACTTCCTTTTCAAAATAAACTTCGTTTATAAAAGAAAATATCATAAGAGTAACAAAATACTGACTTGTTGGTGCACATAAAAGCGAAAATGGTCTGGAATATGTTTTAATTTATCTGATAGAAATTATAATTTGTATAAAGAAATGTTTTGATATGTCATAGAAGTATTTTTTCTCTTGATATATGTAGTAACATATCATATGTGATAATCTAATGTAACTTAAAGCTCTGAGAAAATTCTTGAAATTCGATTCTTTTGATATGGTTATATTTCCTTTTTGTCTTTCAAACCTACTTCAATGTTAAAGAAAAGGGCCTTATCTTGATGAACTAAAAGGTAGATTGAACAGTCAGTTTGCAACCTGTACGACTTTTATTTCAGAGAACGTCTTCCTGGAAATATTGGAATGCAGTGGCGGTTGGTGGTAGTAATAGAAAGGCAATTTCTAGATAAAAAAAAGATTAATAATAATAATATAATAATAATAATAATAATAATAATTTTTTATTTATTCTGGCAGAGTTAAGGCCGTAATGACTTCTCTTCCACTCAACCAGCACAAATACAAATAGATATTTGACACATATAAATATACACTATACTAATTATAAACAAGATTACTGGAATTAGAAAAAATCGTAGTGAAAGAAGGTAGATGTTATGAATACATAGTCCTTTATATAGATTTTTTTTATTGTTTTATAGATTATTTTAATTATTCGAGCAAAGTCGTTTGAGATGGACTTTAGACATTCAAAGTCTGTTGAGATAGAGTTTAGACATGATATAGTTCAGAGCAAAGTTTTGCTTAAGCTAACTGTAAACAGCCCTACATTTAGTTCATTGGAATGTTAGTTGGTACAATTATGGGTGACTTGAGGTCATTTTGAGTATATAACACTTGAGAAGTGAGGGTCTTCTGTCTGTCTGTGTGTGTAAACGGCTGAAGGGTAAGTCACCGACCATTTTTCTTAATATGTGACAGGGATCTTTTTTGTAAAAAAGAATCAATTACCTTAACTATTCTGATAGAATTCTAAACAAATGTAGACTGATTTAATACGATATTTTCAAAAAGGGATATAACATTTTTAATCATGTAGATTTGGTTAGATTTAAAAATTCCACAACTCCCTCTTCTCAACCCCCCAAGAAAGTACTGTAGTTTTTAATATAGGCTTAGATTAGATTTAGGGCTAGAATACTAAAGGTTTCTAATTATTTATACTTTAGTAATAAAATAGTTTAAAATAAGACTTCTTTTGTTTATTTCAAAACATGTATAGTGTACATCCTCATACTAACGCTCGGCTAGATAAGCGCTACCAGATTTTCCAAGTCCCGAAGGTCCTTTAAGCCTAAGAAATCCAGTTGGGTCCATAACAGTAGACGAGCAGATCTTTCAGGGTTAAATCCATATTTAAATGGGGATGATTTTTCTTAATATTCAATTATTTTTTAGAATGAATTGAAGCAAATCTTATCACAATTCTGGATATAATTATAATAAATAATGTTTAATCTTTATATATATATATATATATATATATATATATATATATATATATATAAATTCTTCTGTACGTGTATATGCCACTGAACTACTCCCAAACAATTGGACCAATTTTGATGAAATTTTGTGTGTGTGTGTGTTTAATTGGGTCCCTTGATGGTTTAGATTCTCAATTGGATCTTTGGAAACCGTTAGGTGTAGGAGTCCACCTGAAGTGAAAATTTAAAAATTCTCTAGCGGTCACAATTTTCTATGTTTCACAACGAAACTCAGTATATCCTATTGAAACAAACCGATGAAGGTACATCCAAAAATGAGCGAAATCAGACAATTAGAAGTGGAGGTTACTTTAAATCCGAAATTAAAAACCGCCTTGACGACTGGACCGATTTTGCTGAAATTTTTGTGTGTATTTGAGTGGATCCCTGGATGGTTTAGATTCGCAATTGGACCCGGTGGGTCACACTGAGATCGGGTTATAGGAATTTTTTATGTCAGATATGTACTCATCTGCATTACCGACATATTCCGAGCGACAAAAATGTGACGTCATAATTCACGCTTCTTGAGCCACATCAGATGACAGAGAGGAGTTTTCTTGCGAACTTATTTCCGATTGAGGGTCTTTCCACTTTTCAGCGGTTGCCCTTTTACCAGCCGGCTGCTGGCCCTTCACATCCACATGTGTCAATCACAGAGGTAGATGATCAACAGCCAGTGAAGGGGTGACATGTGGTTAGCATGTCGAGTCCCCCAGCCGTTATAGCTGGTTCCTCAACCTGAAGCCGCTACTTATTGTAGCTACCCAATTGCCTCACGATGCTGGGTGGGCACCGGTCCCATACTGGCCGAAATACCATGAGAAAATTTCTTCGCCCATGGAAACTCGAACCAGCGCAAGTCCCGTAGCTCTGCGCCAAGGCTTCCTACCTTAACCGCTCGGCTACGGCGCGGGACTCCTCCGATTGAGGGTCTTTCCACTTTTTCAGCGGTTGCCCTTTTACCAGCCGGCTGCTGGCCCTTCACATCCACATGTGTCAATCACAGAGGTAGATGATCAACAGACAGTGTAGGGGTGACATGTGGTTAGCATGTCGAGTCCCCCAGCCGTTATAGCTGGTTGCTCAACCTGGAGCCGCTACTTATTGTAGCTACCCAATTGCCTCACGATGCTGGGTGGGCACCGGTCCCATACTGGCCGAAATACCATGAGAAAATTTCTTCCCCCATGGAGACTCGAACCAGCGCAAGTCCCGTAGCTCTGCGCCAAGGCTTCCTACCTTAACCGCTCGGCTACGGCGCGGGACTCCTCCGATTGAGGGTCTTTCCACTTTTTCAGCGGTTGCCCTTTTACCAGCCGGCTGCTGGCCCTTCACATCCACATGTGTCAATCACAGAGGTAGATGATCAACAGCCAGTGAAGGGGTGACATGTGGTTAGCATGTCGAGTCCCCCAGCCGTTATAGCTGGTTCCTCAACCTGAAGCCGCTACTTATTGTAGCTACCCAATTGCCTCACGATGCTGGGTGGGCACCGGTCCCATACTGGCCGAAATACCATGAGAAAATTTCTTCCCCCATGGAAACTCGAACCAGCGCAAGTCCCGTAGCTCTGCGCCAAGGCTTCCTACCTTAACCGCTCGGCTATGGCGCGGGACTCCTCCGATTGAGGGTCTTTCCACTTTTTCAGCGGTTGCCCTTTTACCAGCCGGCTGCTGGCCCTTCACATCCACATGTGTCAATCACAGAGGTAGATGATCAACAGACAGTGTAGGGGTGACATGTGGTTAGCATGTCGAGTCCCCCAGCCGTTATAGCTGGTTGCTCAACCTGGAGCCGCTACTTATTGTAGCTACCCAATTGCCTCACGATGCTGGGTGGGCACCGGTCCCATACTGGCCGAAATACCATGAGAAAATTTCTTCCCCCATGGAGACTCGAACCAGCGCAAGTCCCGTAGCTCTGCGCCAAGGCTTCCTACCTTAACCGCTCGGCTACGGCGCGGGACTCCTCCGATTGAGGGTCTTTCCACTTTTTCAGCGGTTGCCCTTTTACCAGCCGGCTGCTGGCCCTTCACATCCACATGTGTCAATCACAGAGGTAGATGATCAACAGCCAGTGAAGGGGTGACATGTGGTTAGCATGTCGAGTCCCCCAGCCGTTATAGCTGGTTCCTCAACCTGGAGCCGCTACTTATTGTAGCTACCCAATTGCCTCACGATGCTGGGTGGGCACCGGTCCCATACTGGCCGAAATACCATGAGAAAATTTCTTCCCCCATGGAAACTCGAACCAGCGCAAGTCCCGTAGCTCTGCGCCAAGGCTTCCTACCTTAACCGCTCGGCTACGGCGCGGGACTCCTCCGATTGAGGGTCTTTCCACTTTTTCAGCGGTTGCCCTTTTACCAGCCGGCTGCTGGCCCTTCACATCCACATGTGTCAATCACAGAGGTAGATGATCAACAGACAGTGTAGGGGTGACATGTGGTTAGCATGTCGAGTCCCCCAGCCGTTATAGCTGGTTCCTCAACCTGGAGCCGCTACTTATTGTAGCTACCCAATTGCCTCACGATGCTGGGTGGGCACCGGTCCCATACTGGCCGAAATACCATGAGAAAATTTCTTCCCCCATGGAGACTCGAACCAGCGCAAGTCCCGTAGCTCTGCGCCAAGGCTTCCTACCTTAACCGCTCGGCTACGGCGCGGACTCCTCCGATTGAGGGTCTTTCCACTTTTTCAGCGGTTGCCCTTTTACCAGCCGGCTGCTGGCCCTTCACATCCACATGTGTCAATCACAGAGGTAGATGATCAACAGCCAGTGAAGGGGTGACATGTGGTTAGCATGTCGAGTCCCCCAGCCGTTATAGCTGGTTCCTCAACCTGAAGCCGCTACTTATTGTAGCTACCCAATTGCCTCACGATGCTGGGTGGGCACCGGTCCCATACTGGCCGAAATACCATGAGAAAATTTCTTCCCCCATGGAGACTCGAACCAGCGCAAGTCCCGTAGCTCTGCGCCAAGGCTTCCTACCTTAACCGCTCGGCTACGGCGCGGGACTTATTAATTAGCTAATTTTATGTTAAAATTGTACCATTTTTTTTTATCGTCCGGCCATGACACGAGTATTGAAGGTTCAGGCAAGACACGTCTGCCGTGTCCGCTGGTTTTAACTGACTAACTCAATGGCACCATCGAACCCGTAGGTTCATGGCCGCGCGGACATCTCTCCATACGTCCCTATCCTGAGCTAATGTTTTCCAATCATTCCTTGTATAATCTAACTTCCTTCAAATCATAGTTAATATTATTCTCCCACCTCATTCTTGATTGGTTATTGCTATAAAAATTATTTATCTTGTAAGATACAAACTTTTTGATTGGAAATTAAATCTACTGAATATATTAGATAAATATTATTTATATTTTATCTTTCTCATCAGTAGATCGAAATATAGAGTAATTATACATCAGGAAATTTCACGGATGTTCCCACATAGTTTATAAATTAATATACAAATTAAAATAAGAATAAAACTAACGCACTGACACTATCAAATCCAGAAGTATATGACAGCGTGGAAGTAAGCTTTCTATACATTCCTATCCTGAGCTAATGATTACTAATCATCCTCTGTGTAATACACTTCTTTCAAATCGTAGTACATTATATTATCCCGCCTCATTTTTGGCATCCTATTGAGATTATTCCCTGTGGGAAAGATATTTTCCAAAAATTAACGAATCTCGACCATCTAATATATAAAATATATAAAAATGAAAGTTCATACTTCATGCGCGGACGTACCGTTGATCCGATTGTGATGGGGCATTTTGCAAAATGTTCAGAAGATTCCCGGGATGAACATAGGCTATAAGAAAGTCGTGATACTCAACTCCTGCACCCTTAAAAATCGCCCTTTGTAGTGGAAAACGTGAAAAAAGTAGCTCTTTGGACATTTAAATTGCTTACTCTGCCTAAACCATAACAAATACACAAAATTAATGTACACAGAATTGAATATCTCAAAAAGCTCTACAAAAAAGTCTGCGACAGCATATGTTTATCTCTTACGGATAACTCACAATAACCATAAGAAGATCGAGACAAATACGTAGATTACTGTGCAAGCATAGCAGCACATAACGAATTTTGTCTTTTAGCTCATTTATGCCACGAAGATCGAGATAAGTAGATTCCCGGGCAACACCGGGTAATCAGCTCGGGAATCTTAAAATAATTACGATATAGCCTATATTTATAATTATTCTTCATTTTATTTATTCAACTAATCATAACAAGTACGTTAATTTTCGTCTTTCAGCTCGTTTATGCCAAGAAGATCGGGATGAGTAGATTCCCGGACAACGCCGGGTAAAAAGCACGGGGTATCTAAAAATAATTACGGTATAAATTTACTTTTCACTTATTTAACTAAACATAAAACACATTAAATTTTCGTATTTCAGCCCATTTATGTCAAGAAGAACGGGATAAGTAGATTCCCGGGCAACGCCGGATAATTAGCACGGGGTATATAAAAATATAAATTTATATATTTTCCTCCAACTTATTCAACTAAACATATTTAGGTGTAGCAGTGCACACCGGGTATTAACTAGTAAAAAATAAAATAATAAATTCTCTAGTAGCCGTCACGTTTCATTCATCACAAATGTAAGTTCATATCCTATAAATTAATAACTCTTAAATTGGTAATGTATCGTACAAGATACATTAATTTACTCTATTTAATATTTTGAATGAAACAATGGAAAAAAAGATCAGTAGAGACAATTTAAATCTGTGTCAATTAGTAGAGTAATATGCAATCATATTGCATATTGCATATAAGAGAAGAATTGAAAGTACAGCCTTTATTGGATAAAGTCACGGATTACAGACAGAAATGGATTGATCACATGGATGGAATGAGTAAGGAGAGATATCCATTGTTAGCAAGAAATTATCAAGCAAGAGGAAGGCGTGATGTTGGAAGACCTAGAAGACGTAGGGCTGATGCATTATGAAGTCGGAACGGGCAATTGCCTAATCCCTGGAGTGATGATGATGATGAATATGCAATCATATTTTTACGGTTAAGCATAATTTGTTTTCACAGTCATCTGACACATTTATAAAAGTTGGGATAACGAAGTGAGTTTCGCTTATCAAAAGAAAGATATATTCAGTAAGCCAGCAAAATCGGACCACAAATTCGACATTTTGAGAAATTAGCTTAGTTTACAAGTTCATGCGTGACAGAGTTTTATTCCGAAAGAACACATTCTTTCTATAAAAACAAATATTTTTTCAAAGATTAGCTTGTTTCTTTTCCACCAGTATCTATTAATGACGTATTCAAAGAAAATCCGCTTTAATAGAATCCAATTCTCTAAATGCGCAATACAGTTCAGGGGTTGAAAACATACACATAAATGTACAGAGACCAGAAACTAAGAGAAACTTTCTGAATTAACAGCGAGAATTACAAAGGAAAAACGTTGTTTTGTTTCTGAGATAATTTTTAGGTTTCTAAGGCTCTGGCAATGAATAGAGTACACTATTACATATGTTCTACCAACTGCTTGTAACATCTAAATAATGGGACACTGGTTTACGCAACGCTGCTCTGTGAATGCGTGAAAGCATGCTTAGTAACAGGAACTATACACGCTGAAAATGTAGTTTTGGAAACCGTTTAAATAATAATAATAATAATAATAATAAATAATAATAATAAATAGTAACAATTTATTTATTTATTTATAGACAGATTTTCTGTGCTTAAAGTTTTATTTTCCTTCTCCACTCGTTTCTATCCCTCCACTCCATTTCTTTCAGTTCTCTTGTTCTCATTCCAGTTTTATTTCCTGCATCCACGAGTTTCGAGGTCTTCCTTTCCTTCTTCTTCCAGATGGACACCATTCCAATGCTTTCTGGTAACGTTTTTTCTTGCTTTCGTCGTATGTGCCCATACCTATTTAATTGCTAATACCTTACATAATCTACTATTGAATATCTAATATTCATTTTTTCTCGTGTGACAGTATTTCTTATTTTTTCTAATTTTGAACATCCTGCTGTTCTCCTCAAGAAATAGTAATAATAATAATAATAATAATAATAATAATAATAATAATAAGGTTATGATGTTAATAATAATAATGATTATGATGATGATGATGCAATGAGACGATGATGATGATAATAATAATAATAATAATAATATTATTATTATTACGTTAATAATAATTATGATAAATACGCATTGAGATGATGATGATGATGATAATTCCATTCCATAGTGTCCTGCCCGAAGGCAGGTCTTTCACTGAAATCATAGCATTTTACTGCTATTCTATGCTTTGTAGATTTACTAGGGAATTATAGGTGTGGTAGCTTCCCGTTGCTTTCCACACCGGTGAAGGATTTTGACGATAATAATAAGAATGATGATGATGGCCGAATGATTTTCGGAGATCGTTGGGCCCTAAGCGTCCTGACATTTGTCTTACAGGTGAGGAAAAACCCCGAAAAAACCTCACTCAGGAGCCTGTCCCGACCGGGAATCGAACCCGGGCCCGCTGCGTGACAATGCAGCACGCTGCCTCGAGACCACAGCGGTGGACATAATAATAATAATAATAATAATAATAATAATAATAATAATAATAATAATAATAATAATAATAATAATAATGATAATAATAATTATTATTATAATAATAGTAATAATAATAATTATAATTTTAATGTTATGATGTTGGTTGATAATAATTATGATGTAATGCATGATAATGATAGTGATGATGATGATAATAATAATGATAATGATAATAACAATAATAGTAATAATAATAATTTTAATGTTATGATGTTGGTTGATAATAATGATGATGATGCAATGCATGTTGATAGTGATGATGATAATACTAATAATAATAATGATAATAATAATTATAATAATAGTAATAATAATAATTTTAATGTTATGATGTTGATAATGATGATGATGCAATGAGATGATGATGATTAATAATAATAATAATAATAATAATAATAATAATAATAATAATAATAATAATAATAATATTATAGAACAATTACATGTCAGATCAATAACATTCTTGACCTGAGATTTTTATTAAATTTGTTATGAAAGAAATTACGATCAATGTAAAAAAGTATTAGCATTTCATTTTGTTCGCCGCCAGAAAGATTTTCGCCATTAGATAAATGTAGCATGCTGAGTGTGTGTACTAGTGTCCGTTTGAGCTATAAATGTAGGATTAATTTACTTACACCCTGTATCTCTTTTGTTTAAGCCTTGAAATGTGTGTGTGCATTCACGACATAGTTAATCTAAACTTGTTCATTAGCGCCAGAGACTTCGAAGTACATTGATGAGGTATGGAGTAATGCTTGATATTATAGCTAAATGAATAATAGCGTAAGAAGATGCCGGCAACATTTTGGGTATGCTGGAAGTTAGAGCTCTTGCCAAGTTGAATAACTAGTTAGATGCATTATTAACAGGAGAACAAGTCTGTCACATTGTTTCAAACAAGTAAGACGTTAACATTTCACTCTCACAACAACCTTCTGGTATGTGATATCAGCAACTTGTTCGCTGTAACTATTTCGCTCTCTAACATTATGTTTATGTTATTTTTAACTTCAGTTAATTTGTACAAACAAACTAATGAGTAAAATAACATATGAGAGCATATAACAGAATGTAGATTCAACTTTTATAAGATTCATGATGTGTTCCGTTGAGGTATTATTCAAAATTAAAATATAAAATTATGGAATATTCACCTAAAATGTCCGTCTCCTCAACTTAATTAGTTATTTAACTGTAGCGCTATCGGGACTTGTCCCATCATCGGCAGGATTTTAAACTGGTGTTTCACTGAAGATCTGGTAGGGGGGGTTACATGTATTGGGTTCGTTTTCGTTTATCAGATGGTCGTTGTTGTGAACTACTTTAATGACTTCCATCTCTTCGAGTACGTTTATATTCGCTGGATTATTTTCTCTGTGCATTACTGTTAGGTTGTTTTCAATATTTAACATGCGATGTCCTTCATGGATAACGTGTTTTGCATTGCTTGATTTTCCTTCTGCGTGAATAAAGTCTCGAAAATGTTCTTTAAATCTGATGTTAAAACTTCTGTTTGTTCTTCCTATATAAAATTTGTTGCAGTCCTTACATGTCAATTTATATACTCCTTTGCTGTTGAAAATGTTATTTTCTACAATGTTATTGTTTATTATGTTGTTTAATTTGTTATTAGTTCTGTATGCTACTTTTACGTTTTTGTCGGCTTTCTTTAGTATATTGGCTAATTTTGTGGTTTCTTTTCCTGTATATGTAAGTGTTTTCCATGTTTTCTTGTTGTTATCAGATTATTTTTCAAGTTTAGTTATGTTGGATATATTGTTCTTTCTTTTTTGTTTATTTACGAGTTTATTTATGATTTCTTCATTATAGCCATTGGTTTTTGCCATATATTTAATGTAGTTGAGTTCTTGAATATAATTGTCTTTGCTTAATGGAAGTTTTAACATTCTATTGATCAAGCTGTTAAATGTACCGGTACTTATTTTTTGCTGAAAAGGGTGTGTAGATTTTTTGTTTATGGTCAGAGCATTGTTTGTAGGTTTCCGGTAGCGATTTCTAGTTTATTGTTGTGTAGATTTTTTGTTATAGACAAATCTAAGTAGTTTATACTGTTATTAACTTCTATTTCCTCGGTAGATACAGTAAAAGCTCCTTATTCGTGGATATATGTTCCGCAAAAATGCTGCAAATACAGAAACCGCGAATATGGAATGGTAATTTATATGGGTATAATAGGGGATACACTCCACGTTACAGAATAAAATAAAAATTATCAAAGTAAAATAAATTAATGAGTGATTTTGAACAATATCTATTAATTATTATTGTCAGGTTTAGGCAACGGCTTAACGAAGTTAGTAATTTTTTTCCTGTTTTACCGCTTTTAAAATAGCTTTCAATCGCAAACGAATCGTAAACGCGTAAACGGTCAAGCATTTCTGTTTTTACTTTAAGCGTCAACACTATTTCTTTCCGCTTCGTAACTAATTATCTTTCCTTTTACTCGGCATTATAAATTGGCAACAAAGCAGAAGAGACACGTGTTATTCAATTAAAATTATTGCGACGAATGACAAGTTAAAATAATGAAACACTGATTGTGGCGAGGGTGGCATTTATAACAGACATAACGGCACGTGAAATATGACGGCGGCGGCTTTTAACAACGAACTTTAGGCTTAGTGACAATTAGGTTTGTTTTAGTTTGATATTAATTTGTTCATTTGGTTTGAATTACTCATTGTGTAAAAGCCGCCTTAGCACGTGCCTGCAGTAAAAAAAAAAAAAAAAAGTTGCCGACTCGTTAATAAAGGATACTATTCCTTTTAATTGTATAAAGTTCTTCTAAGGCCAGTGTTAGCATATGCATCAGAAACTTGGGGACCATGTTGAAATCTGATGAGGAATTATTAGGGCGTTTTGAAAGGAAGATACTGAGATCCATTTTTGGTGCCGTGAAAGAAAATAATGTATGGAGAAAGAGATACAATAATGAATTGTATAAACTGTACAATCAGCCGGATATTCTGAATTTTGTTAAAGTTAATAGATTAGCCTGGGCTGGACACATTATTCGTATGGACAACAAAAGGATTACAAAAAGAATTTACAATGAAGAACCACTATTGGCCAGAAAAGTTGGAATACCTAAATTAAGATGGGAGGATAGTATAATTCAAGACATTAAGATTTAAAAAATAAAAAAACTGGAAGAATGAAGCACAGAACAGGGAAGTCTGGCATCAGCTTCTGAAGGCGGCCAAATTGTCGAGCCAATTATGATGATGATGATTCCTTTTAATATACCGACTGGATGCGAGAATAAATAAATTTTTAGCAGCAAATACAGGAACTGTGTCGCAATTTTTTAACCCGCGAATAATGAAAACACGAATAACGCAACCGTGACTAAGGAGCTTTTACTGTACTTCAAAATACGCTAACCATCTACTTCGATAAGATCATGATTTTAATTCAAATTTTAAAGTTTTACATGTTTGTAACAAAGGGGGAAAAAAAAACTAAATACTTTAGAAATTGTAAAAATAAATAAATTGAAGAAGAGCAGTAGGCTGTCAAATTCCCAACTGGATTTAAATGTGTCACCTCTTTTAAATTTATAATAAGTTAAGAGAATGTTTGTTACACTGTTTTTGTTTACATTCAGTTGCTTAGTTACACTTGTTACGTAGTTGAGTGGGTTTAATAATAAGAATTTTATCTTTAGGGTTTGCTGGGTTGGTTTTTTTTTCATTTATTGGTATATGTATAATAACAAAATTCATTTGTAATCATGGCATTCGTCTCAAGAAGGTACAAAGTACTGAAACAGCTGTAACGAATTTGTATTAAAATAAAAATGAGAATCGTATAAAACTTTAACAATTTTCTTCATTTAATCATTTAACCAATGCATATTCATAAGAAGTTCACGCTGTAATCTCAGGGTAGCGACGCTGGCTCTTTTGCAGCGAGCCTAGTTCGATCCCCGGTCGGGACAAGTTTTCTAGGTGATGGTTTTTCGGGGATTTTCCTCACCTGCAAAGTCTCGTTTCCATTACTATAAATTTGTCCCGCAACATGTTGAGTGTCATGTGCCCGAAATTTGTTGAAATGAAACAGTACGCATCATGTTGCGGCACAAGTGCCGGGAACAAAAATGTGCCAAGCGACTGCAGCAGTCAACATGTGCCATAACTTGTGCCACAGAAAATGGAAGCAGACTGCAACATGTCCCAAGGACATGCGCATGCACAGTACAGTCTATATTCCAGACCCCGCGCTGCCAATATACGTTCAAACGTGTTATCTTGTTTGTGGATGTGATATTTTCAGTGGTGTCAGAGCTTTTGTTTCTGTAACAATAGAAACGATGCCCTGAAACGGATTTCTGATGGTATGGAATGCACTCTTCAAGAAGTTGAGAAGAAACTTCACTCTCTGAGATCTCAATACTTGAGAGAAAACACTAAAATAGAAAAGAGCAACTCTTTTGGAATGTGTTTTCGCTAGAAAACTTCTAATCTACCATCTCGGTCGTTTTCGCCTGTTTTCTAAAAGTTCATAATATGCGTCTGCCATTACCACAAAAGCTGATGTAGATGAGTTGTCCATATTACTCAAATATTTGAACCTCAAGAAACACTGGATAGCACTGTATAAACTGAAACTTTAGTCTTGTTATCAAAACCTCTATACTAATGTTGCAGATGCCGCAGGAAATTGGAAACAGTAGAAAGAATGACATGTGCCGGCACATATTGCGTTTCATGTGCCTGGAACTTGTCAGAATGGAAACGAGCCTTAAGACAAATTTCAAGGACCTTTAAGACTTAAATGGTCCCAGAACATAGTCTGACCATCACAAGCAACATTATTATACCTACTTGTCACTAGATAAAACCGGCGTGCGCTGCTACGCATAAATAAATTAAATGCGTTTTCATGTTCAGTTGAATAAGTACAGAAAAATAATTATAAATTTATATAGTAATTACTTTTAGATACCCAGTGCTGATACTCGGCGTTTCCCGGAATCTACTTATCCTGACATTCTTGACATCAATAAAAAAGTTATGTCTGAACTGGGATTTAAACCCAAAGTAAAAGGAAAACATTTTGTCTCAACCTGGATTTGTATCCAAAATATCCAGCTGGAAAAATGTAAAAAAGAATCTGCATGAAATAGAATTAGTGCCGAAGATCTTCAGTACGACAATGGAAAAATTCTGCCTGATACGGGATTTGAAACCAAGATCTTCAGCTGGAAAAAGGAAAACATTCTTCATGAACCGGGATTTGAATCCAACTTTTCCAGCTGGAAAAATATAAGAATTTCTGCATGAAATGGAATGTGAACCGAAGATCTCTAGTAGGAAAATGAGAAAATTATCTGCCTGGTGCGGATTTGAATCATGATCACCAGTTGGGAAATGAAAAATATTCTACCTGAACCGGGATTTGAAGCAAAAATCTCCAGCTGGAAAAATATAAAAAATCTATTAAAATTGATTTGAACCGAAGACCTCCAGCTGGAAAATTAGAAAAAAATTCTGTCCGATACGGGTTTGAACCCGATATGTAAATCTTGCTGATCTTGGATTTCAATCGAAAATCTTCAGCTAAAAACTGAAAAAAAACTACCTGAACCGGATTTGAGCTCAAGATCTTCAGCTGGAAAAAGAGAAAAAAAATCAGCCTGAACTGGGATTTAAGCCAAAGATCTCCGGCTGGAGAAAAAATATATCTGCCTGCATCGAGATTTGAACACAAGATCTCCAGCTGGAAAAGGAGAAAAATAACTTTGCCTGAACTGGGATTTAAACCAAAGATCTCCAGCTAGAGAAAAAATATATCTGCCAGCATCGAGATCTGAACCCAAAATCTCCAGCTGGAAAAAGAGAAAAAACCTCTGCCTGAACTGGGATTTAAACCAAAGATATCCAGCTGAAAAATAATATAGAACTATATATTCCTGCATCGGACTTGAACCCATGATCTCCAGTTGGAAAAAGAAGAAATTTTTTGCCTGAATCGGGGTTTTAACCCAAGAAAGAACTCTAGCTTTAAGTCTTAGGTTCAAATCTCGATTCAGGCAGATTGTTCTTTCTTTAATTGCTATTAGGTATCAAAGAGTGTTGGGGTATTTGTCATGTCTCATGCCCTACTTACTGAACACGAAACGCTCTGGAGCGAGTTTCAGGTGAACTGCTCGTAAATTACGTTCATTCTTCTCTCACTTGTTAATTATTCAGTAATTCCCTCCACAACTTTCAGGAAGAGGACGTAACAAGCAAACAACCGTAAATCTTACATTCCTCCGAAACCTGATGCAAGAGTTCACAGCAAAGATAAGCCAACGTTAACAATACATGTTCCTCTTTTTAGCCACAAATGTTAATTCAAGAAAATAACTTGTGTTATTCCATGCAGGAACAAGATACGAGAGGATCTCTCAACTTACAGTGACTAAAAATTGATCATGCAGTGAAATAGTTTTAGAAATGTACAATCTATTTCCAATGAGGAGCACATTAATACCATTTATCCGCTTAGATCGGAACTCGAAGAACGAAAAGTGCAGTGAGTGGCAATGGAATTCATATGCACACTTATGAATTATTTTAATTTCGTTAGTATTGTCCTTCGGGGAATGTCTCCAGTTCTTGCAATTTTACGAAAATAAATAATTATTCAATTAATGTTCCTTTATTGATTTCCCACTACACTGATATTTGAGGAACAGTAATTTCATCTTTAATTACATTAAATAATTATTATTGAATATTCTGTCCATCATTTACCAAAGGTAATGGCACGAGTGATTTCCAAATTATCCATAAATTCACGACTCACGAAGTGAGGAGTGAATTTATCTGGAGAATTTGGAAATCAAGAGTGGCATTTGTTAGGACTATTTAACGAATAAAATTAAGCTGTTTACTCACAAATCATTATTTAACTATAGTTATTTTAAAATATTTATATATTTAATGTAAACGGCGATGTTTGAAAACAAATGAGAAACGATTGGTACGCTTCATTTCCTTCCTTTGTTCACCACAAATAATATGGGAAATTATTCCAAAGCCGAGAAGAATTAAAATGTATACTTCTGCAACCAGATCATAATATTATTTATTGCCAAAAGATCGCAATGTTGTAAGAATGCGCCCTAGTGGAGAAATTTATAACCAACGTTATAGGTTTTAATTAATTTGTGATGTCCTATGATGTAAATATGTCAATCATATTTTTCTGCGTAGTTTCCTGGAAAATAATTCGTTTAAGAAAGTGCAAACAGTGGTTTCTTTTTTCTTTTTTTTTTGTGGTATAATCAGTTGTTACAAATGTTTTATATTATCTCCAGCATGCGCTTTCTGTTGACATTCATGCACTATATATACAATCTGGTAGCCGTATTTCCAGAGTCAGTCACTGCAAAATAATGCTATGACCTATTCAGAATGTTAAAAAGGAGGTGCTTTCTTTAATATGATAAACTTTAATTGATAAATTTTAGGCGAAACACGACTGTGATTGGTTGTAAGTAAAAAAATCATTGAAATGTGATTGGTCATTGACTCCCATTTGGGGCATGAGTTAAATAGTCATAAGTAATGCTACAAGTGATTTCCAAATTTATCTAGAGAATTTGGAAATCAAGAATGGCATTTGTTGGGACTATTTAACGAATAAAATTAAGCTGTCAACTCACAAATCATTTTTTAAATATAATTATATTAAAATATTTATATATTTAATGTAAACGGCGATGTTTGAAAACAAATGAGAAACGTTATGATTCATTTGTTCATCAGTGCAACCAGATCATATTTATTGCAAAATAGAATCGCAATATTGTAAGAATGCACCCCAGTGGAGAAAAAATGAAACACATCATTACAGATTATTAATTAATTTCTGATGTCCTATGATGTGAATATGTCAATTATATTTTTTCTGGAACGTTAATTCCTGGGAAATAATACGTTTAAGAAAGTGCAAACAGTGGTTTCTTTTTTTCACGCTTTATATTAGCTTGACCTGTATCTGTCTATCTATGTAACGGAATCTTTGAACACGATTTTCACCCACTTAAAAACATTGAAGCTTTGTATATTTGTAAAGGACCAATGACAATACAATAATTTCATAATTTTTTTCTAAGATCCTAGCCAGGATCATTAGGACATCAAAACAATAAAAACAGGTATAATAGGTTGCGGACTTACCGACTTTTTAGTCCATCGTTGTAAGATATTATTATATCCTCTGATAGCTCAGTTGGTAGAGCGGTGGGCTGCAGTGGTATATAATTTCAGTAATCCATAGGTCGCTGGTTCAAATCTGACCCGGAGGATTTTTTAGAAGAGTATTAAGCAATTCAATTTTCATGGGATTCTGGTTTATGACAATGAATTAAACTAAGAATTAAAATGATAAATAATAGTTTAAAAAACTAAACAACACGCTTTATTAGAAAACCGAACTAATAATGAAAAATAATTTTAATTTTCAACATGCTTGGGATAAAATTAAAGTGGTCAACAAAAAAATAATTCCCAACACATCTAGAATAAAACTAGAGTTATCTACAAAAAACATTACCATCAAAAGCGTGGGGGGCTTTTTATGGTTTTTACGTTTTCTTCTTTGAGACTTCACTTTTACCAATATCTGTTTTTTATCAAATATATCAATTTATATAGAGCACCCCATGCTTTTGATGGTAAAATTATTTTCTTGTAGATAACTCTAGTTTTATTCTAGATGTATTAGAGATAACTTATTTTAATTTTATCCGAAGCGCGTTGGAAGTTAAAATTATTTTTTTCATTTTTTAGTTCGGTTTTCTAATAAAATGTGTTGTTTTAGTTTTTTAACTATTATTTATTTCCTTTTGTTACAAACGTGTAAAACCTTAAAATTTGAAACAGCTTTTACGAATTTATTGTCTAATGAAATACGTAGTGAGTTTTTTTAACTGTTGTTGAGTCGGGTAAAAAGTAAAGTAAAGTGATCCCACAACAGACCCGGAGGTCCTTGGGGTAGTAGTAAGTTAAGGCTCCCACTTTTTCTAGACAATCGGCACTTGATGTCAGCCGGGTTGTCAGCCCATCGTGACGGCCGCCTTTACCCCCAGAACAAGCGTCTGGTAGTCATTTCCGTTAGAGGCTGAGTCGACCCCAGGGCCATAGTGCCGCCAGAGGGTTTGGGTCAGTTTAAAAATCCTGACCCCAACGGGACTTGAACCCTCGACCCTCCGGCTTGTAGCTCAGTGCCTTAACCACTACGCTACGGCGTGCCCCGTTGAGTCGGGTAGTCATTGATATACGAGGGTAGGTTTTAACTAATTAACAAAAATGTTTAAAAAAACCATTTTAATTCAGGAAGACTACATATCAGTTACTTATATTAATAGTATTTAAAAATATTATATAGATATGTGCTAGATAATACATATTTTATTTTCTTCATTTGCTTCATTTCGAATGTTAGAGAGAGAACTACATTTTCTTACTCGCTCAGAGGTAAAACTATTATTCGACCAATGAAAATGCAGCCATAGATCTGGTGTGTTTACATTACAACTGGAATTTAGCTAGGAAGAAGTACAGTTGACTGTTGTTACGTCCTTTGACAAATGCTAGTTTTATTATTTATATGACTTTACATAGATTAAAAATGAATTCGTTTTATACGAACTGTTAAAAAAAGTCTTAGCAGGCTTTGAATTTGTAGTGAGAAAATTTACGACCATGTACTCGTTCCTTCCAAGTGTTTTCTTCCATTTTACCCTCTGTAATTTCTCCCCTGGCACGTTGTTCTCTCCAGTAGGATTTTTTTTTATAGCAGGGAAGTTTTGTTTCTAAATGTGAACATGCAAACGAGTTTGCGGTTTTCGAAGTCGACTAATTATTAGCGTAATAAATGGTGACAGAGTGTTGTGGGGGAGGTGGCTGGCCCCAGGCCAAGTGACACGCCTTTCTCTGATATCTCCCATTCTTATACACATCCCTCAAGATAACTCCTTCCGTTACAATTTTGCTCTCGTAATCGGATCGGTGTATTGCATACATCTCTGCCAGTTGGGGGCTGCTTGCAACAGACAATAAATCTTGTGAGAGGATTGGGATAGATATTTCTCAAGCCGATAGATTGTTTATCTTGCTACATAAAGATGTATTTGTCATGTATGTAAGTTATAAGTGGGATGTATTCAAAGAGACAATTCACTGATGCTTTATTTACAATATATTTTTGCACGATGATGCGTTCTGTCGTACTTACAGGAATGGCGGCCACGATTGAAAGTTCAATTTTATTAAATTTAGAGGTTGCCAACCTATAAATAACTAAATAAATATATTGTAATATTACATATTACCTACCTAGGTCGGAAAGTAATACCACTGCCCTTTATGTATACTACGTACAATGTATATACAAAAAAAAGTATATATATATACAATAGGCAGTGTTAATATACATTATGCAAAACAAATCACTGCATTTTAAATGAACTGAACTTTATTCCATTCCACAGTGTTCTGCCCGAGGGTAGGTCTTTCACTGCAATCATAGTATTTTCATGCTATGCTTTGCAGCTTTACTAGGGAATTATAGGTGTGGTAACTTCCCGTTGCTTTCCACACCGGTGAAGGATGTTGATGATAATGATATGGATGATAATGATGGCCGGATGATTTTCGGGGATCGTTGGGCCCTAAGCTTCCTGACATTTGTCTTATAGGTGAGGAAAAATCCTGAAAAAACCTCACCCAGGAGCCTGTCTCGACCGGGAATCGAACCCCGGCACGCTGTGTGACAAGGCAGCACGCTACCTCGAGACCAACAACGGTGGACTGAACTTTATATGGAACAATATTGAACGGTGAATATAATGTTTCACTCTTAAGCACGAAATGTGCAACTTACGGTACAATTCTCCTCCAGCCACTTTCTGAATGAAATGTGTTTTTTATATCTCTGGCACTACATAAGCTTCCCACACTTCTTCAATTTCGTCATTTTTTAACCATAATTCATACTTACCGCCATTTTATGCCTGATTAGTGTCACGGCCTGCTGTAAACTCAACTAAATTATTATCGGCAATAGAGTATATGCATTATCCAGACTGCTAACGTCAGTCAGTTGTTTATAATGAACGCAAATATTTCCAACAAAAATGTTCTTCTTCTTCTTCCGTTTGCAGTATTGGGTGATGATGCCCGTTCTGCGACTACAAAAACTGATCTTTCCATCGGTTGAAGGGTCTTCCGAGGTCTCTTTTGCCTTTAGGTTTGAGTTGGTAAATCATCTTTGGTAAACGGGAATTTGACATTCTCTGGACGTGTTGGAACCATTTAATTCGTGTAGTCTTTCGAGTATTTAAAGTTGTCCCCATTATAGGTTACCAGCCTATAGTTAGGTAAGTCCAGTGGTGGGGTTGCCACCTCAAATACCTCTTGGACAGGAATGCTTTTCTGTAGGTAGGGGATGCTCCCTTAGCCCTTGAAGTTTCTCCTTCTCCGCAAGGCAGCGGCTCCTCTCTCTTTCCCTGAGTGAGGGTAGGGTGCCTCTTCTGCCAAATATTTTTTACTATTATTTATTATTTTGAAAACACCATCGCGCAAAAAAAAATATATACAACACACATTTGTGAAGTGTTTTACAGAATCTCGGAAATTAAAAACCGAACGATTCATTCTGTAAAAACCACTTCCCAATCTCACATTGTAATATTACCGCGTACTATTACCTATCTATTTTTCATCTCTTGTTAGACAATTTAAAGGAAATCATGGGCTGCCAAAAAAAATAATAATTTGAAACAAATCAAATTTAATATATATATATATATATATATATATATATATATAGTTTTTAAAACATTTTCTTCAATATGTATGTATGTGCGTATTTATTTGTTTATATCTGTATATAATCAATACTAATAAAATTCATTGTTAAAACCGTTGAGGTGGAAAGTCATAAAGTAAAATAAGTTAAAATATACCTTCTTAGGTAAGATCCGTCGTCCTCAACTTATAAAATATGTATTCTTTATGCCTGTAGGCCTTTCAGAACATCCGTTCCATCTTCAGAAGGTCCTTCTTCGCTACAATGTCTAATATGATGTTTGACCACATTAGGACCAGCAGCGTCAACCATCATATTAGACATTGTAGCGAAGAAGGACCTGCTGAAGATGGAACGGATGTTCTGAAAGGGCTACAGGCATAAAGAATACATATTTTATAAGTTGAAGACGACGGATCTTACCTAAGAAGGTATATTTTAACTTATTTTATCTGTATATACCCCATACGTCCCTCCCCTACTATAAGTTTCTCGGGCAAGCTAATTTAATTACGATTTTTTCCTTACAAATGTCAGTGAGTGACTTATGGACATAATATCGCCTTTATAAGACATGTAGTAGGCAACTAAGATATAACTTGGATAGGGAAGGGCGGTTAAATTTTGCTCAGAGGCACTAATTTAGGCTTGAGGGTCTATTACGAGCCTGAAAATATTCAGATTCGGGACCCACGACTAAAAGTCATTCCTGGAGAACTTATCCGTTGGAATTTTTCACCCTAAAAGTCCATTGACTCCGGCCGGGTTTCAACCCGCAACTCTCGGTAATAGAGGCAAGGAGCATAACCACCCATGCCGAATTTCTTTCATAAACCATGAATTAATTAGTGGTAATTGCAAAATTATTATTATTATTATTATTATTATTATTATTATTATTATTATTATTATTATTATTATTATCATTATTATTATTATTATTATTATTATTATTACGAAAGAAGGGGGATGGAAATTTCATGTAAGAAAACCAGAAGGAAGGCCACGAATGTCAAGAATGAGGTGGAAGAATATAATTAACCATGATTTGAAGGAGATCTAACATACAGGGGATGATGGAAAATATTAGCTCAATATAGGGATGTATGGAGAGCGCAAAATGAACTGTCGGGCTCGAAAGTGCCAGTTATATATTTATTATTATTATTATTATTATTATTATTATTATTATTATTATTATCATTATTATTGGCGGCTACGTGGCGCAAGCGGTTAGAAGCTCGCCTCTCGCGACTGGGATCCCGACATCGAGTCTCGGTCACTCCATGTGGGTTTTGTGTGGATGAAACGCAGTTTGGGCAGGGTTTTGTCGGGGTTTCTCCCGTTTTCCCTGCCACATATTTTATTCCACCATTTATCCATACTCATCGATTTCGTTTCATTTCGTTCATCTGCCCCCGTGATTGTGCGTCAGGCGTGGTCGGCCGGTATCCTTGTCATTCACAGTCCTCTATACGAGGGGCTTTATCTCATCCCTCAACTCGACTCTGAGTTGGACACGAGTTCAGGATTTATTGTTATTATTATTATTATTATTATTATTATTATTATTATTATTATTATTATTATACGCAGCGGGCCCGGGTTAGATCTCCGGTCGGGAGAGTTTTTCTGGGTGAGGTTTTTATCGGGGTTTTTCCTCACCTGTAAGACAAATGTCAGGAAAACGTAGGCTCAAACGGTCCCCGAAATCATATGGCCATCATCCTTATCATTATCATTATCATCATCATCCTTCACCGGTGTGGAAAGCAACGGGAAACTACCACACCTATAATTCCCTAGTAAAGCTGCAAAGCATAACATGAAAATGCTATGATTGCAATGAAAGACCTGCCCTCGGGCAGAATTACTATGGATGGATGGATTATAATATAATATAATAAATAATAATAATAATAATAATAATATTATTATTATTATTATTATATTAGGGAAATTATATAAGAGAAATTATGCAAGTTGAAAAAACATAGGCCTATTAGGAATAGTAGAAGAAAAAGTTTGAAATGGTATGGACTCTCATAAGAATGGAAGAAGAGATAATACCAAAGAAGATCCTTAATTGGAAAGCTAATGGAAGAAGTGGAAGAGGCAGGCCTAGAGAACGATGGATGGATGGAGTGAAGAGAAGTATGGAAGCTAGAGGTTTGAGGGAAGAAGATGTTTCAGACAGGAACCTCTGGTGACAAATCACTTTGGGTTGAAGGAGAACACTGTATTGTGGAATATTCCAAAATAAAAAGGTATTATTATTATTATTATTATTATTATTATTATTATTGTTATTATTAATTACAATTATTATTGACCACGATAAATTCTCAATAGAATAAAAAATTCAGTAGTAAATAAAGAAAGATAGATAATGTAAGTTTCTTAAGGCCCATAAATTTAATTGAAATTAGTTTGCAGAAAGTATATTTTTTTGGTATGTTGGGTAGCATGAAAAATGTTGCTTTTACTCAGGCGGGCATATATCATGAGGAGGAGGGAATTAAGCACTGTGGTGTTGCTCAGACAGTAACGAATAAAATATTACACTAAGCTCCACGCGGTTATGGGCCAACAAATTGCACTAGGAAATCCTGCATTCCACCACTTCCTGCCTGAACGCAGTCTCTAAAACAATACTTCGACACTTATGTTTACCGAGGTCACAGATAATTTTCCTTCCTTATTCCTGCATTCCATGGTCACATTCTTAGGATCTCTCAATCATTAACGTTATTTCAAAGCCGAATGATTATTGACGGGTTTGCGGTCGACAGAAATCTAAATTCGTATTGGATTTAACTTCCGTTTCAACATTACATTCACGCTTAATTGGTGTTTTCCGTTTAATAAATATATAATAATAATATAATAATAATAATATAATAATAATAATAAATAATAATAATAATAATCCATCCATAGTAATTCTGCCCGAAGGCAGGTCCTTCACTGCAATCATAGCATTTTCATGCTATGCTTGCAGCTTTACTAGGGAATTGTGTAGGTGTGGTAGCTTCCCGTTGCTTTCCACACCGGTGAAGGATGATGATGATAATGATAATGGTAAGGATGATAATGATAAGGATGATGGCCATATGATTTCGGGGACCGTTTGGGCATTAAAGTTTTCCTGACATTTGTCTTACAGGTGAGGAAAAACCCCGATAAAAACCTCACCCAGAAAAACTGCCCCGACCGGTGATCGAACCCGGGCCCGCTGCGTGACAAGGCAGCACGCTACTCGAGACCACAGCGATGGACATATAATAATAATAATAATAATAATAATAATAATAATAATAATAATAATAATAATAATAATAATAATAATAATAATAATAATAATAATAATAGATAGATAGGTCATCAGTTGATTAATGTCTTTGGCATCGTCCGATTCCTAATAGGTAATAGCCAATTTTGTCGGTCCATCCAATCTCTTGGTTGTAGATGTTTCACCTTCATATTCGAGAATAAAGTACTTAGGAAAATTTTTGGATCGAAGAGAGATGAAAAGACAGGTGAATGGAGAAGACTAAATAACAATGAACTACTTGGTGTTTATAGGAAGCCAGATATAATAAGAACAGTTAAGTCTCGTAGACTACGATGGGCAGGACATGTTGCGCGTATGGGGAATGAAAGACTTGCATGGAAGCTTCTTGTAGGTAAGCCAAAGGGAAAACGCCCAGTTGGTAGACCAAAAAATGAGGTGGGATAATAACAATAACTATGATTTGAGGGAAGTAGATTATACAGGGAATGACTGGAAAGCATTAGTTCAGGATAGGGATATATGGAGAGCTTATGTCCACGCGGCCATGAATCTACGGATTCGATAGTGCCAGTGAGTAAGTAAGTAAGTAAGTATAATAGGCTGGCTCCAGGAGGATTAAGGTCTTCCTCTGCTTTGTCTTCCCTCAGGATTCCATTCCAAAACAGATTTTGGTAGTCGATCCTCTTCCATTCGCTGGAACATGTCCGTACCATCTTAATTGCTGAGTTTTAATATAATCTAAAATAGTGTCTTCATCTTCATTTTCTCCCTTATAACTGAGTTCCTAATTTTTTTTCTCTTCTTGAAATTCTTGTGGCCCTTCGTATAAAATCCATTTCCGTTGCCAAAAGGTACTTATTTGTTTTTGTTGTTAATGGCCAAAGTTCTGCTCCCAAAGTAATGATGCTTTTAACAATTGTATGATATATATTCATTTTATTTTTATTACTTATATTTTTTATCCCACAATATTCCATTGAGGCAAGCAATTGCAAATTTTCCTTTATTATTTCTATTTCTTACTTCCTCTTCATAACTCCCATTTTTATTTATTTTAATTCCTAAATACGTGATCTCACTACAAGATTTTATTGTTTCTTCCGTCTCCAAAATTAAATTTTGTTCTGGTTCACCAATTGATAAATATTTTGTTTTTTTCATGTTTAAATTAAACCCCATTTTACATATGCTTTCTATTACTTTTCTAGTCATATATTCTAAATCTTCATAATCTTGTGCAATTAACAATTGATCATCTGCAAAATGTAAGTTTTATAAAGTTTTATTGTTTTAAATAAGAATTTCCATGCTTTGAACACTTTTTCATCAAGTTCTTTAATATTTCATGTAGCCTACATATATTTTAAACAGAATCGGTGATAAACAACATCCTTGACGTAGACCTTTATTTATCGTAAACCCATACGACAATTTAGTATCAATTTTAATTTTAGATATGCAATTGTCATAGAAATGTTGTATAGCTTTAATTATAATTATTACAGTCTTAATTCCCATACGTCTTAAAGCAATCCATAGTTTCTTTATAGGGACATTGTAGCATACTTTCTACACATCTAAAAATAGTAGGTGCAAAGTTTTCCATGTTGCATTTTCTTTTCTATTACTTGAGTAATGCAAAATAAATTGTCGGTTGTAGAACGACCTGCTCTAAATTCTGACTGTTCCTCTAATTCCATATCAATAGTCTTTTTAATAATATTTTAGTGTACGTCCATATAGTCTACTCATAGTTCTTGTTACTGTTATACCAGTAGGCCTATACTTTTCACATTGGGGAATAATAATAATAATAATAATAATAATAATAATAATAATAATAATATAATAATAATAATAATAATAATAATAATAACAATAATAATAATAATAATAATAATAATAATAATAATCTATCTACAATGGCGTAACAGCCCAATGTTAGGTATTAGACTCTCCTTTGTTTGAAGTTACTGACCAAGTTAATTTTGTCAGCACTCATAAAATTCATGAAAAAATCCGTTGGGATATTAGTCATAAAATTAAAATTAATTATATCAGTGGACATAAATATAAAATCAATATTTAAATTGTTCGTATTAATAGTTTATTCAATGAATGTACATGTAATCAACGCGACGTGTGGCCTATCCAATTCCACTTTCTTCATTTCATTTGGTGACATAATGAAGATTGGTTGGTTTTTCTCCACAGTTCTTCTTTTTATATTATTTCCGACCATGTTATATTTAAGATACGCCTCGAACATCTGTTTGCAGATCTTTGTAAACAGAAGTCTGAGGCGTATTTTAAATATATGATGGCCGGAAATAATATCAAATGAAGAACTGTGGAGAAAAACCAACCAGTCTTTATTATGTCACCAAATAAAACAAAGAAAGTGGAATTGGATAGACCACACGTTGAGAAAACCAGACGGAGCCATCGAGAAGATGCACTAGATTGGAACCCGCAAGGAGTAAGAAAGAGGGGACGACATAGGAAAACATGGAAACGGTCAGTAGAGGAGGAAGCAAATGAAAGAGGGAAAAGCTGGAAACAAGTGAAATGGCTGGCTAGAAGCAGAGTACGCTGGGCGAAATTTACTGCTGCCCTATGATCCACTTAGGAACGACAGGGAATAAGACGAAGAAGAAAAATACATGTAATCAATTTTAGAAATCAAACAATAAATAAACGTAATTATATTTTTAGAGCGATGGCGAAGCTACATAATAGTGAACTGCATGGTCTTTGGGGCACGCCGTAGCGTAGTGGTTAAGGTATTACGCTACAAACCGGAAGGTCGAGGGTTCAAGTCCCGGTGGAGTCAGGATTCTTAAACTGATCCAAATCTTCTGGCGGCACAATGGCCCTGGCGTCGACTCAGCCTCTAAGGGAAATGAGTACCATATGCTTGTTCTGGGGGTAAAGACGGCCGTCACGCAGGGTTGACAACCCGGCTGACATTAAGTGCCGATTGTCTAGAAAAGGTGGGAGCCTTAACCTCCTACTACCCGAAGGGCTTCCTAAGGTCTGTAGTGGGAACACTTTACCTTTTTACATGGTCTTTACAGGAAGCGAGAAATACTAAGAACAGTCAAGTCTCGTAGACTGCGTTGGGCAGGACATGTGGCACGAATGGGGAATGAAAAACGTGTATGGAACTTCTTGTAGGAAAACCAGAGGGAAAACGCCTAGTTGGTAGACTAAGAATGAGGTAGGAGAATAACTTTAACCACGATTTGAGAGAAGTAGATTATACAGAGAATGATTGGAAAACAGCTCAGGATAGGGATATGTGGAGAGCTTATGTCCGCGTGTCCATGAACCTACGGGTTCGATAATGCCAGCGAGTTAGTTATTTTAATATTTTTAAAAATCTATATTTCTGTCATAACACACACCGCATCTGTTTTACGCTCTTCCAGTTGAGAATCTGCTTCTAAAATGATCTTCAGTGACTTGTTCTTACAAAAACGAGCCCAAGTGAGGGATCTCCTATATAGTTAACAAGTTATAAGAAGTTTGACAACTTTCAAAGTACAATCTCTATGTAAGTCAATCGAGTTTTGTAGTTTTCTTCAAGACACGTAACACGCCATGAAGGGTAAAATAAATGATCAAACTTGGATGCGAGCAGCTGAGGCACAATCGCAAAACCTCAAATAGCTGGGGAATACGATACCCAGATGTGGCAACTCCCTATAGTCATGCTCAGAAGAATTAATACGTCATATACGTCATATAAGTTATTTAAACAATAATAATAGTAATAATAATAATAATAATAATAATAATAATAATAACAATAATAACAATAATAACAATAATAATAACAATAATAATAATAACAATAATAATAATAACAACAATAATAATAACAACAATAATAATAACAATAATAATAATAACAATAATAATAACAATAATAATAACAATAATAATAACAATAATAATAATAACAATAATAATAATAACAATAATAATAATAATAACAACAATAATAATAATAATTATTATTTTTTATATTATTATTCCGGCTTTTACAACGAATATACATTTTTCCAGTACCCATGTTCACATTTGTTTCAACACATTTTTCCATTCTTGTCTGTTCACCCATATATCTTCTTCTATTTCCCATTCCCTCTTAGTTTCATTGATTCCCTGATTCCACGTAATATTTGGTCTACCCTTCTTTTTCCTTCCCTGTGGTTCCCAATCCATGATTATCTTAGGTAGTCTTCCTTCTTCCATCCTTCTAATGTGTCCGTACCAATTTAATTGTTTCTTCTTTATAAAATCTAATATTGAATATTGTACCTGCATTTTTTTCTTTTATATATGAATTTCTGATTTTATCCTTCCTGGATATTCTTGCAGTACGTCTCCAGTAGTCCATTTCAGTGGCGAGTAATAATAATAATAATAATAATAATAATAATAATAATAATAATAATAATAATAATAATAATAATAATAATAATATAATAATAATAATAATAGTATTATTAACAAAATACATTTGGGCTGAAGGGTAACTAATCTAAGGTACAGAAAATCTTTAATAAATATAATTAATAATAATAATAATAATAATAACAATAATAATAACAATAATAATAACAATAATAATAATAACAATAATAATAACAAATTAAAACAATTTAACACTGTAATTAAACCAGAGTGTCTCTATAGCAGAAACTTTAATTTTGAACACAAAAAAAATATAGAAAATATAGTGAAAAAAAGCAAAATTAGGTCCACATAGGTCTTGAAGGTGAAGCAAATAGACTAAAAAGTAAAAAAAAAATTATGTACAATTATGTAAAAGTGATATTAGAAAATGAAGGTTAAACTTTTATGGACATATTAAACGAATGGACTCAAATAGACGTTCAAAACAAATTTTGGAATTCTACAAAAATATAAGTAAATCGCCAGTAGAACTATAAAATGGAATGGTGAAGCGTATGAGGACTTAAAATTGGCAGGAATTGCTCAAGAAGATATCATAAACAGATATATTTGTAGAGTTAAGGTGTACAAGTGGTAGGTTGACCAAGAGGAAACCCGAGAAAAAAACTAGAACAATATGGACAGAAGAGAGATAGGAATACCATAGCCAAAAAATGAGGGAAATATAGTCAAAAGAAACGCCTCTAAGTACTTACGTAGTCCTACATGGACTCATAAGCAATAATAAAAATAATAACGATAATAATAATAATAATAATAATAATAATAATAATAATAATAATAATAATAATAATAATAATAATAATAATAATATATATATATATATTTCCGGTTTTAACAATGTTGATACATTTTTCCGGCACCAATGATTTGTCTTCAATTTCGCTTTACAATTTTCCTCCAATCGTCTCTATTATAACACATTTCTTCCTCTATTTCGCAGTCCTTCAAAGTTTCTCTAATCTCTTGCTTCCACGTGAGATTTGGTCGTCCTTTCCTTCTGTTCCTGATGGTGTTCATTCCATTATTTTTTTGGTAATCTTTCATCTTCCTATACTCCTGGCGCGACAGGCCTACAAGGCCCTTAGCCTACCAGCCGGCTGCTGGCCTCACATCCACATGTGTCAATCACAGAGGTAGATGATAATCAGCCAGTGTAGGGGAGACATGGGTCCGCATGTCGAGTCCCCCAGCCGTTATAGCTGGTTCCTCAACCTGGAGCTGCTACTTATTGTAGTTACCCAAATGCCTCACGATGCTGGATGGGCACCGGTCCCATATTGGCCGAAATACCATGAGAAAATTTCTTCCCCCATGGAGACTCGAACCAGCGCAAGTCCCGTAGCTCTGCGCCAAGGCTTCCTGCCTTAACCACTCCGCTACGGCGCGGGACATTCATCTTCCTATGCCCATACAATTTTAGTTGCTTTTCTTGGATAATTTGAAATTGTGTTTTGTACATTCATGTTCTTTTTCTAATTTTCTCTCTCCTTGATATCCTAGCAGATATTCTCCAATAGTACATTTCCGCTACCATTAGTTTTCTTTTTATCTGATAATTTATAGTCCAAACTCGGAACCATAGGCCATGTCATAATAATTCTAGCTATTATTTTAAAAAATTTAACTTTAGTTTCTATTTTGATATAATAATAATAATAATAATAATAATAATAATAATAATAATAATAATAATAATAATAATAATAACCTACTTCTCAAAATATTGAGGAATGTGAACAAACTCACATGTAACAAAGAATTGTTTTTTATTTTCATTAAAACTCTATACACCACGCAGAAACGTCAGTTACCTTTATTTTGTTTAATTAGTGACTAAAATTTAGTTCCGAAAGGCCTACAGTAAAATAATTTATTAGGTTGAGAAGACGGACCTAGAAGATTATATATAATTTTATATTGCAATTTTAATTTTGCGACCAATACATTAATGGAGATTCACCATAAATTTGATTAATGTTAAATATTTGTACGAATTAAAATAAAATAAAAATAAATCAAGTCAATGCTATTAGAGAAGCGGACAATCACAAACCATCAATTAATCTGCTGAGAAACAAAATAATAGTTATTTAGACAGCTAGTTACAAAAGCAGAGGTTTAGTAAGAAATGCTTCCGAAAAGGTCGATCGTGTATCGACGCCATATTTGTTGTAAAACAACTAATTGTGAAGTGGAAAGAATTTAATATCCCCCTATATATATTATTTTTAGATTTTGAAAAGGCCTATGATAGAGTCAAACGGGGCATAATGTGGAAAATATTGGAAAGCTACCAAGTCCCCAATAATTTAATAAATGCTATAAAAGTTTATATGAAACCACATTTATAAAAGTAAAGTTAGAACATGGGAAAATCACAGATACATTTGAAATTATCCAAGGTTTAAGACAGGGATGAGGACTATCTCCATTACTGTTTATTCTATATCAGAATGAAATCGTCGAGGAGTGGAAAAAACTAAACCCCCCAGGAGTAAAAATATGTAGAGGAAACCAAATAGGCCTACAAACAATAATCTTCGCAGATGATCAAGTACTTCTAGCAGAGAATGAAGATGATTTGCAGAGATCAGTGTTTAAATTGCAGAATACCCTGGAAAAATACAACATGAAAATATCTGAAAATAAAACCAAATCCATGGCAATCACTGGAAAGGGACTTTCGAGAGTAAAAATAATAATAAATGATAAACCAATAGCACAAGTAACACACTTTAATTATTTAGGTAATAATATATCACAGTTTCATAATCAAAAAGATGTGGAAACAAATTTAGAAAAATACAACAGACTAAATGGTGTAATTAGGAGAAATTTTGGAAAACAAATGAGGAAAGAAATCCAATTGAGATTTCATAATGCCATAGCCAAACCTGCTCTACTATACGGAAGTGAATGCTGGACACTTCGAGCAAAAGATAAATCCCGCATTAATAGTTCACAAATGAGATTCCTCCGATCACTAACAGGAGTAACTTTAAGGGATAGAATGAAGAGTGATGAGATAAGGATGCAATGGAATAGTAGGGAAATGATGGAACATATACAAAATTATCAGATTAAATGGTTCCAACACGTCCAGAGAATGCCAAATTCCCGTTTACCAAAGATGATTTACCACCTCAAACCTAAAGCCAAAAGAGACCTCGGAAGACCCTTCAACCGATGGAAAGATCAGTTTTTGTAGTCGCAGAACGGGCATCATCACCCAATACTGCAAACAGAAGAAGAAGAAGAAGAAGATGCTCACGTTCTAAGAGCAGCTAAACATAATTTTGTAACATGTTGTCTACAAATATTTTGTCTACGTTCAGAGTATTTTGGTATATGTTGTATATTTAATAATCTTGTGTATATATAATGACATTTATTTATTGCGGACACGATATGTTTAGGGCTTTGGAGAGAAAAAAAAGACACGATAAATCAACAAACCTGTAGGCCATGATATGTTGCTAATTTGGACATGTGTAGTGATAATGATAGCTGTGAGCAATTATATTTGAAGAGAAAAATGTGTCTGAACTGGGATTTGAGCCTAAGGTATCTGGTTTTTTTTTATATCGGCGTTCAACCACCTAGCTACTTAGGGATCTCAACTTAAACGGACATTTTTTCTCTCTTGTTACATTCTGCAATTTTGGGTGCTAGTTTCATATGTGGATTTAAAGTAAAATTTGCGGAAAGGTGATTTTCACGGTTCGTCAGGAAACATTTAAAAACAGTCCAAGATGCAACTATTAATATAGGTCTTCTTGCAGAAAAGTCCGATTTTCCGATTGAGGGTCTTTCCACTTTTCAGCGGTTGCCCTTTTACCAGCCGGCTGCTGGCCCTTCACATCCACATGTGTCAATCACAGAGGTAGATTATCAACAGCCAGTGTAGGGGTGACATGTGGTTAGCATGTCGAGTCCCCCAGCCGTTATAGCTGGTTCCTCAACCTGGAGCCGCTACTTATTGTAGGTACCCAATTGCCTCACGATGCTGGGTGGGCACCGGTCCCATACTGGCCGAAATACCATGAGAAAATTTCTTCCCCCATGGAGACTCGAACCAGCGCAAGTCCCGTAGCTCTGTGCGCCAAGGCTTCCTACCTTAACCGCTCGGCTACGGCGCGGGAAAGTCAATGAACGTTTATATATGTAGTTAAGCGAAATCATCAATAAAGTGTATGTTAGATTTATTGAACCTGTATTTTATGTTTTGATAGCGTGTTTTGTGTTTTAATAGAATTTTTTTTCAAATGCCCCAGGTTTGTCTTTCGACATTCCTGGTTTCCCTCCTGGTATGGCGTACTTGTAACCCACTTTTGAGGTTGGGGCGCCTGGAAGGCGGGGTTACGTTGCCCCGATTATATGATGGGTGATGATGATGATAGTGGTGCGCCAGGAGAGTCCCTAATCCTAAGCTTAACCTAAGATGAATATGAATGATGATGATTGTGATGGCCATATGATTTCGGGGACCGTTTGGGCCTTAGAGTTTTCCTGACATTTGTCTTACAGGTGAGGAAAAACCACGATAAAAAACCTCACCCAGAAAAACTGTCCCGACCGGGGATCGAACCCGGACCCGCTGGGTGACAAGGCAGCACGCTACCCTGAGACCACAGCGGTGGACGTTTAAAGAATATAAAGTATATATTTTGTTGCCTAGTAATTACGAACTAAAGCGTCACTAATGGGGACTGAATATACATTTACAGAAAAGAGAATATATGTGTTTGAGAAAAGGATGTGGATGACCTCATACTTGAAACAGGTAAAATAAAAAAGTTTTTTTAAATATCTTTGGTCAATAATTACAAGCTGAGGTATATGTGAAAGAGATGTACAAACAAAAATGCCAATGATAAAAATGCAACTAAGACATTCCATGAAATAATTTTGGATAAAAATATTACAAAGGAAACTAAAATGAAAATTTATAAGAGCATAATACAAAATATTTTGTCATATGGAAGTGAAGCTTGGTCTTTGACGGAATTACAAAAGAGTAACATTAGAACAGTTAAATTTGATTATCTTAGAAGAAGCCTTCAAAAAACAAGACAGGATAAAATAAGAAATGAATTCCTTTGGAGAAAAATGAATGTCACAACATCTGTTGTTAAGAGGATTGAAAATCAAACTTTTAAATGGTATGGCCATGTACAAAGAATGGAAAATGAAAGATGGCCAAAATATATAAACCAATGGCCACCCCCTGGAAGAAATAAACGTGGTAGACCAAGATGGAAGTGGAAAACCTATGTCAGATCTATAATGGATGATAGGAATTTTGGAAGAAGAACAGTAAGATTGGATTGATAGAAATAAGTGGAAACTGAAGGTGGCAAAGCTATAAGTGGGGGAAATTCGAAGAAGAAGAAGAAGAAACGCCATTTATTGTTATAATAGTAGACAAAGAGATTTAAATTTGTTTTAAAGAAAGTTGAAATCCGGCAGTACTTTACACTCATCAAAGGAATAGATCTGACAGATTCATTGCATCTAGCACTTAATTTTATTAATCCATTACACACACACGCAGGCACGGAAACCCGTACGCTATACGCACGCATTAAAAGGTCGTCGACTCCGGTAGGAAGTGTATATATGTGTCGCAGGGGAAACAGAAATCCATACACATTTATTACTTATTGGTCAACCTTGGGCTGCGTTACGGCCTGATTTACGACTAACACAAGTTCGAAAACGACCCGGAAAAATGTGCGGACTTTCTAGTTTATGTATGACTTTAAATCCTCGAGGCAACGGTACATTTGTCGAGACTCGATAACTGGTAATGGGCATTTATCTTTCCTGGTCAATACAACAAATGTTTTATAGGATTTGTAAAAGGCAAGATTTGTTGGTATAACCATTCATTCATAAATCTTTAGAAGAAAAGTTTAATCACTGCAAAAGTAGGTACTTAAAAAAATTAACTAACGTCGAAGCTGTTAAATATTTAAAAAATACACCTGTGATGGCAGTCGTCCTCAACAAATTAAAAATTGTTTAAAATAATCAGCTAGGCCTTTCGGAACTAATTCCTTTTCCAAAGCTGTTAAAATAGAATATCTTTGAAAATTGAACTAGTAATATAGAACTGGCACTGTCGAACCCTTAGGTTCATGGCCGCGCGAACATAAGCTTTCCACTCATCCCTATCCTGAGATAATGTTTTCCAATCATCTCCTGTATAATCTACTATCCTCAAATCATGATTGATGTTATTCTCCCACCTCTTTCTTGATCTGCCAAATAGAGGTTTTTCCTCTGGGTTCCTACAAGCTTCCATGCCTCTCTTTCATTCTACATTCGTGACACATGTCCTACCCATCGCAGTCTACGAGACTTAACTGTTCCTATTATATTTATTTTCCTAAACAGATCATGTAGCACACGTGACTCATATCGTCATTAATTTGAGATGTGTCCAAATGCTTCGAGGATTGGCTATAACCTGTATTTAAAAAATCTATGGTGTACTCAACCAGACTATTTTTATCTAACAATGTTACAGAAAAAAATTATCTTTCAATCACCCTAACGAAATAATTATAGAAAATAAAATTAACAGCATTACATAACATATTAATAAAATCCCCCGCAGTGGTCTCGAGGTAGCGAGATGCCATATCACGCAGCGGGCCCGGGTTCGATTCCCTTTCGGGACAGCTCCTGGGTGAGTTTTTTCGGGTTTTTCCTCACCTGTAAGATAAATGTCAAGAAGCGTAGGACCCAACGGTCCCCGAAACTCATCCGGCCATAATCATCATCCTTATCATCATCATCATCCTTCACCGGTGTGAAAAGCAACGGGAAGCTACCACACCTATGATTCCCTAGTAAAGCTGGCAAAGCATAGCATGAAAATGCTATGATTGCAGTGAAAGACCTGCCCTCGGGCAGAATTATTGTGGATGGAAGGATATTAATACAATTTTTAAACTCTATAAGGTCTTTTGACCCATAATATCATTTAAGCTTTTTTACTTAATAATTAAATTCATATGATAAGGTGAAATGTGATATATGAAATTAAATGAATTAAAAGAATTGAAGATTACTCCAATTTTGGAATATATTAAACAGTACCGACTAAATTGCAAACATCATCTTGAAAGAATGAGTTCAAATCGGATCCCCAAATCTGTTTATAATTATCTACCAAGAGGACGAAGATCTCTGGGCCGTCCTGTGAAACGCTGGAGGGAAAAAAATTCTATACGATCGTAACAGGCCTTGGCCTAATACTTGGAAGGAAGAAGAAGAAATTAAATGAATATAGATGAAATGACATGATGGAGATGGAAAGAGGAGAGGAGAGTGTTGGTCTGATGACATTCGGGAAACGGGAAAACACCGATAAAAAGCCGAAAATCCCATTGTGACCCACCAATAAGATCCTCCGGAACCTCCAGGATTCGAACCTGAGATCCCTGTAAGGGCAGCCACCGCGGCTTTAGCCCCCGTCCATCGAGGCAGCGAGCTTATTGCTACGTCATCTGGGCTGCATAACTGGCAGGCTAACAGCGGTTTGCACAGACATCTCTGCTACATTTTTTGGTTCAGTTCCACAAGTCGAGTACGGAGATTAGTGTTGACGTGCAGGAATAATTGGTGTTCTGAATAATACAACATTAGCTTAGGAATCTAATATGCGGGAACAAATAGTTATTAACATCAATTTCTATTGTATTCTCAACAAGAGATCTAAAGCCATTGTATGTTTGGAATTCAATTGTGTATCGTTTGTTATTGGAGTACACATTCATTCATCATATCGCATTACGTTTGTTAGCTATTCTATGCGAGATGCTCGTTCATGAATCTTGCAGACTATATCGGTTGTTATCGGATAATATTCTTGCGCCTGTTACACTATTGGCAACGTATTTATTCGAACATAATATTAAAATTAATGGGCTTAGGCAAGACATTCGTATGCAATTGTTAATTACTTAATTAATTAATTAATTAATTTTACCTGATGGAGTTAAGACCATAAGATCTCTTCCACATCACCAGGGTTAAATTATACATATAATACCAATTATTAATTATCTACATGTTGATTAATGATACATAATAGAAATAGGCTACACAATATAAAGTTGAGAAGGGAAAGAAAGAAAGAAAGAAAGAAAGAAAGAAAGAAAGAAAGAAAGAAAGAAAGAAGAAAAAAATAATAACAGCAATAATAATAACCTGAAACTAGTTAAAATAATTGACTTGGTAAGAAAAGTCTAAAGAGAACTTTGAAAAATAAAGCCAGGAAAGACTCTATAATGAAATTATACAAGACATTGGCAGTGCTTATTATTACTTATGGATCCGAAACATGGGACAGTGACAAAACAACAATCTACCAGAATACAAGCTGCTGAAATGAAATTCCTCAGACCAATAGCAGGGTATCAAAGAACAGACAAATAATATAATACAGAAATAAGACAACAACTAAAAGTAGAGTAATTAAACACAACAGTAGTGAAACATATAACAAACTGGAAAGAATACTTGGCAAGGATGACTGAGAATAGGACCACGAGGAAGAAGAAGTTTGGGAAGACCAAAGAAAAGATGGAAACAGCAGCAATTTGGAGCTGGAACAGGCTAGTAAATAAGCCTAAACTGTGATAAAGAAGAAAATAAGAAAAGTTTAAAATACAAAAGAATAACAAAAAATACATGAACACGGTCATATATTATACTGTGTAAGGAAATATGAAGTAAGTTTCGTTTTGAACTCTTTTCGAGTCGGGCAGTCCTTGATATATGAGTGGAGGGAATTCCAGAGTCGGGTGGCTGAAACAAGGAAGGATGAAGAATAGGGATATGTTCGATGTAGATGAAAAGCTTGAGATAAATTTTCTTTCGATCGTGTGTTTCAGTTATGGTGGAAATATAGCGAATGGAAGCGAGTAGAAATATAAAGGGGTGATGAGGCGGACAAAGTGTTGTATAAGAAGCAGAGGAAGTGTATTTTTCGCCCGTTTTCCAATCGAAGCCAAGACAACATTTCAAATACTGGAGTTATGTGGTCTGATTTATGGAGATAGCATATATAACGTGTACGCATTATGAACTCGTTGAAGTCTTTGTCCGAATGTTATACTCATATCAGTTAAGAGTACGTCACAATAATCGAAATGCGGCATAATCAATGTTGAGACAAGCACTTTTTTGAATGAAGAAGGAAGGATATTTTTCAAACGTTTTAGGGAATGGAAGTGAAGAATCTTTATCATCGCCCAATCCTCATAAGATAATTTGATGTAATGCATGCATTTAATAGGCACATACATAGTTCGCTCTTGTACTCAATTCAATTCAAGGCGTCAAGTTGTCGCCGAGATGTGATTGACATTCCTTCTAGAAACGATGTCGATACGCAGTTAGGAACACCTGCAATCACAAAGAAAGGTTTTCCCCCGGCATACGTAACTTTGATGATTTCAGCATTTTATTCAGGTTGGTAATATATGTTCTGTCACTTTCATATGGGAGGCGGTTATTAATATAAAATTTTCTAATTGGACATTTTAGCATTAGCACACGACTCTGAAATTTTTCGGAGCTACCAACTTAATATTTATTCTATGGAACCTTCCAGAAAGTACTGCCCCCAATAAGCTCATATACGCAGTAATTTTCTTTGTATCTTCAGATGCGGAAAAACCACGAACAAGCAACATCTGCCAGACCCATCTTCGTGTGTATCACGTTAAATTGTACAATCTTTCAGTGCAATAGTGCAAGTGAGTTAATAATTAATAGAACTTACGGGAAATTTAAACTAATATTGTGATATAGCGAAGTGCTATTTACATTTGTTTTTAAAGTAATAATTATATTTTTAGTTCTATTTTTACTTATGGATAAAATTTATACGGTCCTCCACTTTCCTGCCATTCAAAAGGATCCTTGAAGTGGGATCTGGCAATAACAGGAAGATTGAATAAATTCCCCCACCCCAAAAGAAGTTGTTTAACCCTCAAATTCGCAATGTATCCAAAAGGACACATCAATTGTTTTAATTTATCTAATAGTTTTAATAAAGCAGAAGAAAGCAAACAATAAGAAATTACTGGAATGTGTGCGGAATTACACAATATACCTAATAATAACTGTTATGAACGGTTTCGTTTTCAGTGCGGTCCGCCACATCTAAATAACAGACACGATAAATTACTGTTTTACCAATTGGGGGTTAGCTATTGCATGCGAATAGCTTACACAAGTACATTAGTTTCAATATAATTGATAAAGGATTTTTGGTGGGGGGGATTAAATTAAGGTTATATTTTAGGAAGGATTATTTTAAGGTTAACGAAGGTAGAGTGTAGAGGTTTCATGTGGTGAAAACCCTTCTTTAAGTAGAAAGTTTTGCGATGATATAATAATAATGTCAGTTTATGTTGTATCGTTGAATTTTCTTCCAAGTTTACTAGTAATAATTTGGTAGATTTAAACTTCACCAATATCAAATGATATTCTTCATGTTGAATGGTTGTAGAATAAGTTTAATTTTCTGCTATATAATTTAATATTCTCAGACCAAGTATCGGGGAGGAATCACAAAAATACCGAGGAGCTATTTGCTTCTACTTGCTTCGAAGCATGTTGCAGGAGTGATAAAATATTATTTTAACACAATCAAAATTGATTATTAAGTCATATGACCAGATGCTTTATCCCGATTGGTTAATTTCTATGTTTAATCTAATATATAAAAATGTATGTTTGTTTGTTTCTTCGTACTTTATGCGCGGCCATACCGTTGCTCCGATTGCGATGGGACGTTTTGCAAAATATTCAGGAGATTCCCGAAATGAACATAGGCTGTAAGAGAGTCATGACACTCAACTCCTACGCCCTTAAAACTCGCCATTTGTAGTGGAAAACGTGAAAAAATTAAATGGCTTACGCTGCCTAAACCATAACAAATATACAATATTAATGTACACAGAATTGAATATCTCAAAAAGCTCTACAAAAAAGTCCGCGGCAGCATATGTTTATCTCTTACGGATAACTCACAATAACCATTTTTGTCTTTCATTGATGCCAAGAAGATCGAGACAAGTACGTAGATTCCTGTGCAAGCATAGCAGCACATGACGGATATTCTTTTACGGATAACTCACAATAACGAATTTTGTCTTTTAGCTCATTTATGCCAAGAAGATCGAGATAAGTAGATTCCTGGACAACACCGGGTAATAAGTACGGGGAATCTTAAAATAATTACGATATACATTTTTAATTTTTTTCATTTTACTTATTCAACTAATCATAAAAAGTGCATTGATTTTCGCCTTTCAGCTCATTTATGCCAAGAAGATCGGGATGAGTAGATTCCCGGACAACGCCGGGTAAACAGTACGGGGTATCTAAAAATAATTACGATATAAATTTTTCATTTCACTTATTCAACTAAACATAAAAGCACATTAATTTTAATTTATTTAGGCGTAACAGAGCACGCCGGGTATTAGTTAGTATAAGATAAAATCTAATAGGTCAAATGATGGAGATAATTACTTTTACTACCAATCATAATTTAGATTATTTTTATTTAAGCAAATATAAAACATATTTAGTTTTTAATTAAAGTTTAATACAAATATTTATGAATTTGCACAACAATGAATTAAAATAACCTCTAATAGTAATTGTCAGGCAGCAGTCCCCTGTAAGATTCCTGGTCGTGGTATGTTTCCTAGAAGACATACTTTGCGGGATTTTTTCCCTCGCCTCTGTGACAAATGACGGAAAGCAATGCTAATAAAATTCATGACAAAATTCTGTTAAGGTGTTGGTCAGAGTACCAGGTACCTGGATAACACCTGGAGTGTAACATACAATATTCTGCTGAGGATGTGACTGGACTCGAAATGCCTACAATGTTTTAATCGTTCTAACAATTGAGATTGAATAAAAGGTACGTAATACTATAATATAGTCCACCGCTCCGGTCTCCAGGTAGCGTGCTGCCTTGTCACGCAGCGGGCCCGGGTTCGATCCCTGGTCGAAACAGTTTTCTGGGTGAGGTTTTTATCGAGGTTTTTTCTCACCTGTAAGACAAATGTCAGGAAAACTTTAAGGCCCAAACGGACCCCGAAATCATATGGCCATCATCATCATCCTTCACCGTTGTAGAAAGCAACGGGAAGCTACCACACCTACAATTCCCTAGTAAAACTGCAAGCATAGCATGAACATGCTGTGATTGCAGTGACGGACCTGCCTTCGGGCAGATTTACTATGGATGGATTCTATAATATAATTTTTAAACAAAATAACTGGAAACTTTAAAGGCCAAATAGTTCCCGAACAACATTATGATATAATTATCCCATAATGTTCTCCTTGTTTAGTATGAAAGTGTAAGTGAATGGTGTGTCTTGTCTTCATTTTGGTGTTGTTTCGGAAGTCGATTCAGCATTGAGCTGATCCCCCATCAAGGCAGGTCTTTATGTGGTTAAAAAAGTATGTGGTCAATATTTAAACATATTTTCAGAACAGACATGTTACTGTAAGGTGTATGTGGCATGGGACATCTAAAACTTACCTACATAGGGAGAGATTAAACTAAGAGAGGAATATATGGTAGAAAAATAAACTATGAAAATTAGATGAAAGTGCCAGTGTACACCGCTCTCCCCTTCTGCGGCACTGCTTGTTAATTTGTATAATCCCATAAAAGAGAGCTTTACAAAGTGATAAAACACACATTCAAACAAACAATCAATTAATTGAACTGAAAGTGAAGCCACAACCGATACAAATCTATCTGATTCAATACAATATATCAATAAACAAACATGAAGTGAATTTTGTGGAATTTCTGGTTTTATACGGGTAAATTTTGTGGAAAAACAGAATCAGGAAAATGCCATATTTCAACCGGTTAATCAAATAACATGTGCTGACATTACAGAATTTCATTCTGATTTTACGCATTTTACAGGAATGATTTTAAAATGTTTATTGTGAAATCATTGGGAAAAACATGACCCGAATTGCATAGTCGAAAGATCTTTGCGAAATGGATATCGGGAGTATGAACTGGGTTAAGTTGGCTGAATATATGGAAAAATGGACGGCCTTAGTTAATGCGGGACTGAAGCCAACGTGGGACAAGGGTGTTCCCTTGAGGAAGTTACTTCATCAAGCAAATTTCGTTATGCTTATTTCCCTATAGATATCAGCAAGTGACCTTAAAAGACACCTAGAAGTATTTAATCCATCCCCAAAAGATGAGCTAAATCGAATTAATGAATACTAGCGGTCGCCCAGCGGTCGAAATTCGACCACAATTCATTAAATTTTTTAGTTTGTCACAAATACGTCATTATGCATTAATTTTAGATTTATTTTTAAAATACGAACGATAGGAAATATGTGCTTATAGCTTGGCTAAGCATAAATAAAACTATATTGTAATTAATAATTATATTATAGATATAGCATGTAATAATTTTGTTTGTCTTCTTCTTCTTCTTACTCCTTCCAAGTATTAGGCCAAGCCTGTTACGATCCTATAGAAAGTTTTCCCTCTAGCGTTTCATAGGACGGCCCACTGATCTTGTCCTCTTGGTATATAATTATAAACAGCTTTGGGGATCCGATTTGACCTCTTTCTTTCTAGATGGTGTTTCCAATTTAGTTGGTACTGTTTAATATATTCCAAAATTGGTGTAGTCTTCAATTCTTTTAAGATATCGGTGTTCATTTCCCGATCCCATCTGGTGTAAACCGCTGTTCTGCGCATGAATCTCATTTCACAAGCCGTTATTCTGCTTTCATGTTGTCTTTTTAGTGTCCATGCTTCACTTACATGGGTCAACACTGGTCTAGCCAAAGTGTTATATAAACGTAATCTGGTGTTTTTTTTGTACAAGGGATGGTTTCATAACTTGATTAATAATTCCCAAACTTTTATTATAACTAGTAATTTTTTAGGGATATCATTTTCATCCCAGATAGAGAGATAATATCCAAGATATTTAAATTGATTAGACCTCTCTAAAATTTTATTCTGGAGACAGATTTTACTTTGTATGGGGTCCTTCCCATAAAATGCCATAATTTTAGTGTTGTTAATTGATATTTCTATATTAAATTTGGCACCTATTTTTTGTAAATTATAAATTGATCGTTGCAAATAATTTTCGGAAAGTGCCAGAAGAGCTAAATCGTCTGCAAAAAGAATAGCATCGAGTTTGAGGTTCCTATTGATGGGTATATATCCTCGTTGTGTTTTCCTCCATTCGTTTATTAATTTATTCATATATAATGAAAAGCACCGGTGAAAGTCCACATTCCCGTCTTACTCCAGTGTTGATCTTTTGCCAAGAAGATAATTTGCCATCTTGTTTAAGAGAGATTTCATTATCTTTATAGATGTTGAAGATATTAGTAATATATTGTTGTGGAACGTTATCATCAGCTAAAATTTGTAGTTATATATTTCTGTCTACTTTCTCAAAAGCCTTTATAAGTCAACGAAGGCGATATGAGTTTCTATATTTGTTTATTGTAATTTAAATATAAGATTAATTCCATCCGGCTTACTCGTGTGAGACTTTTGAGAAATATCGTTTTACGTGGTGACAGAGAATATTATACCAAATATGTCACTGATATATAATCCTGTAGGACGAAGATCGGTTGGAAGACCAAGAAAGCGTTGGGCTGAACAGATGTGAGATCGGAACATGCAAAGACCTAATCCGCGAAGGATGATGATGATGATGATGATATAAGATTATTTTTTGTATTTTTTTTTTCCACTCCAGGTTGAGTTGTAGACAAGGAATTAAGACCTTAACTGTGCCGGGTAAAATTAAGTTATTATTAATGAAGTTATTATTATTAAAACAAAGCTGTTATTAACTCGCTTAGATTACGTGTTTGCTGTTTGTTTACTATTCTCTGTTTTATTATACGCTGTTTTATTATCAGTTGACATCATCCCATTTAATAAATTACTTATGATTATCATGATAAATTGCAAAACGAGTGTAGAGTCTTCTTTAATATTTAAAGAAAAAATCCCAGAATTGGAAATTGAATAATGAAAGCAGAAAGCTCATTTTTAGAAAGGCTTTCTGTTCTGGTCAGAAACCACAATTCAAAGCTGTCAAGAGCTGAAAGCGTAGAAAATATTTCAAACAACAAACTAAACAAATTACGTTTTGAATATTGATCTCTCTGCAATGGTTTGTAGTTAAGCCAATTATAACTGTTTCAGTTACTACTAACCAACCAAAACAGAGAGAATTTTACGGTCGTCGCTTTACGTCTGAATTGAGACGAAGAGGATTTGGACTTCACCCTCTTTGTGGCCTACTGCACAATAAATCACAAGGGCTTTCGTAGAGTTCTAAGTGGTGGAATGTCTACTCTGCCATTTGTATGATGTTTTTTAAACGCTAAAATGTTGCCTGGCTCACTAGGTTTAATGGTCATGCTGGGAATATTAGTTGACCTGCACGTGGAGGCAAAGTATTGTGGGTTGATGAAACAACACAGAAATAATCCCACTTCTTAACCATAGAGACTGGAGGATCTGTTATCCATAAATTAAACCACATATCGGACAATGGGATGCAAGAGCTACGAAACAGATATACAAGGTATAAAGTTTGGTGGACAACCTAAATAATGCTACATCCAGCTGTTTTAGTTATTTTGCAAGACAATTTTTTTTTTGAACTAATGAATGAAAATACTTTCCAATATGGGACACGAAACATTTTTTCTAAATCCAAACCATTCAGCATGCGCATGCGACTGCAGACAGTTAGCGGTTACAGAATGGAATCATGGAATGAATCCAACATATACAGGATGTTTCAACGCGTGTTACCAATCACAGTTGAAGGAAGAAAAACTGAGAATAAATTTATCATTTTCAGTTTAAGGGATTAAAGAACATTACGAATATTTGGGAATAAAGTTCTTAGTTAAATGTTGGGAAAAAAAGAGATGAACAGACATGTGAATGGAGAAAACTACATAATATTGGGGGCACGCCGTAGCGTAGTGGTTAAGGCACTGCGCTACAAGCCGGAAGGTCGAGGGTTCGAGTCCCGGTGGGGTCAGGAATTTTAACTGACTCAAACCTTCTGGCGGCACTATGGCCCTGGGGTCGACTTAGCCTCTAACGAAAATGAGTACCAGATGCTTGTTCTGGGGTAAAGGCGGCCGTCACGCAGGGCTGACAATCCGGCTGACATCAAGTGCCGATTGTCAAGAAAAAGTGGGAGCCTTAACCTCCTACTACTCCAAGGGCCTCCCGAGACCTGTACTGGGATCGCTTTACTTTACTTTACATAATAGTGAGGTTCATGATATGTATAAAAAGCAGATATAAAAAATAACAGTTAAGTCTTGTAGACTGCGATGGGCAGGACATGTGGCACGTATGGGGGGATAAAAGAGGTCCATGGAAGCTTCTTGTAGGAAAACCAGAATGAAAACGCCCAGTTGGTAAACCAAGGATGAGATGGGAGAATAACATTATCCATGATTTAAGGAAAGTAGATTATACCGGGGATGATTGGAAAACATTAGCTCATAATAGGGATGTATGGAAAGCTTACGTTCGTGCGGCCATGAACCTACGGGTTCTATAGAGTCAGTGATTTAGTTAATTAGTTTCAGTTTATTGCTTTAGAACTTTTTTTTAGAAAATGGTTATGAATAGATCTCGGATATTAGGTTCTAAAAAATCTTAATATTAGTTGCCTAAAATAAGTTCTGTTCACATGCAAAATAGGTTCTAAAAGCAGACCTATATTTTAGGCAGATTCAGGTTTACTAATTTTAGTACGCATTTGTAAATTTATTATTATTATTATTATTATAATTATTATTATTATTATTATTATTTTGATTTACTGATAAAGTTTGAAATTAATAATAATAATAAATAATAATAATAATAATAATAATATAATTGCGCACAATAGTGCAAAATTAATTAATTGGCGTATTGCGCTAATGCCATTGTCACTTTGGAACACAATTGCAGATGATATCTTGCACACTTTAGTCCACACAGTTTACATCTGCAACTGTCTTCGATTTGATGGTAAGTGACATTCACACACACTTTGTGATGGAAGCCGTGGACTGCATAGCGGTTCATCTGGTGCCTTAGTTCCTTGTTTGGTCCACACCAGCTCCTATCTATCATGGCAGACGTACCGTAGAATTATTCGGGAATGGCATCCCGCTTCTGTCTTCTCTCTTGCATTTGTTGTTCGTAAGCTTTAATAATAATAAATAATAATGATTTATTTTAGCTGGCAGAGTTAAGGCCATAAGGCCTTCTCTTCCACTCAACCAGCGAATAGTAAAATTATACAAATTACAATTTTAAGATATTAGTGGGTGGATGGCTGGTAGTAGCGCATTCTGAGGTCTTCCAGGAAGAACTGTTCTCTTGCTAGTACATAAACCAGACTCAGGGAGTGAATTTAGAGACTGCTAGAATTTTCTTTAGACAAGAGGCCTTGACGATTTCCCAGATTTTTAAGTCACTTATCTTCAGATGTTCACAAACTATCTCTATCCCATATGCGATTATTGACATTTTTGCATTGAAAAGTTGCACAGCTGTGTCTATTGATAGTAGGTCAGATAATTTTATTTCATTCATGGCTCTTAGAGCCGCTGCTTATAAAAGTATATTAAATTTTTTTTCCCCAAATGACCCTGGTTTGTCTTTCGACATTCCTAGTTTCTCTCCTGGCATGGCGTACTTGTAACCCACTTCTGAGGTTGGGGCGCCTGCAAGGCGGGGTTACATTGCCCCGATGATATGACGGGTGATGATGATGATGATAATGATGCGCCAGGAGAGTCCCTTATCCTAAGCTTAACCTAAGATGAATATGAATGATAATGATTGCGAAGGCCATATGATTTCGGGGACCGTTTGGGCCTTGAAGTTTTCCTGACATTTGTCTTATAGGTGAGGAAAAACTCCGATAAAAACCTCACCCAGAAAAACTGTCCCGACCGGCGATCGAACCCGGGCCCGCTGCGTGACAAGGCAGCACGCTACCCCGAGACCACAGCGGTGGACATTATATTAAATATAGTATATTATAAAATTATTATTAAATGTCGACCTTTATTCTTCGTTTAGTGTATTTAAAATTGCAAACACATGAAAATAGCAAGCATATGTTTGTGTTCATGTGTCACATTAAATCTGCAGAGCCAAGTACGTACTTTAGAGGGAAATGTGAAATAAAATTAACTCACCTCTTTGCTGCTAACGTCACAATGTAATTTTTGCATCCAATGTGAGATGGGAAACTCTTGCATCCACTGTTTAATTAAAGACGACTTGGAAGTTGGAACTAGCGGCAAGATGCACACTGAAATGTTCTTACATAATGAACTGAAGAGTTTTGTTTCCAGCCTTTCAACGGACAGTGCCACGTAAAGTGATACACAGACTGGGGGTGTTTTCAGAGACTCCGGTAGTTTCGTTCATCTGGTTTTCTGAAAGGACTTCCCGGGCGTGTTAATTTTTTTACAGCTTCTCGCTTAAAAGTCAGATTTTGTTTGAAAAGCATTTCAAGAATATACTGTTCAAGATAGTGAAAACGAAAGTTTAAATATTTTAGTTTAAAGGGGTGACTCAGGGGTCCTCATCTAGGGGATATGTGGATGGCGACCACAAGGTGCCCAAGCTGTGCAAAACATTTCTTCCACTTACTTGTGTTTTGCACTCTTTTAACTTTACTATCTAACCTCTCTTGGTTAACTCTTGTTTTTTTGACGCCGACGCTATTAGGGCATCCGAGGGCTAGGGAGTCTTTCCTTTCTTCCATTTCTTCTTTCCTTTATTTTCGTTTCTTCTCCAGAAAAGCCTGACCAGAGGCTATAAGATGGCAGCCCCATCACTGGTCTTGCCTTCCTTTGGCCAGCAACCAATCGAAGGGACTATTATTATGCTTTCAAGTCTTATACGAGAATTTCCCTCAAACGCTGGAGGGAAAATTTTCTATAGGATCGTAACAGGCCTTGGCCTAATACTTGGAAGGAAGAAGAAATAAATACTTTTTATTCGATTTAGTGATAAAATATAAGAATTTAAGGAATGTAGGAAATATAACGTAAATTTAGGTAATTTAGGCACTATAGGACCACTATTCCCTCCATGCTATCTTTACATTGTCATGGTGGAGTGGCTTGCGTGCTTAAATGATCCCGAGAGCTATGCCGGCGCGGCGGTAGCATTGCTGCCGATAGGCTTACCCATGCCGGGCTGGTCGAAGGTGATAAGCCAGACGAAAAAAGTAGCTTCGTCGAAAGGGTGACGATCTTTTACCGTAAAAATACAACCGTCAAGAAATGCGGACATGGGTTCCACTGGGGCAAAATTTTCCGGGGGTCAAATAGTCCCCCATTCGGTTCTCCGGGCAGAGACTGCTTCAGGGAACCTATACAAAATGCCCAGACATAGGAACAAAACCAGATATAATATGAACTGTTAAGTCTCATAAACTGCGTTGGGCAGGACATGTGGCACGAATGGGGAATGAAGGACGTGCATAGAAGCTTCTTGTAGGAAAACCAGAGGGAAAACGCCTAGTTGGTAGACCAAGAATGAGGTGGAAGAATAACATTACATATTATTTGAGGAAGTAGATTGGAAAACACTAGCTGAGGATAGGGATGTATGGAAAGCTTATGTCCGCGCGGCCATGAACTTACGGGTTCGATAGTGCCAGTGAGTTAGTTAGTTATAGGATCACTAATTTGGATCATATAAATTTATGAAACTTGTAAATACAACTTCATTTTAAGTTATCTCTTCAGGAACAAAACGGGTTTTTGCCTAAAATACGAGGTATAGTTATGAGATGAAAGTATGATAGTTTTTTGAATGAGAAAATCTGTGCGTCATAATAGTCCCAATATTGAAATCTTAAAATTAAAAAGCTAACCAAAATACAAATACTCACTCAAATCCCAACCATTCACAAAGCGCATGCGCCAGCAGACGCTTAGTGGTTACAGAATGGAATCGTATATCTGTCAAAGAATAACGTACAGCTCGAGACCAAGCCCTGTGTGTTTGCGGGGAGAAGTGTGGGGAGTGGGAGGAGGTACACTTCTCTGCTTCTCATAGTACTAACAGCTGAGACAGCAAATTCCTTTCAAACACACGGAGCAGTGAGTGTCCTAAGGCCAGTTCAGCGAGAATACAACTCTCTCGTGGATGCAGCCAACATATACAGCAGGGGTCACCAATTGGTGGACCTCGGCCCGCATCCGGACCCTGGGGCTTTGGTTTCCGGACCGGTTAAATATCGAATTAATACAAATTTTTAAAACCGGTTAAACATCGAATAAAACCAGTTGTACTAAATTTCATGTTATTAAAGTATTATTGTAGGCTCGGTTGGCAGTACTGCTTATGGTCGGAGATTTCACTGAAGATGACGATTTCACTGAAGATGACGGGATTCCGATTGAAACCTGGTATCATGAAAAACACGAAATTTGTACGGTGAGATATTTAAATATTACTGTGACCAGATGTTAAATTTATCATATACTTATTAATAATTGTTAGAATAATAACTGTGTACTACTGTGCTGTATCCTGTTAGTATTTACCATGTGTTTTGTTTAATTTGTGCAATTCATACCCATAACGTAATGGGACCATAAAAGAAATGAGGATGTTATGGAAGAGTTGGATGTAGAACCCATTCTTCACAACATACAAAACTACCAGAACAACTGGAAAGCCCATCTTCAACGAATGCCGTCTCATAGAATTCCAAAAGTCATACTTCGCTACTGCCCCCAAGGCAAAAGATCGCTGGGACGTCCAAAAAAGCGCTGGATAGAAAATTCCTCTTTGAGACCGTAACAGACCACACGGCCTAATACTTGCATGACTGATGATGAACATAATTTAAATAATTTCCTTATAATATTAATTACTTAACAGATCTTCGTATGTTTAATCAACTGTGGTTCCGGGCCTCGACTGAATTTACTACTTTGAAAATGGACCTCCATGAATTCTAATTGATGACCCCTGATATACAGGAAATTTGAACGCGTGTTGCCAACCACAGGAAAAACACCCCAAACATATGTGCGTCATAATAGCATCAATAATGAAATCTTAAACTTAAAAAGTTAGCCAACATACAGACACTCACTCTAACTAGATTGATCTTAAAAAAAAACACTAACTAGATTTATCCTAGTTCGGAGTTTTATCATATTTAGCAAAAATATGATCACCTGACCCTTTCCTAGAACTAATCGAAAACATTCGAGAAGTTTATCCTGTATATTAATTAGTTGGCTTGGACATTTTATAAGAATGGATGATCAGACATTGGTCAAGAAACTATAAATGGAAATCTATAGGAGGCAGAGCAGTTGGAAGACCGAAGATCAGATGGGAGGATGCCACAATGAACGATATAAAGAAAATGAAAATTACTAACTTGAATATGGCAAGAGACAGATTAACATGGAGGAAGATTGTTGAGAAGGCAAAACTTTCACTTTTGAAGTTGTCGCGCCTTAGGTTGATGATGATGATTAATTAGTTATTAGTGTGGTTTTTTGTGTTAATAGTGAGTTTAGTGTAAATAACTGCAGACAACTACAAGAGTACTACTTGTTTACTATGAATATACGAGTTAAATTCTTGTGTTATCTCAGAGGTGGCACTGATTTTGAACTGATCTCTCATCTAGAAACCCTCTCCATGTCTTAAGTGAGATCATAATATATTTGAATCAAAGTTTAAAAATTCTCTCCTAACAGGTTGTGCCGCTGTAATGATCGTGTGACGTGGGGAATGTTGGAGCACCTTCAAATGGTGAGATTTGACTAAAGCGAAGAAATAAAGAAGGATTTTCTACAGACTTCACCACTTCCCTTCGGTAATTAATTTGGGATTACTTTATTATTCACCTAGAAAAGGCATTTCCGTTCCTTGAAACATCTCTTGAGAAGATCTCTTTATACAAAATTGCTAAATATTACACGGGATCATATTAATTACCCCGAGGGGTAATAGAATAGATCTGCAAGAATAATTAGGGTCCCTTCTTCTCCCCTGACAGTAATAACTTTAATCCTTTATGATAGGATTATGTATGAAATGAGATCGTGCCGTGAACCTTAGAGGAAAGTAACCGTTTTAAAAATTCAAGAAAACAATGGAACGAGATGTCAAGGTGGAAAATGAACTGGGCATCTTTTTTAGCACAGCTGCAAGGAAAGAGGCTGCGAAATGTTCCTCTACAGAATTACCAGGAAATTTCATTTCGTGAATTTTTTTTTCATTTATTTATATTCTACTTTCCTTACTTGCTTTTCTTATATCACTTGAATTGTTTAATAGTTTAAGTTTTTATTAACACGAGAACAAAGAAAATTGTTCAAAATATTAAAAATAAAATACTTACATTCTATACTGAAAAAGAAAAAAAAAAGAGACAATCCATAACAACATTCGTCATTGCCTTTTAAAACTTTTTACTTATAAATCTAATACATAAAAATGAATGTTTGTTTGTTTATTGGTTTGTTTACTTCTTTGTTCGTACTTCACGTGCGGCCATACCGTTGATCCGATTGTGATGGGGCTTTTTGTAAAATGTTCAGGAGATTCCCGGGATGAACATAGACTATAAGAGATTTGTGATACTTAACTCCTACACCCTTAAAATTGCCCTTTTTAGTGAAAAACGTGAAAAAAGTAGCTCTTTGGAGACGCTTAAATGGCTTACGCTGCCTAAACCATAACAAATACACAAAATTAATGTACACAGAATTGAATATCTCAAAAAGCTCTACAAAAAAAGTCGGCAACAGTATATGTTTATCTCCTACGGATAACTCACAATAATCATTTTTGTCTTTCGTTGATACCAAGAAGATCGAGACAAGTACGTAGATTCCTGTGCAAGCATAGCAGCACATGGAGGGTATTCTTTTACGGATAACTCACAATAACGAATTTGGTCTTTTAGCTCATTTATGTCAAGAAGATTGAGATAAGTAAATTTCCGGGCAACACCGGGTAATCAGCACGGGGAATATTAAAATAATTACGATATACATTTATAATAATTTTTCATTTTATTTATTAAATTAATCATAAGAAGTACATTAATTAATTTTTTTCTTTCAGCTCATTTATGCCAAGAAGATCGGGATGAGTAGATTCCCGGACAACTCCGGGTAAACAGCACGGGGTATCTAAAAATAATTACGATATACATTTTTTGTGCAACTTATTTAACTGAACATAAAACACATTAATTTTCGTATTTCTTCTTCTTCTTTTTCCTTCCAAGTATTAGGCCAAGGCCTGTTACGATCCTATAGACAATTTTCCCTCCAGCGTTCTGGGAAATTCTCGTATAAGACTTGAAAGCATAATAATAGTCCCTTCGATTGGTTGCTGGCCAAAGAAAGGCAAGACCAGTGATGGGGCTGCCATCTTATAGCCTCTGGTCAGGCTTTTCTGGAGAAGAAAAGAAAATAAAGGAAAGAAGAAATGGAAGAAAGGAAAGACTCCCTAGCCCTCGGATGCCCTAATAGCGTCGGGGTCGAAAAAAACAAGAGTTAACCAAGGGAGGTTTAGATAGTAAAGTTAAAAGAGTGCAAAACACAAGTAAGTGGAAGAAATGTTTTGCTCAGCTTGGGCACCTTGTGGTCGCCATCCACATATCCCCTAGATGAGGACCCCTGAGGGAATTTCAGCTCATTTATGTCAAGAAGATCGGGATAAGCAGATTCCCGGGCAACACCGAGCAATCAGCACCTGGTGAAGCAGAAAAGAAGACCTTACGGTCTTAACTCCAACAGGTAAAATAAAATAAATAAATGAATTTCTAACATGAAAAAGTTAGGATATAAAATGGAAGTCTGTAGTTGAATTTCCACTAACCAGAATATGTAATTAATATCTTCTTGTTACTTATGGACGAGATAGGACAAAACGTTAAGAGAATGTAGGTCTAGTTGGTTTCTAATTAAAATTTAGCTCAAGGCATAGCTGCGGTTTGAATGCAATAACATGGAAGCTATGATCAGTTCGCTGGAAATAATTTTACTGTATAACTCAGGATATCAAGAATTTGTGAAAGTTTCTTGCACATTAACACTGGATTACATACCATATTTTTCCATTTAATGCACATTATCATAATAATAATAATAATAATAATAATAATAATAATAATAATATATTATAAGATATGGATATTATCTCTCTATTTGGGATGAAAAGGATATCCCTGAAAAGAATTACTAGTTATAATAAAAGTTTGGGAATTATTAACCCTTAAATTCGTAATGTATCCTTTTGGATACATCAGTTGGTTCAGTTAATTTAATATTTTAAATAACTCAAAAGTAAACGAACAAAAAGAAACCACTTAAATGTGTGTCCAATTATACAATATACCTAATAATAACAGTTATACAAGATTCCGTTTTCACTGCGGTCCGCCACATTCAAATAACTAACAGAAGAAATTTGTGTTTTGCCAATTTAAGGGTTAATCAAGTTATGAAACCATCCCTTGTATAAAAAAAACACCAGATTACGTTTATATAACACTTTGGCTAGACCAGTGTTGACCTATGTAAGTGAAGCATGGACACTAAAAAGACAACATAAAAGCAGAATAACGGCTTCTGAAATGAGATTCATGCGCAGAACAGCGGGTTACACCAGATGGGATCGGAAAAGGAACACCGATATTTCAAAAGAATTGAAGACTACGCCAATTTTGGAATATATTAAACAGTACCAACTAAATTGGAAACACCATCTAGAAAGAATGAGTTCAAATCGGATCCCCAAAGCTGTTTATAATTATATGCCAAGAGGACGAAGATCAGTGGGCCGTCCTATGAAACGCTGGAGGGAAAATTTTCTACAGGATCGTAACAGGCCTTGGCCTAATACTTGGAAGGAAGAAGAAGAAGATAAATAATAATAATAATAATGCTTTATTTTATCTGGCAGATTTAAGGCCATAAGGCCTTCTCTTCCACTCAACCAGCGAATAGTAAAATTATACAAAAATTGCATATTTATTACAATTTTAAGACATTATCAAAATATAGACTAAACAAAATACAATGATGATGTGATCTAATACTAGCTAATACTAACGAAAACATGGAATATAGTAAAATTAAAATAATATAAAATAGAATAAGTCAGTAAAGCTTACTAGATGATTATTTACAAAATGCTGAATATCGTTGTTACGCAGTTAATGTTTTCATTGTGTGGAACTTAAGATACCATTTAATTTGGATTTAAATAATGATAGTGACTGAATAGTCCCTGACATGACTGGGAAGTGAGTTCCATGCTCTAGTCATAGATATTGTGTAAGATTCAGAGTATAGACATGCCCTGTGCTGTGGTATCAAAAGTAAAAAAGAATATTGTGATCTTGTTCGTACATTGTGATGAGGCGATAAATTTTGAAAACGCATTGATAAATAACTTGGTAAATATGTGTACAGGATTTGGAATATTCTGTACTGTATGCATAAAATTATTAGAAGTGCAGGCGTTTTTCTTGCTGGAATGCGAAACACTGAATTTTATAGTATTGTCATTACGTCAGGTTTAGGAGTTCAGTCACAACAAATGTGGAGGGACGTTGAAATTTTTCTCTTAAAATGTACAATGCATAAAATTCCTTTCCACTTCATTACGCGAGCACGTGCTGGTTATTTGCATTCACGACTCCTGATTTTAACGTCTATGTTTCCACGTTTTTTGTAAACAGGCCACGTTCCCTGAGAACTTTTAAAAAAGTCTGCCATGTTTTCTTGTTAACTTTTCTTGTCCCTTCTAATGATCTTCCTCTTTCTACAAGGCCTAATTTACCGGAGGTCAAAAGGACAATTGTATGCAAATTACTGTAAACTTATTACACAGACATGAGCCGTATAAAACAAAATTAACAAAAGTACGTCAAACTGCGTAAACTAAGCGAATTCATCAGAAAGTCGAAATTATGATCTAATTTGCCTGCTTTACAAAGTACATAACTTTATTTTATTAAGTAAACTGTATGGTATACAATTACGACAACACGACGGTTGCTAGAGCAATTTTTTTAATTCGGGTTTCTAGTAAAGCCCTTGTTCTAATAGTCAGGATTCTATGATTTTTGGAGGACACCCTCACCGTTTTATTTCAATAGCATATGCAGAATTTAATTTCGAAAACTCGAACATTGCGGCAGCTAGTACGATTTTCAAATTTCCGTTTCAGCTAAAAAAACTACCAATGATTTTACTGGTTAACGAACTGTATAGTATTTTATTTGATTGCTATATGATGAGCTAAGTTTGGAAAAAATGCGGCCGATAATGCGTAATATGTATGTTCACCGCTGGGGTCTCGAGGTAGCGTGCTACCTTGTCACACAGCGTGCCCGGGTTCGATTCCCGATCGGAATTGGCTCCTGACCGAGGTTTCTTTTGGGGTTTTTCTTCACCTGTAAGACAAATGTCAGGAAGATTAGGCCCAACGGTCCCCGAAAATCATCCGGCCACCATTATCACCATCATCATCATCCTTCACCGGTGTGGAAAGCAACGGGAAGCTACCACACCTATAATTCCCTAGTAAAGCTGCAAAGCATAGCGTGAAAATGCTATGGTTGCAGTGAAAGACCTGCCCTCGGGCAGAATTACTATGGATGGATGATTGGATATATATATATATATATATACATAACCCACTGCCTCTGTCTAACCCTTAGATTCAATGCCGCGCGCACATAAGCTCTCCATACATCCCTATCCCGAGCACATGTTTTCAATCATCTACTGTATAATCTACTTCCCTGAAATCATGGTTAATGTTTTTCTGCCATCTCATTCTTGGTCTACCAACTGGCCGTTTTCCCTCTGGTTTTCCTACAAGGAGTTAAAAAATAATTCATAAGAACAAGCTTAATACCTCCTATCCTTCGGAAGTCAGTAAAAATCTATATGTTTTCGTGTTAACTTTTTCTTTTAACCGATATCTCTATGTCTGTAAGAGTTAATTTACCGAAGGTCAAAATACGAATTACAATTGTATGTAAATTAATGTACATTTATTATACACACGAACCGGGTGAAACAAAATTATGAATAATTAATTCTTTGCTACATAATATAATAATAATAATAATAATAATAATAATAATAATAATAATAATACTTTATTTATTCTGGCAGAGTTAAGGCCATAAGGCCCTCTCTTCCACTCAACCAGCACAAATACAAATAAATATTCGACAAATATAGATATACACTATACTAATTATAAACAGTTAAAGATACAATAAATGTAGCAATGTAAATGTCATGTACAAACAACATTTTATAGGGTAATAACAATAATGATACGATAATAATAATAATAATAATATAAATATGATACATTATACGGGAAACACCAATTAATATATATATCTTACACTGGATAATAATGATGTCGAGTTTAGAGCAAATATAAATTTAGATTTCTTTTAAAAGATGCCAATGTCCGGCAGCCCCTTATTTCTTGTGGTAGGGAATTCCAGTTGCGAGAAGTGGAGATGGTATATGACATGGAGTGATGTGATGTCCTATGTTGCGGTATATTAAGTAGGAGACTATGTTGTGATCTTGTGTTTAGGTTATGGTTTGAGGATAGATACTGGAAACGGGATGATAAATAATTGGGAATCGAGGTATGTAGGATCTTAAATAGGAGAATTAGACAGTGCGATTTTCATCTCTCTTTTAGATGTAGCCATGACAATTGATTTTAAATTAAAACCCCTCTTAATGTTTTTCAATCATCTCCTGTATAATTTACCTCTCTCAGATCATGGTTAACCCTTTGAAACCAAATGTCTATGACAACCCATAAAAGCTACGCCTACAGAATAGCACATGAATCATACTTCATTGAGGACATCAGGCTCCGCTTCAATCTACCAGAAACCCAGGTATATAAAGACGTCGTTAAAGAGAGTCAAAACAAAGCCAATGCAATGCCGTGGCAAATAATGGGCATAGAAACGATGAAAACTAATGTGTGGAAAGGGCCGAACTTCCACCTTCGTCACCTATACACACGTTTCGCCACGCATGGTTTCTACGGGAAGATATGCCAGAATCTGTCATACCGCGACCGCAAGGAGGACTGCAGATGTAAGTTTTGCGACAAGCCATGCTCCAAGTACAACCTAATGAAATGCAAAAGCAGAACTCAGACTCTCATCACAATTACAAAAGACTAGTGAAATTTCAAAATGAACAAACACATTGTGTTTAATAAAATCTATATATTATAATCCATATGTTTTGAAATTCTGATTTTTCTTGATAACGAAGTATTTAGGCCTATACTTACTTACTTACTCACTGGCACTATCGAACCCGAAGGTTCATGGCCGCCCGGACATAAGCTCTCCATACATCCCTATCCTGAGCTAATGCTTTCCAATCATTCCCTGTATAATCTACTTCCCTTAAATCATAGTTAATGTTGTTCTCCCACCTCATTCTTGGTCTACCAACTGGGCGTTTTCCCTCTGGCTTTCCTACAAGAAGCTTCCATGCACGTCTTTCATTCCCCATACGCGCAACATGTCCTGCCCATCGCAGTCTACGAGACTTAACTGTTCTTATTATATCTGGCTTCCTATAAAGACCATGTAGTTCATTGTTATGTAGTCTTCTCCATTCACCTGTCTGTTCATCTCTCTTTGGTCCAAAAATTTTCCTAAGAACTTTATTCTCAAATACTCGTAATCTCCTTTCCTCCCTTAAAGTAAGAGTCCATGTTTCGCATCCATATAATATAACTGGTAGAATAATAGTTTTATATATCTTCAGCTTAACGTTTTTTGAAAGGAGTTGGGACATCAAAAGTCTCTGCAATGCATAATAGCATGCATTTCCAGAATTGAGTCTATGTTTCATTTCTTTGTGCATCTCATTCCTATTTGTGATTATTGTTCCTAGGTATTTGAATTCAGCCACTTCCTCAAAATTTCCCTCATTTGTCATTAGCTGTCCATTTCCATTATATGCTGAATTTCTACGTGTGACCATATATTTAGTTTTACTGATATTTACTTCCAGTCCTAATTTCTTGGTGTTACTCAATAGTGTGTACGTGTTGGCCTTTAGTATCTCCTCGCTATCGGCCAGTAGTACTACATCATCAGCATAAACTAACAGCTTATTAATACCATTCAGTTGTAAGCCTTCCTCATTCTCTAAAGATTTAATGGCATGCTCTAGTACAAAATTAAATAGTAGAGGAGATAGTGCATCTCCTTGCTTCAACCCATTCTGGATTTCAAAAGTGTCTGAAAACTGTTTGCCTACACGCACCCTAATTTAGGCCTATATTTTTAATAAATAGACTCAACATTTCTTGGACACACAATATGTTTCATATTATGTAGAATTTGATGTGTTTATGTTATTAAAATTAGTGTGGAAAATTATTATTAGCCTATAGTTCTCAAACACTTCACCGCATGTAATTTTCGCCAACAAAAAAGTAAAATATAGCGTGTGGTAACTAATTTAGTGTAAGCAATTTTAAGAATTCTATACAGACATATATACCATCTCGAAGCTATAATTTCAGACCAGTCATATTTATATAGGTGCTGCTTACCCTTAAAACTCGTTCACGACACGTTACTATAAACAAAGAAATCTTTCAATGAAGAGAAAACTGCTGACATACCTCATGAAGTAGCGCTGTTTCCTGGGGGAACATTTAATTTCGCGTGCCGGGGATATTGTTGAATACTTTATATTTAAAGAGATATAAAGAGATAAAAAGAATACTTTATATTTAAAAATTAATACTTTATATCGATTCAATATAATATTTAATTTATGACATATTAATATATCCTTCTCCATTTCGAAAATAATACATCGAGCGATTGTAGTAAATTAACCCCAAATACATCACTGCACATTTATTTGATATGACATTTTAAATGGCGGTCCTGAAGTAAGCATCATAATACTCGTAGTACCACTTATGTATTTAAATCATGTTATTAGTTTAATCAAATATAAGACAATATCCATCCATAGTAATTCTGCCCGAGGGCAGGTCCTTCACTGCAATCATAGCATTTTCATGCTATGCTTGCAGCTTTACTTGGGAATTGTAGGTGTGGTAGCTTCCCGTTGCTTTCCACACCGGTGAAGGATGATGGTGATAATGATAAGGATGATGATGGCGATGATGGCCATATGATTTCGGGGACCATTTGGGCCTTAAAGTTTTCCTGACATTTGTCTTACAGGTGATGAAAAACCCCGATAAAAACCTCACCCAGAAAAACTGCCCCGACCGGGGATCGAACCCGGGCCCGCTGCGTGACAAGGTAGCACGCTACCTCGAGGCCACAGCGGTGGACACATTCAATATAGAGTAAAATAAAATATAGCACGATATAAGGTTATAAGACTTATTTATATTGACTATTTAACTCATGCCACAAATGCTAGTCAATGACCAATCACGTTTCAATGAATGTTGTTTTACAACCAATGACAGTCGTGTTTAAGCTCGCTCTTTATCGATTTCTCTGTATCTGCTCCTGCTTTTGTGATAAAGAAAGCTCCTCCTTTTAAATGTTCTGAACAGGACAGAACATTATTTTTCTCCAACAAATACATTGAATATAGCAAATAATGAACAGATTCCTTGATTTTACTGAGTTTTTTACCAAAAAAATAAATGAATAACCCGTAATGTTGATTATGATATATAGTTTGATGTGTTTCATTATTTCTCCACTTGGGTACATTCTTACAATATTGCGATCTTATTTGGCAATAAATAATATGATCTAGTTGCAGTGAATGAACATAACCTCACATTCTGATTTATTTGCAAACATCACCGTTTACATTAAATACATACATATTTTAAAATAACTATAGTTAAACAATGATTTGTGAGTAAACAGCTTAATTTTATTCGTTAAATAGACCTAACAAATGCCACTCTCGATTTCCAAATTATCTAGATAAATTCACTCCTCACTCCGTGAGTCGTGAATTTATCGATACTTTGGAAATCACTCGTGGCATTACTTATGAAAACTTATATTCTGGTTTATCAACTCGGGCATAAACATTTCAAGTCGTACGTAAAATATTATCAAGCCTTGTATCATAATATACTATCGGAAGTGTAACTTGATATATTTGAGTCATGTAGTTTATAACACCCTGTAACATCATGTAGTGTTTAGCTGATGATCACAAGTGCTCTATGATCTAGCTGAATAGCTTGTAGGCACGCCTGACAATCAAGCATCTCTCCATTAATCCATTATTACGTGTAATTGAACATTACAGTATACTGTTCATGTCACCATGACCCAAATTCTCTTAAAGAACCAGTATATTCAATCAACTCATATATATATATATATATATATATATATATATATATATATGAGTTGATTGAATATACTGGTTCTTATATATATATATTCCACCACTGTAGTCTCGAGGTAGTGTGCTGCTTTTTCACGGGGCAGTTTTTCTGGGTGAGATTTTTATCGGGGTTTTTCCTCACCTGTAAGACAAAATGTCAGGAAAACTTTAAGGCCCACACGGTCCCAGAAATCATATGGCCCTTATCATGATCATTCTTCACCGGTGTGGAAAGCAACGGGAAGCTACCATACCTACGATTCCCTAGTAAAGCGGCAAGCATAGCATGGACATGCTATGTTTGCAGTGAAGGACCTGCCTTTGGGCAGAGTTACTATGGATGGATATGAAAAAGTGACCAAATTGACATTATTTATTACCAAGAACGTTTAAAACGTGCTGAAGGGGCTTCAGTCAAATAATTTTGAACATTTATAACGAGCCGAAAATAATTTTCTACACATTTTCGTATGTACATGTGAATTTGTTTAATTTGGCACAATTAATATATATATATATATATATATATATATATATATATATATATATATATATATTTGTTTTTAATCAACTGGATTAATATGTCAGGCGTAAGAAGTTTTTCTTAGTTTTCTCAAAATTGGGTCTGGCTGACTAAAGCCCTTTTAGCATGTGCCGATTCAATTATAGTTTCGTTGCCTTCGTAAAGTGAATATGGGAAAGGATGGAACGTATAAAATGGATAAACAAAATAAAAAATAAATATGTGCTAGACAGAGCGGGTGAAGGAAGAACAATGCTGGAACTCATAAAAAGGATGAAAAGAAATTTGATTGGCTACTGACTAAGAAGAAACTGCTGACGGATGCCCTAGAAGGAATGGTGAACGGAAAGATAGTTAGAGGCAGAAAAAGAATATATATATATATATATATATATTCTAAATCAATGGGATTAATATGCCAGGCGTAAATAGTTTTTCTTAGTTTTCTCAAAATTGGGTCTGGCTGACTAAAGCCCTTTTAGCATGTGCAGGTATAAAAAATAATTTTTAAATATTGAATATTATTAACTATTTTGGCAGAAAAGTCTTATCGTCCCATAAAATTATTTAAGCTTTCTTACTTAATAATTAAATTCAACTTTATCAAAAGAAGATTCAATTATAGTTCCGCTGCCTTTGTAAAGTGAAGTATAGTACGTACGTGCGACCCTCGTAAACAAGCAAAATAGACCCATATGTTCGACTTGCTGAGGAATTCTCATAATTTATACAGTTTCCGCGTGACGGACTTTTGAATGTCGTTGTATAATTTGACGCAATTTTAAATAATTTCCACTGATGAATTTTTCTATTATTTTATTAAAAATACTAAATGATTTAAATCAATGTATCTCGTAGCATACATTTCAATTTATGGGTTAAATAAATTGTATTATATACCGATATATTGTTATGAAACAAACATGGCGGGTAGATCAATTTTTTTATGTCGGTTTTCAGATAAACCCCTACTTATAATTGTCAGATTTCCCTGATTTTTAAAGAATACTTTCCGAGTTTTGTTTTGAAAGCATATACCGAGTTTCGTTGCGAAACACTGAAAATTCCGATCGGTAGAGCGTTTTTAAATTTTCGTTTCAGGTGAACTCCTATACCTAAGAGTCAGTTTTCGATGGTTAACGAAAACTAACTTTTTTAATTTATAGATATATTCCAAGTTTGGTTCTGAAAAAAAATTGCTGCAGCTAGAGCATTAATGAAAACACACACGCACACACATGTATATAAAAATAAATATTTTTTGTCATTTTCGCTGTCTATTCGATATAAACATGAGGATTGAAGATGAGGCCATTGAGCAAGTGGAGAGATTCAAATACTTGGATTTTAATATCAGTAGTAACATGTACTGTGGTCAAGAACTAAAACAGAGGATAGCAATGGCAAAAGAAGCTTTTAACAAAAAGAGAAGCATTTTCTGCGGATCTTTGGAAAAATAATTACGGAAGAGGCTAGAGAAGTTCGTTGTGTGGAGTGTAGCATTGCATGGTGCAGAGAAAAGCGACTGGACACTTTTGAGATTTGGATATGGAGATGGATGCAACGTATAAAATGGACAGACAAATTAAAAAATAAATATGTGTTAGACAGAGTGGGTGAAGGAAGAACAATGCTGGAACTCATAAAAAAGAGGAAAATAAATTGAATTGGCCACTGACTAAGAAGAAACTGCCTGCTGACGGATGCCGTAGAAGGAATGGTGAACGGAAAGAAGGTTACATACAGAAAAAGACTTCAGATGGTAGACAATATTAAAATAAATGGTTTGTATGCGGATGCAAAAAGGAAAGCTGAGTTATGGAAACAGTTGAGAATGCTGAGCTTACAGGCCTGCTCTTGGGCAGAACACTATGTATGTACTAGATAGGATGGGTGAAGATCTGTGAACATTTTTCAAACATCTTTTCATGGGAACAACATCAATAAGTTCATTCCTTCGGAATTCACTAAAAGAGTAACATAAACCTAAAACACGGAGGAAGTTCTAAACGGAAGCTGTAATGAATGTAATTCTATAAAATTATATTGAAATTGTTGCATTAAATACACGAAGACCGTATAGCATAGTATCTGTCCCTAGGATTAATGGGGGAAATTTGTCAATGTTAAATTACTGGAGCGTAAATTTAATAAATTTCCGTTACTATCTTTCCAGTAACAGAAGAGCTGAAAAAAAAAACGCTGCTGCCATAATTCACGTATAAGGATGTAGGGAAAGACCTGGGTTCAATTTCAGTTCAGTCTAAATTTCCTGAATGAAATTCACACTATTTCCTTTAACTGTAGGAACAAATGCCAGGAAAATTGGAGCCAGAACGAGTGGTTATGCTCCTTGCCTCTGATCCCGAAAGTCGCGGGTTCAAACCCGGCCGGGGTCGATGGATTTTTTAGGACGGAAAAATCCAAGGAGGAAGTCTATATGAATTAATATATTTGATAATAAACAGATATTGGTAAAAGTAAGCTCTCTAAGAAGAAAATGTAAACATCATAAAAAGCACCCCACGCTTTTGATGGTAAAATTATTTTCTTTTTGTTGATAACTCTAGTTTTATTCTATATGTGTTGGAGATGATTTTTTTTGTTGACCATTTTAATTTTATCCCAAGCGTGTTGGAAATTCAAATTAGTTTTCATTTATGAGTTCGGTTTTCTAATAAAGCGTGTTGTTTTAGTTTTTTAAAACTATTATTTATTATATATTAGATTGTGACATTCGTCTGATGAAGATGCAGTGTGTTGAAAAATCTGTTACGAATATTCAATAAATTAACAATTTTTAAAAATCATATAAAACTATGATAGTTTTATTTAATAAATGTAAAATGGATTTTCATCAAGCAAACACCAAATCAAATTATTACCGAATAAATAAATATACATGTGAATGGCGCGACAAAGTTACAAAGCTGTTAGACTACTGGCTGCTGGTCTCACATCTACATGTGATAATCACAAAAATGGGACGATATCATACAGCCAGAACAGGGATGACACATGGTCCGCATGTCGGGTCCGCTGGCGTTATACGTGGTAGGAGAAGACCAAGGTTAAACTCAAAGCATCATAACGCCAAAAAAAGAAGAAATCTACAAAAGTAAGCCAGAGTTTTCCAATACCAACATTCTAAAAATCAAATATCTATGTGATTAGGGACATATGCTGCTGCAGAAGATCACTTTCATGTGATAAGAAGACTGGTGCAGATTCTACATGCAAAATATCATAACCTCATTTTGAATTCCACGCTCTGTGTCTGTAGTGTGGAATGATACGTTGAGAATCTGGATGCAATGAGATCGACCTGCCGTTTTCTGATTCTGCTCCAGTTATGAATTATGCAGCGTTGGAATCCATTTCATAGTTACAAACACGATTTCAGACAAGCAGATTCATGAATAACTTTGTATGTTTAATTACAGAACATTCTTCATTTGAATCAAAATGTGAAAAAAAAATCTCCGTCAAGAAACAATTTTAATTTCTAAGTTTTCTTTAATTTTCCTTATTTCAACTAGTTTTTTGCCTACTGATGTAATCTAGGGATAGCGCAGCTGCCTTGCATACTGCGGGCTCGTAAGTAAATACAGGTTTCCTGGTTTTTTTCAAGGGTTTTCCTAACCTGTGAGACAATATCCAGGAACGTTTAAGGTCCATATTCGCTATGATTAGTATGAATGTATGAATGGCGTGTTTTGTCTTAACATAGTATTGCTTTAATAACACTGAGAAAAAAAAATATAAATAAAAAATAAACTTTTTTTTTGTCTGAGAAAGAAAAATATGTGATTCTGATAGTATTTTTCTCCTGAATTCAAATATTATATCGGTTTTTCTCCATCACGTAAGATTTCCAAGAGACAGAAATTTAAAACTTCAAACACTTTAATATTTTCTACATTCGTAACTATAGAATATTCGAACATTTGGAGTCACATAGAAAGTAAGAAATGACGATTTTCTGCTATATTTAGCCTGTGGAGCATCCCTCTTGATGGTCCAACATTAATCGGCCAGCATATTAGGATTTAATTTGCCTTGATATCTCTTTTCCATAGCTGAAATCATTCGAGTTAGCTCATTTGGTTTTTTATTTTAGAACGGACAAATGGACGAAAAACGTTTATTAAAAAATAATAATTTAAATCCATTAATTGAAACTGAAATTAAAAAAAAACTGTGGGTGATGGAGAAATTCCGAATACATATTTGAAAACACGATAAAAAACTGTATTAAGTACAACTATTGGTACTCATGAGACAAAAATCATGTTGACCAGTGTAATTGTATCGTTTATGGCCATATCTTCTAATGCTTCCCACAACTTGTATAAAGGTAAGGTGTCATGTGCCTTTTCTAAATATTAGTAATAACATTTTAAATTCTTTAGTTAATTACGAAGGAGTGGATTTAATGAGTTGTTCGCATGAATATATTTTTGAAGAATTTTTATATAAAACCGTCAATCCTATCTAATAGACATCGAAAACCATTATGTTGTTGTGTGAAGGTTATAAAGTCATAGATGGGCCAAAATGAGTTAGCCGGGCATTTTTGAAAATAAATAGTTATTTTTCAATTAAAAGTTTCACAAAAATCAAATACTGGACTTAACATCTTTTACGCAAAACACACGCACACACACATGTAAATATGAAGTTAACACTCTTCTTCTTCTTCACTTCCTGGTTTAGGCAAGAGTTGCCTGTTCCGTCTTCACTAATAGATCTAAGACCATCTCTTCCGAGTACGTCCGAATCTCTTCTTCCTCTTGGAAAATAATGGAAGATTTTATTTGTAATTTACTTTCTTCCATTCTTTCTCAGAAATAATTATATAATAAGATTTATATAAATAAAAACAAAGTCACGAATTACAGACAGAAATGGATTGATCACATGGATGGAATGAGCAAGGAGAGATATCCATTGTTAGCCAGAAATTATCAAGCAAGAGGAAGGCGTGATGTTGGAAGACCTAGAAGACGTTGGGCTGATGCATTATGAAGTCGGAACGGGCAATTGCCTAATCCCTGGAGTGATGATGATGATGATGATAAATAAAAACCACTTAAATTTAAATATAACTTTATTATATAATCCCTAAAATTAAAAATAAGGTAGCAATTAAGCTTCTCTCAAAAAATAAATAAAAAGTAAAAAATCTTATTCTTCTGAAAGTACAGACCAATAATAATAATAAAATAATAATTATAGATGTAAAAAGATTACCAAAATAATTTATACGAATTTATATATTATTATACATGTTCTTTCCACTGTATCTTGTTGTTAAATATCTTTTATTTTATGGAGTAGATCTGCAGTTTTTCACGGATATCCTCGTTTCTTATCTGGTCCATTCTAGTGCAGTCTTTTACTCTTCTTAAAAATTTCATTTCGAAGTTAACACTCTAGAGCTATAATCTGGCTTTTATTTTCGGAATCAAGCTAAGCGTATAGCAATAAATTAGAAAAAAGTAAGGCAAAGTTCTTTTATCAGAAATAATTGACCATTAGGAATAGAAGTTCATCCGAATCGAAAATTTAAAAATCGCTCTAGCAATCGCAAATCTCAATTTTTTTCAATAGAACTCGCTATAGTTCAAACAAAACGCGAAAGGCACTGTTGAAAAATCTAAAAAATCCAACAATTTGAAGTGGAAGTATACCTGAAACTCGAAATAAAAATAAAAAAACGGTCTACCAACCCCCATGTTTTTGCTTTATGCAATGTAACTGTATAACAAACTAACTCACTGGCTCTATCGAACCCGTAGGTTCATGGCCATGCAGATATAAGCTTTCCATACATCCATATCCTGAGCTAATGTTTTTCAAACATCCTCTGTATAATCTACATCCCTCGAATCATGATTAATATTATTCTCTCACCTCATTATTGGTCTTCCAACAGGGTGTTTTCCCTCTGATTTTCTTACAAGAAGAACGTACCTGTATATCATATCATTTTTAACAAAATAAATATATTCCTTTGCCAAATATGGGACCTTAAGTCCAACTTGCTGTGAATAATTCGTTAAGTTCTCCCAGTTTCTGCAAGAAGAACTTTTTTTCTACTTTTTCGATTACTGTAACTGTCATGAATACAGTGCATCTTCTAGAAAACTGCTAAATCTTTGTTCGACAGACATTAGAAGTCAAAAGTTCAGAGATCTAATTTCAGATAACAAATATTATCAATGTTGACGTGATTTCACGATGAAATTGTAATATCTTTTTTTACTTATCAAACTAATTATAAAACTCAATTATAACTGTCATTAGATCTATACGTGAAATTCAATTTTGATGACATGGAAGACACAATTTGACACAAGTAGGTCACAAATACATTTCAATATCTGTAATAAAATTATTCATCTTTATTTTTTATATTGACATTGAGGAAATGAAGAGTTTTTTTTCGTAGCTAGACATGTATTGATATTCTATTGTAAGTACAGGTTTCAAAATGACGTCACTTTTCAATTTCACGGTACCGAGTTTCATGATAGACCCTAGGGAGTTTTTCCAGAATAGAAAGTGTATTTCTCTAGTCTTGTTCATACAATTTTGCATGCATGTGGTCTACCCCTCTCCCATCATATCGTGTAAGGATCAGGAAATATCGATGTCGTTTTTATGAACTAGGAAGAAAACAATGGAATTACTAGTCATCCAAAACATAAACAGGGTTCAAGATCGGGATGAGTTAACTAAAGAAGATATTTACGCATGAATTTTGAAGCGAAATGTGAAAACAGAATTTTAATTTAAAAATTCGCCACGCAGGAATTACATAAAGTAAGCGAATTCCTCTGCAAGTCGAATTTATGTCCAACTAGCTAATACCCGGCTACGTCTAATTAAATGATGCGTTTTTACGTTTAGTTGAGTAAGTAAAAGGAACAATAATTATAAATTTATATCATAATTTTTTGATACCCCGTGCTGATTACCCGGCATTGCCCGGGAATCTACGTATCCCGATGTATTTGGCATAAATGAGCTGAAAGACAAAATTAGTTATTTCTAGTTATCCGTGTTGCTGCTCTGCTTGTCCGAGAATCTACTTATCCCGATCTTTTTGGCATCAATGAAAGACAAAAAATGGTTATTGTGAGTTATCCATAAAAGATAATCATATTCTGTCGCGGGCTTTTTTGTACAGATTTTTGAGATCTTCAATTCTGTGTAGGCCTACATTAATTTGGTGTATTTGTTATGGTTTAGCGTAAGCCATATAAGCGTACAGAAAGCCACTTTTATTTTACCTTTTTACTGCAAAGAGTGATTTTAAGGGTGAAGGGCTCGAGCATTAAAACTCTCTTATAGCCTATAACCTTCCCGAGAAAATCCTTAACATTTTGCAAAAAGCCCCATCATAATCGGCAGTACATGCTTGTCCGGGAATCTACTTATCCCGATCTTCTTGGCATCAATGAAAGACAATAATGATTATTGTGAGTTATACATAAAAGATAAACATATGCTGTCGCGGAATTTTTTGTACATTTTTTTGAGATATTGAATTCTGTGTAAATTCATGTGTAAATTATTTGTTATGCTTTAGGCAACGTAAGCCATTTAAACGTCAAAAAATTATTATTTTTCGCGTTTTTCACTACAAAGGGTGATTTTTACGGGTGTAGGAGTTGAGTATCACAACTCTCTTATAGCCTAGGTTCATCTCGGAAATCTCCTGAACATTTTTTTTTAAAAAAACCATCACAATCGGATCTACGGTATGGTCGCGCATAAAGTACGAAGAAACAAACAAACAAACAAACAAACAAATATGCAAACAAACAAACATTAATTTTTATATATTAGATTTTGCTGATTTTCGGAATATATATTTATTTTGTTAATTAAGTCGTATGTTCTCCATCTCTGGTATAGATGGCATGTTAGCAGATTGGGTGTTACGTATTTGACTTTATCTGGCAATCATAGGCTGTCATTTATCTTTGTACAGTTTTATGAATGGAAACTAAACATAATTAACTATATTTTTTGTAAGCGTTGTGTAATTGTGCGATTCCGTGAATGTATAAATGCTATCAAATAAGTTACAAAAATTAAGCTCGAAAAATGAACAATTTCCACGAAAGGTAAGTCAATTTATTTGCTTTAATAGACTTCAACGTTTCATAAAAGATATTCTAAAATGAGTTTTGAGAAATTAGAAAGTAAATTACTTCATACAGTGATCAAACAACTTATTTCCACGGAATAGAAAATGTTGGTAGCAAGCAGGTAAATTACACGTTCTTTGAAATATTGTGGATTAAAAGAAAGGTGGCGGTGAGGGTATTTTTTTTTGCCACAAACCTACCGTCTGCCGTCTGCATTGGTTCAAGTTAATTACAATGATGTTCTTCGTTAAACATCGCTATCAGTTCTTGGTAATACGGATAACTTTTTAAACAATCTAACAAAGATCTAATAACAATTCTAATATAATATTTTGTTTTATATGACACAAGTGAATATTTTCACGCAAATGAACAATAAATTAAACAACTTACTGACATTTGACCAGCCTCATGGGTTAGTGGTCCTGACTACTGTTCATGAGGTCCCGGGTTCGATCCCCGGTCAAACCATAGGCATTTTTCCTTAAAGGGAATTATTCCTGTGATTGCCCGTGGTCCGGAATATAGGTTAAGTTTAGGTTAAGAACTCTCCTGGCGCTTCAATATCATATATCATCCATCATATCATCGAGGTAACGTAACTCCGCCTTCTAGGTGCCCCAACTTCAGTAGTGGCCAAGGCCAGGAGAGAACACCAGAAATGTCGAAATGACAACCTGGGGCATTGGGAAAAAAAAGAAAAAAAAAGAAAAAACTTACTGACATTTAGAATATGTTTGAAAAAAATATTCTTTTTTAATCACTGTCTTTCCCATTTCCTCAAAGGACCCCTGGAGTTATACGGATCATACTTCGTTTCCTATGAATTGTGAAGACACAAACCAAAGGATATTTACACAGGACTCGTGAAACCATTTTTTTTTACATTTTTTACACTTAATCCAGCTACCCATCTTCATATTCTTGAAGGCCGTAGATGTATTCAGGGAGGAAGAAAATTTTATATTGCGTTTCCATTATGAGCATTTAAAACTCTTCTTTTTTTGTTCTTTGTTTTCCCTCAACAATATATATACATATATTAGAATATGAAATAAAGAAATAAGGGAAATTATGGGTGTAGAAGAGGAGCCGGACATCATAGACATTATAGAAAAGAAAAGATTACAGTGGTATGACCATGTCAAAAGAATGTTAGGGCAAAGATTGCCTAAAATTGTTATGGAATGGATCCCAATGGAAAGGAGGAAGAGAGGAAGACCGAAGAAAATTTGGATAGAAGGGGTACAAGCAGCTATGAATATCAGAGGATTGGAGGAAGATCAATGGATGGACAGAGAGGAATGGCGTTTGCTTTTCCGGAAGACGGCGGCAGCTGCCATGATACCGCATGATGATATATATATGCATACATTTTTTTCGCATAAAGGGCAGTATTTATGTCCCTACTCTACCACACGACCTACTTTAACTTCTACCGAGTAGATCTACTGAAGAAGCCGCAGCTATATTCACACCTGCTATGTTGTTCAGAGTCTGACAAGAGTTGGCCAACCTATCGATGCCAGTCGCATTGCACACCTCACCCACATCGAGGCACTGTAAAGCAACGCAAAAAATGCCTATTACAAACTTCTAAGAGGTATCAGAGAACAGAAAAGCGTTAAACATATTCAACCTCAAAGAGAAAATAACACAATACCAAAACTAATATTACAAAAATGATTTAATAATGGAGAATCACCGACATCCCAAAAAGTTCTGAACTATAAACCCACAAATATGCAATTAAGAGAACGCCCACAGAAGATACTGAAATATGAATTCGGCCTACTTTGAGGATCGAAACAGGCCAACAAGCTTAAACCACGATGATGATGATGATGCAAATATACACAACTCAGTCATTTTCAACATCATCATCATCATCATCATCTTCATTCATGGATTAGGTCTGTTGACCCGTTCCGATTCAGCCCATCTCTTTCTAGGTCTGCCCACATCTCGGGTGCCTTTAGGTTTGTATTTTGTTATTTGTTTTTGATATCTATCTTCATTCATTCTGTCTATGTGTTGCTTCATTTTTGTCTATATGTATCCATTTTATCAGTTATTGCAAATATTTCAAGTTCCTGTCTTATTTCTGTGTTCTTGATTCTGTCTTCCTTAGTGCACCCTTTAACAGATCTCAAAAAATTCATTTCTGCCGCCGTTATCCTACTTAGGTCTTGTTTTTTATGTATCCAGACTTCTGAACCATAGAGCAGTACCGGTACTGCCAACATTTTATAAAATTTCAGTTGGGTCTCTCTTCTTGTTTTGTTATTTTTAACATAAATTCAGAATTCTTACTTAGCTGTGTTGTTAAATTCGTAGGCTAGAACTTGAATTTTCTAGAATTTTAATAACCCATAATAAAATTTCATGTATTAAGATAAATGTAAAAAAAAACACATAAATGAGATTGAAGAGTAAAAAAAAAACAGATAGACTTTTGATAAATGATTAACAAATTAATACTGTTGAATGTACATATCTAGGAAGTGTTCTTGCTACAAATGATAGTGCCCATGAGAATGACAAAATACTGTAGAATTAAGAAAGCAAACAGTGCAATTTGTCCAGTTACATCCAGTTTGGAAATCAAGCTTTATCTCTAGACACACAAAACTAACTATATTAATAGTAACGTTAAATTTGTGCTATTATATGCTTGTGAAAATGGAAAACTAGTAAAATGAAAGAAAATAAATTTCAAATATTTATAAATATCTACCTAAAGAAAATATTGAGAACAAAATAGCCACAAACAATATCAAAATAGAATTATGGAAAAAACTTACTTACTTACTTACTCACTGGCACTATCGAACCCGAAGGTTCATGGCCGCGCGGACATAAGCTCTCCATACATCCCTATCCTGAGCCAATGTTTTCCAATCATTCCCTGTATAATCTGCTTCCCTCAAATCATAGTTAATGTTGTTCTCCCACCTCATTCTTGGCCTACCAACTGGGCGTTTTCCCTCTGGCTTTCCTACAAGAAGCTTCAATGCAAGTCTTTCATCCCCATACGTGCAACATGTCCTGCCCATCGCAGTCTACAAGACTTAACTGTTCTTATTATATCTGGCTTCCTATAAAGACCATGTAGTTCATTGTTATGTAGTCTTCTCCATTCACCTGTCTGTTCATCTCTCTTTGGTCCAAAAATTTTCCTAAGAACTTTATTCTCAAATACTCGTAATCTCCTTTCCTCATTATGGAAAAAACTGATAAATAAATTAAAATAGAAATAAAAAAGCGAAAATGGAACTGGAGAGGACATACATTTAGGAAAGACCATGATTCGATTGAAAGAATTGCATTGGATTGGAACCCCCAAGGACACAGGAGAAGAGGCAGACCGAAACAGACAAGGAAGAGAAGCATCCTTGAAGAAATTTCAAAGGTAGGGAAAACCTGGATTGAAGTGAAGAAGTTGGCTCAAAATAGAATCCGTTGGAGACGCTTTGTGGATGCCCGATGCTCCTGATAGGAGATAAAGGAGATGATGATGATGTCAAAAGTAAGATAAATTTAGCAAAATTTTAAAATTAGTTTTGATATTTTTTTAAATAAATGTGTGAATATCTTACAAAATAATTATAATTTTAAACTTTGGATGAATGAAAATTTTTAATTGGGGTCTAGACAAATATATACAAAATTTCATGCAGCTAGGCTATCTTTATTTTTGAAGAGGTTGTATCAATTTTCATGCTATCATATTATTAAAAATCAAATTTACGGATAGACGTACTTTTTTCCGCATAAACGAAAAAAAAAAAGACAAAAAGTATTTTAAAACGATTTGAAGGTATCTTGACGAATCATGTGATTGTGGATACTAAACATCGATATTATTTTCACCAATTACAGCGAAAAGTTAAATATCAAACGAAATGGAATAATTTTGTGAAAAAAATGTGAAATTGTAACGATATTCTTAAAAAAATAACTTTTAAAATATGTTTTGAGTTTCTGTGTTTAAAAAGAAACTCTTAGCTTGAGGAGAACTTTTACAAGATAAAATATAAAAATGAATGTGAATAATTAATATGTCAGTTAACAACTTCTACAATGAATACAATTCTAGGAAATTTGTTCCATTCCATTAAATTAGTTCAACATCTCGCATTATAGTTTATTTTTGCATGCGACACGCCGCTATACAGATATTGTGATTATTTACTTATTTGTTTATTCAGATTCCTAGAAACTTTATACAATTTACTGACAATTTAGAAAGTACACTTTATAAAACTCTGAAATAAAATTAAAACTAAATTAAAGCGATGGCGCTTGTATCATTTTGCGAAAAAAGTGCAAAAATTAATTTCCTTTCCGTGAAATTAAATATAAATGCGAAAAATAGTACATTACGATGCGGGGTTGGGAAGTGGTTTTTACAGAAGCGAGGAAAATGTTTAAAAACCGAGCGTTAGCGAGGTTTTTAATTTCCGGAGATTCTGTAAAACACTTCACAAACGTGCGTTATACATTATTTTTTGCGCGATGGTGTTTCCAAAGTATACATAATAGTAAAATAATAACATCATTGTTGGAAATATTTGCGTTCAATTTAAACAAAATGACGGAGTGGACAGTGTTTATTAATTGAAACTACAGGAGGCCGTGACACCAATTAGTTATAAAATGGCGGCAAGTATCGTATTTATTGTTTCATATTGTTTCAAATAAAGTCCAGTTCATTTAAAATACAGTGATTTGTTTCATATAACGTATATTAACACTACTTTTTGGATATTTGTGTATATACATTGTACGTAGTTTATACATAGAGGGCAGTGGTTTTACATCCCACACGTGGTTTGTAATATGTAATATTACAGTATAGTTATTTTACTATAATACAGTTATTTAGGTTGGCAACCCCGAAATGTAGGATTTGAACTTTCAACCATGGTCGCCATTGCTGTAAGTACGACAAAACGCACTACGCAGAGAAAAAAAGAGCACCGTGTTCTTCACAGAAACGTTTCTATAAGCACATAATGAATGTATTTAATATACAAGTGATCTTCTTGGTGATAAAATATTAAAATATATATATACAGTCAATATGCCCATTTCACCAATTAATGTTTTAAAATGGTCAACAAGTTTCCACAGCCAAGCTGTCATTCTCAAGAGTCAATATCTGGTCTTGAGAATGACAGCTTGGCTGTGGAAACTTGTTGACCATTTTAAAACATTAATTGGTGAAATGGGCATATTGACTGTATACATATTTTTACATAATGAATGTGCTAAAAATTTCAAAACAATCAGATGAAAACTAAAATAAATTTGAAATTCACCATTTAAGAAGACATAACCACTCATGTCATTCTATTAAGAGTAGGAGATTGAAATGTACAGGTCATGCAGCTCTAATGGATGTCAGTAGAAATTATTTCATTATTTTTATTGACAAATCCTTGGGGGGAAACATTGTTAGAAAAGCCTAATCGTAAGTGGGTAGATAACATTCGGAAGTAGAGTATCTGGATTTCTGAGATTTGATCTGCATTCAATTGACTGGGATGTGTCTATGGAACGATTCTATACAACTTAGTGAGTGCGGAATTGAACCAGTGGATTTCATAAGCCGTAGAGAGAGTTAGTACATGATTAACTTACTGATACTATCAACTTGAGATTCATAACCGAGCGGACATAAAACTCTCCATATATTTCTATCAAGTTAAGGGGGGTGATGGGTGAAATTTCTATTTTCTACATTTTTTGAGCTAGAGACCTGATGTTTTGTACAAACATTCACTGCATGATAAACAATTATGCGTTTAAGTTTCATTCTTGTAAATCATTTATTTTATGAGTTATTAAATATTATATTAAAAAGTTCACCGCTGTGGTCTCGAGGTAGCGTGCTGCCTTGTCACGCAGCGGGCCCGGGTTCGATCCCCGATCGGGGCAGTTTTTCTGGGTGAAGTTTTTGTCGGGGTTTTTCCTCACCTGTAAGACAAATGACAGGAAAACTTTAAGGCCCAAACGGTCCCCGAAATCATATGGCCATCCTCATCCTCATTATCCTTATCATTATCATCATCATCATCCTTCACCGGTGTGGAAAGCAACGGGAAGCTACCACACCTACAATTCCCTAGTAAACCTGCAAGCATAGCATGAAAATGCTATGATTGTAGTGAAGGACCTGCTTTCGGGCAGAATTATTATGGATTGATATTAAAAAAATTGAATATATTATAATTAAATGGGTTCCACAATTTTATAGTAGAATTGTCTGATTTTTTTTACAAGATCCCTAAAATATTTAGAAAAACATCATGCATTAAAATTCTTATAATGTGAATACAAAGGGAGAAAAAAAATGTTGTACCTCATGCGTGAATTACAAAAAAAAAATAATAATTGCATACATTTTATTTGCATTTCTTAAAATACTACTTCAATCATGAAACCCATCCACTAGTTTGTTATTAATTGTTTTTAGGACATGCAGTACAATTTTGAACCTTCTAGGACAAAATTTATTAATTCATTCAAATTTGAATGTACAAAAATGCAGTGAAAATAAAAGTGTGGAAAAACAAGTTTAAAGATTTGCGTGCAGTTTAAATACAATATGTGACACACTGGCCTAATCAGCACTTTATAGGGCACTTAGAAGCGCCATAGGCCTCTGAAACTTTGCCCACATATACATTAGAGCACAGACTATTTTTTTAGTACAAAAACAAAAAATGCCAATTTTGATCTCAATGGTCAATTTTTCACCCATAACCCCCCTTAAAGTTTTCCAATAGTCCTCAGCATAATTCACTTCCCACAAATCACGGTTAATGCCATTTTTCCTACCTAATTATTCGCCTACCTCTTAGCGCTTTCCTATGTTTTTCCTACAAGAAGCTTCCATGCCCCTCTTTCATTTCCCATTCATGCCACATGCTCTATCGCAGTATCCGATATTTAACTGTACTTACTACATCTGGGTTTCCCATAAAGATCATTTAGCTCATTATTATCTAGACTTATTCATTGGTTTTTTTCGTTGCTCTTGGGTTCAAAATTTTTCCTAATTACTATACCGTGTGTACAATAAAGAATATAGCGATTTTAAAGGTGTTAAATTATACTTTAACTAACTATGACAAAAACAAAACTCACATTAAATGAAAGAGTAACATCCCCAGTTTACATTATAAGTTCATAGGTGTTCAATGTGAGCCCCGTTTGTTACATAACACACATCCAACCTATAGGCTAATTCTTCCTATACATTATAGGCATGTCTGGATTGATGGCAGCAACAGCTTCCAGTATCCTCTCTCTCAACTGGGCAGGTTAGCAGGTAATGGAGGCACGTAGACTCTGTCATTTACAAAACCCCAAAGAAAAAATCGCATGGGGTGAGATCCGGTGATTTAGGAGGACACTGGAGATAAGCCCTGTCATCTGGGCCATGACGACCAATCCAGTAATGACAGTGCGGAAGATCTTACGAAAATTCTTACATATGCGTCCCTATCGTTTACAATTGTTACAAGCTCTAAAGCCTACTGATTATGTTGCTTTGCGCCTGAAATGTTGCAGCAGCAGCAGCAGCAACATTCTCCTCAGACATTTGTGGTCGTCCCACACTTTTGCCTTTACTCGGACAACCGGTCGTTGCGAACTGATTATGCCATCGACGGATGTTTTTGGCATTGGGAGGATCACGATTAAACTGCCAAAATATGTTTTGGAATGGAAACCCGAGGGAAGACGAAACAGAGAAAGACCTAAAACTTCCTGGAGTCAGGGAATGTATTTATACATGAAGGACAAACATCTACAACCAGGAGAATGGATGGACCGACAAAATTAGTTATTAGGAATCGGACAATGTCAAAGACATTAATCAACCGATGATCTATCTATCTATTACAGAGGTGTATAAGTTACTTAGTAATACAAATTGTTCAGTTTGTTTCTGAAAGACATTATTTTGACAAAATCTGATAAAGGGGGAAGATACTTTTTCTTAGAACATGAATTATTAAGACATCTATGATATCAAGCTACATTGAACACTATGTAGAGAATATATTTATCTACTGGAAAAAATTACATTTAAGAGTTACGGCATCATTAAATTACGAAGTAAAATTTATAGAGAAAATTATCTTTCCGCGTTTTTCCAGTTCGTGAGTAGAAAGGTAACTGCCTTTTTTTAACTATAACAGAGCTTTCGTTTTTTCTTTCTTTTAAGTATTTCTCGATTCTGGGTTAATTGAATCAAGACTAATGTCTGAAAAGAAGAATCCACTTTCCCGTAGAATAGAAAGAGACGAATCTAAGAGATATATCAAGTGAAAAGATTTTTCCAAACTCTGTTTAAACAAACATTTTAATTACAGTGCACGTAGAAAGTGATTGTACTCTTAAACATTATTTTTTGCGCGATAATGCGTTTTGTCGTACTTACAGCAATGGCGACCATGATTGAAAGTTCAACTTCCTACAATTCGGGGTTGCCAACCTAAATAACTATGCTATAATAAAATAACTATACTGTAATATTACATATTACAAACACGCGTGTGGGAAGTAAAACCACTGCCCTCTATGTATACTACATACAATGTGTATACAAAAAAAATCCAAAATGTAGTGTTAATATACATTATACGAAACAAATCACTTCATTTTAAATGAACTGAACTTTATTTTAAACAATTTAAAAACAATAAGTACGTACTTGCCGCCATTTTATCACTATATGGTTTCACGACATCCTGTTATATTATCATTAATTGGTCTCACGGCCTCCTGTTGTTTCAACTAATAAACATTACCCACATTGTTAACGTTAGTCAATTGTTTATAATGAACGCAAATATTTCCAACAAAGGTGTTATTATTTTGTTATTATTTAATATTTTGAAAACACCAGCGCGCAAAAAATAATGTACAACACACGTTTGTGAAATGTTTTACTGAATCACGGAAATTGAAAACCTCGCTATCGTTCAGTTTTTAAACATTTTCCTCATTCTGTAAAAACTATTTCCCAATCTCGCATCGTAATAAACTATTATTCCATTCGAATAACGAAGTTTAACCTCTTACCTTATATGTACGTTTACGTGCCACACACCACCCGGGCCTTACAATGGCACGACCTGTCGGGAGAGGGATTTTAACTATAAATCACACACATACTTTTTTTGACTACACAAGGACATGTAGAGCCCCCCCCCCAGAATGACTGATCAGCTCAATGTCAGGGCCTCCTCCGAAACAACACAACATTAAAACCAAACACATCATTCACACTTATGGATCCGAAACATGGACAGTGACAACACAACAATCTGCCAGGATACAAGCTGCTGAAATGTGATTCCTCAGACCAACAGCAGAATATCAAAGAACAGACAAAAAACATAACACAGAAACAAGACAACAACTAAAAATAGAGGAATTAAACTCAACAATAGAGAAATACAGAACAAACTGGAAATAACACTTGGCAAGGATGACTGAGAATAGAATACCAAAAGCGGCATACAACTATTCACCACGAGGAAGAAGAAGTTTGGGAAGACCAAGGAAAAGATGGAAAGAGCAGCAATTTGGAGCCGGAACAGGCTAGTAAATAAGTCTAAACCGTGATGAAGAAGATCATTCACACACGTTCATACAAACATGGAGGGTATAATGGTGATTATGATGCGCAGATTGTGATCGCGGACACTTTGGGCCTTAAAGTTTTCTGACAGTTCACTTACAGGTGAGGAAACCCCCTGAAAAAATAATATCACCCAGGTAACTTGTCATGACCGGGGATTGAACCGGGGCCCGCTGGTACGAGTGAGCGACACTACTCCGAGACCATTACGGTGGATTTACACTTTATTTTATCATCATCATAGTACATTCACGAATTTAGGCCATTTGTTGACCTGTTTCGATCTCAAGAGAAACACCATCCAAAAGTCTTTTGAGTGGACGTCCTGGTCTTCTTCTTCCTGCAGGTTGATATCTTAACATTTGTTTGGGTATTCTGTGATCTTCCATTCGATGAACATGTTGCATCCACCTTGACTTATAATCAGAAATTTTGTTTTCTAAAGATTCCATGTGTAATTCTTCTAAGATGTCTTCATTTTTTTTGTGATCTAGTAGTGTGTATCCTGCAGTCCTCCGAAGATATCTCATTTCAGCAGATCTAAGTCTCTGTATATCCTTCTGTTTCAATGTCCATACTTCGCTACCATACAAAAGAGTTGGAAGAGCCAGTGTTTTATACACTTTCAGTCTTGAATGCTTTTGGACTAACTGTGGCTTGAAGATAGAATTTATTAACCCTAAAATTCTTAAAAATTTAGATATTTTTGCATTTACATCCTTTTCTTCTTCATATGAGATATTGCATCATAGATATGTAAAATTATTCACCTGCTCCAAAATTTTATTTTATTTTATTTTATTAACAGTCTAAAATATTACCAATCTATGAACATAATTAGTATAAAAATACGCTATTTTTATGTTTTACAGTACGTGTAACATTAGTATACAAACGTAGGAGCACATCCGTAGTATAATGTAGAAACGTATAAAGATCCAACCACAGGCTTCAGGAGACCCTTGGGATAATAAGAGGTTAAGGCTCTAATCTGCAGGTGTTAGCCGGGTTACTAGCCCTGCGTGACGGTCGCCTTTCCCTCGAGAAACAAGAGTCTGGTACTCATACCGGTTAGAGACTCAATAGAGCCCATGGTCAAGATGCCACCGGAAGGTTTGGGTCAGTTTAAAAATCCTGCTCCCACCGGGAATTGAACCTTCTACCTTCCAGGTTGAAACGTATTGTCTTAATCAATTATGCCATGGCGTTGAGACGTGAGACATGAAAATACAAATATCATCATCATCATCGTCCTTTCAAGTATTAGGCCCAGTGGCCCGTTACGGTCTCCCGCCATCTCCGAAAAGATCTTCTGCCTCGAGGAATGTAGTGAAGAATTTGTTTTGGTATTCTGTGACGAGCCATGCGCTGAATATGGGCTAGCCAATTGTTTCTATATTCTTGGAGGTATTCAGATATAGGTACGATGTTTAACTCTCTGGCTATTATTGAATTTCTTTGGTGGTCTAGAAGGCTATAACCTGCAGTTCGTCGCAGAAATTTCATCTCCGTGGCTGTAATATTACGATCACCCTGAGTTCTGATGGTCCAAGCTTCACTGCCATAAACAATTTATTAAAATGTACACAACTTCTTCATGCTAAATTTAATACTAAATAATATAGTCCACAGATGAAGAGAATGAAAGCTGGGGACGAAAGGAGTATTGGGAATTACAGTGTCGGTTTGGTAGTGGGCGAAACGGAGCTTGAGCAGGATTTTCTCGGAGTTTTTTCCGTTATCCCCTGCCAAAAATTTCATTCCACCATTTCTCCATATTCATCTCATCCGTTTCGTATCATTTCGTTCATCCGCCCCTGCCCTGTACGGCGCGTTAGGAGTGGTCGGCCAGCACCCTTATATTTTAGAGACCTCTATAAATATAGGGGCTTCATCTTATCTCATCCATCGACCCGACCCTGAGTTGTATACGAATTTGAGAAGATTTATTTATTTATAGAATAAGGTAAGCATTAAACTATATTTAACTCAAATAGTATCCACAGGTGTGGTCTTGGGGTAACTTTTCTGCCTCATATGCAGCTGCTCCGGTCAAAACAAGTTTCCTATGCGATTTTTCAGGATATTTTCTCACATATAATACAAATGTCAGGAACCTTTAAGGCCCAAATAACACCTCAACGCCATCACAATCACCAATATCATATTTGCCTTGTATAATATGAATGTATGAGTGAATGGAGTGCTTGTCTTAAATGTTCCCTGTTGTCTTGGAGCTGGCCTTATGGTTGAGCTGATCACTAACCCATGGGAGGCCTTCCATGTCATTGTGTGATCAAAAAAGTATGTGTAGCGATCCAAAGTTACAAATCCTCTCTTGATAAGTCGTAACCCTGTTAGACCCTGGTAGGGCGGTTCATCTAAGGTATACATATATATGCTAACATCGATAAAGCGTCACTGCTATAAAATAAAACTATTCTCTTTAATTTGCTTACTTGTTATAAGTCAGCTGCCAGATGGCAGTAGAGACCGAGTTCTCGCGACATCTAGTAATAATGGAGAATATAATAAATAAATAAATAAATAATAAATAAATAAATAAGTAAATAAATAAATAAATAAATAAATAAATAAATATATGGGGCACGCCGTAGCGTAGTGGTTATGGCACTGAGCTACAAACCGGAAGGTCGAGGGTTCAAGTCCCGTTGGGGTCAGGATTTTTAAACTGACCCAAACCCTCTGGCGGCACTATGGCCCTGGGATCGACTCAGCCTCTCTAACGGAAATGAGTACCAGACGCTTGTTCTGGGGGTAAAGGCGGCCGTCACGCAGGGCTGACAACCCGGCTGACATAAAGTGCCGATTGTCTAGAAAATGTGGGAGCCTTAACCTCCTACTACCCCAAGGGCCTCCTGCGGCCTGTTGTGGTTTTACTTTACTTTTACTATATATATATATATATATATATATATATATATATATATATATATATATATATATATATATATAAGAAAGATAAATGATTGAATTGGATTTGCCTGGTGGTGTTAATGGGACTACCAACCCAGAGGTCCGGGTTCAAATCCCGTTCAGGCATATATTTTTCTTATCATGTCATATATATATATATATATATATATATATGGGAAAAACTGCACATAAACTACCGTGAAATATTTTCAAAGTCCTATAGAACAACAGTGCACATGCGCCAGAGTTTATAGAGCCAGCGATAACACACAATCGAACCACATATCGATTACCATCCGTCGCTATGAAATTTAAATGACCAATATTTGCAATAAATCCCCAAATCTATGTTAAAAAAATAGATTAATAATATTAAAATTATCAAACGTTTATTAAAAATGGATGTACAGTTACTTATCACTCCATAACGCTGATTCAACAAGGATAACCAAAAACAGCGATGGAAAATTCATAGACTAAGTAATATACTCTGTGGAGAAAATAGCAGTTAGCTTCACAATATTATCTAACAGTGTCATAATATTGTGATTTGTATATTTAAATAAATACTTCAAAATTGTCTAATAATGTTATAAAAATTGTTTGAAAAGTTTAAAATATTAAATAATGTTAGTATATACAACGCCCAGTTGGTAGACCAAGAATGAGGTGGGAGAATAACATTAACTATGATTTGAGGGAAGTAGATTATACAGGGGATGATTGGAAAACATTGGCTCAGGATAGGGATATATGGAGAGCTTATGAACCTACGGGTTCGATAGTGCCAGTTAGTTAGTTATGTACAGAAGAAGAGCTATAGTTTACAACAATATAACTGAAAAATCAAGCTCTAGTAGAAGTGCAGTTGAGCCATATATATGTTTTAAATCGTCACATTATTAATATATATATATATATAGAGAGAGAGAGAGAGAAAGAGAGAGAGAGGAGCTATATATATATATATATATATATATATATATATATATATATATATATATATATAATTAAATAAATATTTAATTAATAAATATGGATTTTCATCAAGTAAACACCAACTCAATTGATTATATATATATATATATATATATATATATATATATATAGAGAGAGAGAGAGAGAAGAGAGAGGAGCAATATATATATATATATATATATATATATATAGAGAGAGAGAGAGAGAGAGAGAGAGAGAGAGAGAGAGGAGCAATATTAATAATGTGAAGATTTAAAACATATGGATGTAAGGTCCAGCATCTTGCTGGTAAGCCATAACGTCTAGGTCTGTCGCGTCAAGGAGTTTCAGAGATTTTGAAGAAGAAAAGTTTTGGGGGTAAAAATAAATCAGTTGGAATATTTGACACAAAAGTATAATAACCATATTTATCTTCTTGTTCCAAATGACAATGTCGTAATTTGTTAGATTTAGTTGTAGAACTTTTAAGCTCTAACTCTTTTCCCCTAATACTGACAATCTCGTTAAAACAAAAGGAAACTTGTGCAGACACACAAAGAAGTTTTATAAAAAAATATATAAAAGGCTTTTTTCCGATAACTCATCAAGTCTGCCGCAGAAGTAGAATTGACGCGTAAGCTCCTGCTGAGGCTGCAGCCCAATTAACACGGCAGCAGGACGTCATATAGGATTAAATATAAAACATATCTGTGTACTCACCTGATCGCTGTCGTGTCCCTGCCAGCTGTCATTGCTCTGAAACAGAAAAGAAAAAACCAACATTACCTCAACATTCTACACTACTGGTTATGACGTCATAAAATTGTAATAGTACACCGAGAGATGACTTGAAAGAGCGTTTTCACACGCTTTATATTAGCTTCACCTGTATCTATCTATCTATCTATCTATGTAACGGAATCTTTCAACGCGATTTTCACCCACTTAAAATCATCGGATCGACTTGAAACTTTGTATACTTGTAGAGGACCCGTGACAATACAATAATTTCATATTTATTTTTTAAAATCCTGGTCATAATCATCAGAAAATCAAAAAACGTGTCTTTGTATTTATGTAACGGAATCTTTGAACACGATTTTCACCCACTTAGAGACATTGGATCGACTTGAAACTTTGTATACTTGTAGAGGATCCGTGACAATACAATAATTTCATATTTATTTTCTAAAATCCTGGCCATAATCATCAGAAAATCAAAAAACGTGTTTTTGTATCAATGTAACGGAATTTTTCAACGCGATTTTCACCCACTTAGAAATATTGGATCGACTTGAAACTTTCTATACGTGTAGAGGACCCGTGACAATACAATAATTTCATATTTTGTTTCTAAAATCCTGGCCAGAATCATCCGAAAAAAAAAAATGAAAACTGGTATAATAGGTTGCGGACTTGTCGAGTTTTTAGTCAATCGTTGTAAGAGCTCAGTTGGTAGAGCAGTGAACTCTTAGTGGTATATAATTTCAGTAATCCATACGTCGCTGGTTCAAATCCGGCTGGAGGGTTTTTTCATAGAAGAGTATTACTTTTAGCTCATACTACAATAGTATCGAATTTAAAGATATTTACATTTTTATCTTATTTTGTAAAATATTAAAACTGAAAAATAAAAAGTAAATAATAGTTTTAAAAACTAAAAGAACACGCTTTATTAGAAAACTAAAAAATGAAAAATAATTTTAATTTCCAATACGCTTGATATAAAATGAAGTGGTCAACAAAAAAATCATCTCCAACACATATAGAATAAAATTAGTTATCATCAAAAAGAAAATAATTTTACCATCCAAAGCGTGGGGTGCTTTTTAAGATTTTTACATTTTCTTCTTAGAGAGCTTACTTTTACCAATATCTGTTTATTATCAAATATATTAATTGATATAGAGCACCCCACGCTTTTGATGGTAAAATTATTTTCTTTTTGTTGATAACTCTAATTTTATTCTATATCTGTTGGAGATAATTTTTTTGTTGACCACTTCATTTTATACCAAGCGTATTGGAAATTAAAATTATTTTTAATTTTTTGTTTTCTAATAAAGCGTGTTCTTTTAGTTTTTTAAAACTATTATTTATTTCAACTTATTTTCATGAGTAATGCTACGAGTGATTTCCAAATTTATCTAGAGAATTTGGAAATCAAGAGTGGTATTTGTTAGGACTATTTAACGAACAAAATTAACCTGTTTACTTACAAATCATTAATTAACTACAGTTATTTAAAAATATTTATTTAATGTAAACGACCGTGTTTGAAAACAAATGAGAAACGATTGGTACGCTTCATTTGTTCATCACTGCAACCAGATCATATTATTTATTGCCAGTAAGTTGAGCAATTACATGACGTTGTCAGTAGATACCAAGGCCTCTCTGGTAAATTCCTTAAAAACAGAATGATAATTAGGCCATTATTAGTATAGGAGTGATCAAATAAATATGTAAGCAAAGAGTAATATCATTAATACTTAATACTTTTTTTTGTCGTACTTACAGTAATGGCGACCATAATTGAAAATCCAACTTCCTACATTTCGGAGTTGCAACCTAAATAACTATACTGTAATAAAAATGACTATACTGTAATATTACATATTACAAACACGCATGTGCGAAGTAAAACTACGAACCCCTACGTACAATGTATATACAAAAAATATCCAAAAGGTAGTGTTAATATACATTACACAAAATAAATCACTGCATTTTAAATGAAAATTTTGAAACAATATAAAACAATAAATACGTACTTGCCGCCACTTTATGACTGGATTGATGTCATGGCCTCCTCCTGTTGTTTCAACTAATAAACATTGCCCATGCTGTTAACGTCAGTCAGTTGTTTATAATGAACGCAAATATTTCCAACAAAGATTTTTTTCCCCAAATGCCCCAGGTTTGTCTTTAGACATTCCTGGTTTCTCTCCTGGCATGGCGTACTTGTAACCCACTTCTGAGGTTAAGGCGCCTGGAAGGCGGGGTTACGTTGCCCCGATGATATGATGGGTGATGATGATGATATGGTGCGCCAGGAGAGTCCCTTATCCTAAGCTTAACCTAAGATGAATATGAATGAGGATGATTGCGATTGCCATATGATTTCGGGGACCGTTTGGGCCTTAAAGTTTTCCTGACATTTGTCTTACAGGTGAGGAAAAACCCCGATAAAAACCTCACCCAGGAAAACTGTCCCGACCGGGGATCGAACCCGGGCCCGCTGCGTGACAAGACAGCACGCTACCCCGAGACCACTGCGGTGGACAACAAAGATATTATTATTTTATTATTATTTATTATTTTGAAAACACCATCGCACAAAAATAATGTACAACGCACGTTTGTGAAATGTTTTACAGAATCATCGGAAATTAAAAACCTCGCTATCGCTCGGTTTTTAAACATTTTCCTCGATTCTGTAAAAAACCACTACGCAACCTCGCATCGTAATATACTATTAAGTAAAGTAATGAATGAATAATGTAATTGAATGAGTCATTTGGAAAAGGCATCATCCACAGCTGATGAAATTAGGAAGAGGAAAAAAAAAACTGATTCAACTTGTTCAGGATAAAGCATTGGATCTTAAATTACTGCTGAATAATGTCAGAAAGTGGTAAAGGAATATTTTATTTGATCCGTTCTCACGCAGAAACGATGGAAGTAGGCATTTAAACATGGAATAACTTAAAAAGTGGATTTCAGAAAAATAGTAGATGATATATTTTCAAAATGGTCCACCGCTGTGGTCTCGGGATAGCGTGCTGCCTTGTCACGCAGCGGGCCCGGGTTCGATCCCCGGTCGGGACAGTTTTCCTGGGTGAGGTTTTTATCGGGGGTTTTCCTCACCTGTAAGACAAATGTCAGGAAAACTTTAAGGCCCAAACGGTCCCCGAAATCATATAGTCATCGCAATCATCATCATTCATATTCATCTTAGGTTAAGCTTAGGATTAGGGACTCTCCTGGCGCACCTTCTACTTCCTTCACAGTAGCCTCTGCCCGCTCCTGGAATCTCCTTCCTGAAGATATCAGGGTTGCCGCACACTTGGCACCTTTAAGTCACGCTTATACAGTTACCTGTTGTCTAATAATTAATTTTTCTCTATTTATTTAATTTTATACTATGTCATTAATCTTTTCCTCGTTTTTTTATATATCTTGTACATATTATATATTTAATTCGTTAAATTTAGAGTAAATCAAAATACATTATAAATATTAATTGTATTGTATTCATAACTTGTAATCGTTTATATATATATTGTAATTTAGATTTAAGACTTTTCTTTTGTATTTTTTTAAACCTGGTTGAGTGGTAGACTAGGCCTTAAGCCTTAACTCTGCCAGGTAAAATAAAGCTATTATTATTATTATTATTATTATTATTATTATTATTATATCATCATCACCCATCATATCATCGGGGCAACGTAACCCCGCCTTCAGGCGCCCCAACCTCAGAAATGGGTTACAAGTACGCCATGCCAGGAGAGAAACTAGGAATCTCGAAAGACAAACCTGGGGCATTTGAAAAAAAATTCAAAATGATTCATACAATTATATTGTTATCTATTGTGTTTTGCTCTACTTTATGTCATTACTATATATTATTTTATTGATAAGGACTGTCAACAGCACTTACAGCCTGCTGCTCGTGCGACCCATATTTGTAAATAATATTGTATGTATATTACTTTTAGTTTAATAAAATCCTACTATTACTACTACTACTACTACTACTACTACTACTACTACTACTAGCTTACGCAGTTCCTGTGTGAATGGAGATATAGAGTTGACCTAACTTATATTGATCTTAATATTGAAGAACGGAATATATGTGTGAGTTAGTTGGCTGAGGAATGACTTCCTCCTGCAAGTTGATTACATCTTGCAGTAGAATTAACGGTTGGCAGCTCTGACTCTCGCTAATATCTTCTGCGACAAGTCATTATCAAGTTCCACATTCAAGATACAGCTAATGCCACCCTCACAATCTTATTATATCTCCCAGTGTCATAATTAACGACTTTATTAGTAACTGATGTATTTACAACCCTATTAGCACTGTAATTACAATGGAAATTACTTTGTTCGGGGCGTCACGCACCAACTGCGAATTCCTCAGCAGGCCGAATTTATGGCCCGATTTTGCTGATGTGTGGAATATATATTTCCTTGTTAATTAAATTGTATGATTCTTATTTGCATTGCGACAAAGCAAACATGGCGGTTGTTAGAACGCTTTTTTTCGGCTTTCAGGTAAATCACAACTAATGATATATCCATCCATAGTAATTCTGCACGAAGGCAGGCCCTTCACTGCAACCATAGCATTTTCATGCTATGCTTGCAGCTTTACTAGGGAATTGTAGGTGTGGTAGCTTCCCGTTGCTTTCCACACCAGTGAAGGATGATGATGATGGCCATATGATGATTTCGGGGACCGTTTGGACCTTAAATTTTTCCTGCCATTTGTCTTACAGGCGAGGAAAAACCCCGATAAAAACCTCACCCAAAAAAAACTGCCCCGACCGGGGATCGAACCCGGACCCGTTGCGTGATAAGGCAGCACGCTCTCTCGAGACCACAGCGGTGGACGTTATAATATATAATAGTCAGTTTTTGCTGAATTTTGGATAATACATTTATGGATTAATTTCAGTAGCATATATCGAACTTCGTTGCGAAAAATCGAAAATTTCGACCGCTACAGCGATTAACGCTTACTCTTGAAGATTCCAATTTGCTGATTAACGAACTCGAACTTACCTTTTCTAATTGATTAGAAAATGTCGAGTTTAATTTCGAAAAATAATTGCAGCGGCCAGAACATTACACATGGTCATTTTCAGTGTCATTTATGTAGGATCAGCTAGTATTTGTAACAATTTGACAAAAAACCGTGAAAACAATTCCTTCGGAATTTGCTAAAATTGGCACCTAATTCCTCTAATTGTATGGTTGAGACAGGCGTGTGCAAGGATCTACCTACCTAACTCATTTCATAAACAGTATTCTTTCAGCAATTCATAATTTATTTTTAAACAAAAATCTCTTAAATTTAATTTAATTATTCATCATCATTAAGGAGTAGAGCTTAAGGTCTGTTTCGACCTCATGTAAGAATTTGTCTTTCCATCTTTTACTAGGTCTTCCTATATTTCTTCGACATAATGGGCTGTAGTGAAGAATGTGTTTCGGGTTTCTGTTGTTATTCATTCTATTGACGGATTACACTGGTCAACATGATTTTTGTCTCATGAGTTCCAATAGTTTTACTTAATGCAGTTTTTTTATCGTATTTTCAATTATCTATTAGGAATTTGTCCATCACCCACAGTTTTTTTATTTCAATTCCAATTAATGGGTTTAAATAATTATTTTTTTAATAAACGTTTTTTCTTCCATTTGTCCATTGTAAAATAAAACAGGGAACACTTTCATCAGGAGATTTCAGCTATGGAAAAGATATATCAAGGCAAATGGAATCGTAATATGCTGGGTGATTATTGTTGGATCATCAAGAGGGATGCTCCACACGCGAAATATAGCAGAAAATCGCCATTTCTTACTTTCTAGGCGAGTCCGAATGTTCGAATATTGTGTAGTTACGAATGTAGAAAATATTAAAGTGTTTGAAATTAAATTATAAATTCCTGTTTCTCGGAAACCTTGCGTGATGGAGAAAACCGGTATCATATTTGAATTCAGGAGAAAAAATATTATCAGAATCACATATTTTTCTTTCTGAAACAAAAAAAAAATTCTTTTTTGTTGTTCAGTGTTATTATTAACAATTTAAATTATTAATTTTTAAAGGGTGTTTACTGTCCCACTCTGAGAGTATGCTTTGTCATAATCTCTCAATTTGATGCGACAATTAATTGGTAGTTAACTAACTGGCACAATCACACCCGGTTCAGGTCGGAGCAGTTTTCTAACATATCCCTATCCTGAGCAGATGTTTTCCAATAACCCACTGTATAATTTACCTCCCTCTTATCATGATTAATATTATTATCCCACCTCGTTCTAGTGGCCTACCTACTGGGAGATTTCCCTCTGGTTTTCCTACAAGGAATTTCCATGTCCCTCATTCATTCCACATGTTCTACCCATCGCAGTATGGAAAACTTAAATGTTCTTAATACGTATTTCCATCCATAGTAATTCTTCCCGAAGGCAGGTCTTTCACTGCAATTATTGCATTTTCATGCTATGCTTTGAAGCTTTACTAGGGAATTGTACGTATGGTAGCTTCCCGTTGCTTTCCACACCGGTGAAGGATGATGGTGACTATTTAACTCATGCCCCAAATGGGAGTCAATGACCAATCACGTCTCAATGATTTCTGTTTTACAACCAATCAGAATCGTGTTTCACCAAATATTTATCAGTGTTATGATTACCATATTAAAGAAAGCTCCTCCTTACAATATTGCGTTCCTTTGGCAATAAATAGTATGATCTGGTTGCAGTGATAAACAAATGAAGCAGTAGAAGCGTACCTATCGTTTCTCATTTGTTTTCAAACATCGCCGTTTACATTAAATATAGGCTATAAATATTTTAAAATAACTATAGTTAAATAATGATTTGTGAGTAAACAGCTTAATTTTATTCGTTAAATAGTCCTAACAAATGCCACTCTTGATTTCCAAATTCTCTAGATAAATTCACTCCTCACTTGGTGAGTCGTGAATTTATCGATAATTTGGAAATCACTCGTAGCATTACTTATGATAATGATACGGATGATGATGGTGATCATATGATTTCGGGGACAGCCGAGGAAAAACCCTGATAAAAACCTCACCCAGAAAAACTGTCCCGACCGGGGATCGAAACCCGGGCCCGCTGCGTGATAAGGCAGCACGCTACCTCGAGACCACAGCGGTGGACAATACATATATAGTTTCCCATAAACATCATGTAACTCACTGTTATGTAATCTTCTCCAGTTATCTCTCTGTTAATCTCTCTTTCATATAAAATGTTTCATAAGAACTTAATTCTCAAATACTCGAATATTTTCTCCTCCCTTAAAAGAGGCTATGTTTCACGTTCATGTAAGTCATGTATTCATTGTGGAAGAACAATAGTTTTATATACTTTTATTTTAGCTTTTTTGAGAGCAGTTGGGACGACAAAAGTCCCCGTAATGTGTAATATGATGCATTTCCATAATTGCATCTATGTATAATTTATTCCTGCATCTCATTCCTGTTTGTAATTAATCTTCCTAGGTATTTCACTCATTCCCAAAAAAATAACTCACTTGTCATTAACTTTTCACTTCTATTCTATAATGTATTTCAACGTGTAACATATATTTATTCTTTTTATTGATATTTACTTCCAGTCCCAATTTCTTAGTGTTATTCAATTGGTATTACAACGCATTCTTTATATTGTATCCTCTCTCCAAAAACAATTCTTACATATTTTTAAATAGGCAAGAAAGGAATTTTTTATTTATTTTAAATCAATTAAGAAAAGTTGCGACGGAAGTTAACGCCGACTCGAATCACGCAGTGACAGATCTTGCAGTCCATAGTCCATGGCTATCACGGGAAACTTTGCGCAAAGAATAAATAGCATCGTCCGGAGCAAGAAAGTGTTTGCGAATCATGTGGACTTTGTTGGAGTGGTCATATTTATTGTAATTATATGAGAAAGAAAATAATTACCAATCGATAGCTCCTATTTGGACAGGGTAGTTTATTATATAATATATAAAAATGAATGTTTGTTTGTACTTTATGCGCGGCCATACCGTTCATCCGATTGTGATGGGGCTTTTTGCAAAATGTTCAGGAGATTCCCGGGATGAACATAGGCTATAAGAGAGTTGAGATACTTAACTGCTGCACCCTCAAAAATCGCCCTCTGTAGCGGAAAACGTGAAAAAAGTGGCTCTTTGGATGCTTAAATGGCTTACGCTACGTAATTCATAACAAATAGACAACATTAATGTACACAGAATTGAATATCTCGAAAAGCTCTACAAAAAACTCTGCAATAGCATATGTTTATCTCTTACGGATAACTCACAATAACCATTTTTGTCTTTGATTGATGCCAAGAAGATCGAGACAAGTACGTAGATTCCTGTGCAAGCATATCAGCACATGGCGGGTATTCTTTTACGGATAATTCACAATAACGAATTGTGTCTTTTAGCTCATTTATGCCAAGAAGATCGAGATAAATAGATTCCCGGGAAACACCGCGTATTCAGTACGGGGAATCTTAAAATATTTACGATATATATTTATAATTATTTTTCATTTTACTTATTCAACTAATCATAAGCAGTACATTAATTTTAGTCTCTCAGCTCATTTATGCCAAAAATATCAGGATTAGTAGATTCCCGGACAACGCCGGGTAAACCGCAAGGGTATCTAAAAATAATTACGATATAAATTTTTCCCTTTACTTATTTAACTAATCATAAAACACAACTTTCGTATTTCAGCTGATTTATGTCAAAAATATCGGGATATGTAGATTCCCGGGCAACGCCGGGCGATCAGCACGGGATCTAAAAAATATAAATTTATAATTATTTTTAATTTTTACTTATTCAAATAAACATTAAAGCACATTAATTTTCATTTATTTATGCCTAGCAGCACACGCCGGGTATTAGCCAGTATTAAATAGTTGAAACGATAGATAGATACTTGGTTGTTGAAAATAGATTCATACTTTTTTAATAGATTGAATAACATGATACACTTCGAAGTGTGTGAAAAGAGAGACAATGCCACCGAAAATTATGATTTAAATATCCTCGTTGAGACACTATTTTCAATTTATTTTAAAGCAATTCTGATATTTCTAAAGCTATCCAAGTACAAACTGATATCTTATCTAACATCTGCCATATATATTATCATAGCATTTATTTTCGAGAAAAATCATATTTCATGAAACTTTAGATTAAGTTTTACAAATAAAATGTACAACTTAACTTTATTCCCATCAACGTGAAGATATATGTAATCTTTTTTATATACAAAATGAATGGAAATACGAAGTAATACTTTAAGACCGTATCTTGTAACAACCATAGAATTTCTCATCTGAAACTTGGAAACTTTTAACTGACGTGAGCTTCAAATTAGGGCAAAGACTGCATCGAGATCATATTGCTTGTGAACTTTACATATGCAACCTCATTCAATCAGATCACGTAATGTTGTCTTGGCTCCGATTGGAAGATAGACGCAAGATATATTCCCTTTTCTTCTTGCACAACACTTTGTTCACTTCAACAAACCTGTACAAATAATAGAGCTTTTTGAAGATAGGGGATAATATTATAAAAGTAAATCCATTCCTCATTACAAAAATACTGATACCTTATATATATATATATATATATATATATATATGTGTGTGTGTGTGTGTGTGTGTTATAATTAAATGTTTAACATTGCGCAATGCAAGCTTAATATGGAATGATAAGAAAAATAAATGCCTGGACGGGATTCGAACCCGGATCTCTGAGTCTGTACCTCAGCGTGATATCCATTACACTACCAGGTACAGACTCAGAGATCCTGGTTCGAATCCCGTCCAGGCATTTATTTTTCTTATCATTCCATATATATATATAATCTTTCTGTACGTGTGTAGCCTATGTCACTGATCTGCTCTAATCGACTGAACCATCGATTTTGATGAAATTCTTTATGTGTTTGAGTGGGTCCCTGAATGGTTTAGATCAGAGCCGCCCAAACTTAGTTGTACCGCGGGCCAAATGGAAGAAACATCAAGGTGGCGAGGGCCTCACACACACTATTATAGCTGTTGTGGATTATTATTATTATTTATTTATTTATTTGGCATGTTTCACAATGTTTAGTACCTTCTTCCTGCGCCCAATCAATCTAATGTCATTCTCCTCCACATATCTCTATCATTCCAATCTCCATCGTCCAATTATTTTTCTCTCATGCTGCTTAAAACACCATCAAACCACGTTATTTTTGGCCGTCTTCTTCTATCAAGTGGCACCCATTCTAGTAATCTTCTTGGGAATCTACCTTCTGTCATTATTTTTACATCACCATATCATTTTATTCGTTATTGGTTATTATTATTATTATTATTATTATTATTATTATTATAACAGTAGAAAATTACTACTCACTAAGAAATTAGGACTAGAAGTAAATATCAGTAAAACTAAATATATGGTCACACGTAGAAATACATTATATAATGGAAATGGACAGCTAATGACAAATGAGGGAAATTTTGAGGAATTGGCTGAATTCAAATACCTAGGAACAATAATCACAAATAGGAATGAGACGCACAAAGAAATTAAACATAGGCTCAATTCTGGAAATGCGTGCTATTATGCATTGCAGAGACTTTTGATGTCCCAACTCCTTTCAAAAAACGTTAAGCTGAAAATATATAAAACTATTGTTCTACCAGTTATATATATGGGTGCGAAACATGGACTCTTACTTTAAGGGAGGAAAGGAGATTACGAGTATTTGAGAATAAAGTTCTTAGGAAAATTTTTGGACCAAAGAGAGATGAACAGACAGGTGAATGGAGAAGACTACATAACAATGAACTACATGGTCTTTATAGGAAGCCAGATATAATAAGAACAGTTAAGTCCCGTAGACTGCGATGGGCAGGACATGTTGCACGTATGGGGAATGAAAGACGTGCATGGAAACTTCTTGTAGGAAAGCCAGAAGGAAAACGCCCAGTTGGTAGACCAAGAATGAGGTGGGAGAACAACATTAACTATGATTTGAGGGAAGTAGATTATACAGAGAATGATTGGAAAACATTAGCTCAGGATAGGGATGTATGGAGAGCTTATGTCCGTGCGGCCATGAACCTACGGGTTCGATAGTGCCAGTGAGTAAGTAAGTAAGTAAGAAAATTACTACTACTACTACTACTACTACTTACTACTACTACTACTACTACTACTACTACTACAACTAATAGTAATAATAATAATAATAATAATAATAATAATAATAATAATAATAATAATAATAATAACAGTAATAGTCCACCGCTGTGGTCTCGGGGTAGCGTGCTGCCTTGTCACGCAGCGGGCCCGGGTTCGATCCCCGGTCGGGACAGTTTTTCTGGGTGAGGTTTTTATCGGGTTTTTTCCTCACCTGTAAGACAAATGTCAGGAAAACTTTAAGGCCCAAACGGTCCCCGAAATCATATGGCCATCGCAATCATCATCATACATATTCATCTTAGGTTAAGCTTAGATTTAGGGACTCTCCTGGCGCACCACTATCATCATCATCATCATCATCCATCATATCATAGGGGCAACGTAACCCCGCCTTCCAGGCGCCCCAACCTCAGAAGTGGATTACAATTACGCCATGCTAGAAGAGAAACCAGGAATGTCGAAAGACAAACCTGGGGCATTTGAAAAAAAAGTAGTAATGCTATTCGACACAGCGGAACATTGAGGTGCTTCGTTTCTGGATGATTTGCGGACTAATGTGTCATCCCGTGTTAACTCGTTTCACATTATGGTCATGAACGTTGTTAGTGCTTTATTTGCTATTTGTTCCCGACTATAATAATAGAATAAATGCGCACAAGTTGTGCAGAAAATATGTTACATATGTTTTGTCATTAATTTGATTCACATAGCTTGTTATTTGCAGAATTCTACCAGGGATTTCTCTCGTTTTTTGCAGGTGGTTACATGGTAACGGTCGCATGGTTGCTCGCACAGTTCACACACACAGCTGTTCCCGGGATCGTGGAAACACTTGGTCTTGCATATCTTGTGGTGGTATCCATGCACTGCTGTTGAGTTCACCAGGCATCGGAGTTCTTGTGTTCCTGACTATACGTAGTATCTACGTCAGTGTGACGCAGCATCAGTGCTGCTATGTTCCGTTGTGTCGTAGATAGTCGGATTATGATCTACATTGAAGATACACACCACTGGGACAATTGATATTCATGTTTCTCATAAAAACAGTTACCTGAAATGGATAATTGTGCTGTTGACAGAGATGGGACCATTTTGATAACGAGAGTCATGAAGCTGGAATAGGCTTGGACTCTATTGCATATGCATACGTACAGTTCTTCGGTCGTGATTGCTTTCCACTATCAGACAGAGAACTGCAAGTTAAGTGTTTCATTTAAAAACGAAAGGGAGTAAAACGATATGTTGTGGTCATTAAGCGGTGGAACCGAGTGCTGTCGATGAGTTGTGCAATAATGAGCCACCGATTGCAAGTAATGTCTTCTTTATCACCTCGTAAATCGTTTAAATATTCCTCCAATGGTTGTCCAAATATTTATAACAATATAGCTAACACCTGGCGTCGCTGCTATGCCTAAATAAATTGTATGTGCTTTTATGTATAGCTGAACAAGTAAAAAAATAATTATAAATTTGTATCGTAATTATTTTAGATACCCGTGCTAATTATCTGGCGTTGCCCGGGAATTATTCATCCTGATGTTCTTGGTATTAATAAGCTGAAAAACAAAAGTGGTTATTGTGAGTTAGCTGTAAAAGATAGACATATGCTGTCGCGGATGTTTTGTAGAATTGTTTGATATATTCAATTATTTGTACTTGAATTTGGTGTATTTGTTATGGTTTAGGCAGCGTAAACCATTTAAACGTTCAAAAAGTGACTTTTTAGTGCACCGATGCCCCTTTTTTTAGCTCCGAAACTATAGTACATACGCTAATATGTTACATACTCGCAGAAAAATTCTTTAAATGATGGTAAAAACACCATTGAAATCGTTCAGATAGTATTAGAGTCCATAATGACAGACAGACAGACAGACAGGCAGGCAGACAGACAGACAGACAGACAGACAGGCAGACTCATATTCATTTTTGCATACAAATACACATACATTTTGCACAAACAAATTTGACACTCAACTCGTTACCCATCTGTGAACACGAATTTTGAATCGAGTATTCTATATGGCCACACATTGAAATACGTTATATAATGGAAACGGACAGCTAATTACAAATGAGGGAAATTTTGAGGAGGTGGCAGCATTCAAATACCTGGGAACAATAATCACAATAGGAATGAGATGGAAAAAGAAATTAAACATTGACTCAATTCCAGAAATGCGTGTTATTATGCATTGCAGAGCCTCTTGACGTCCTGACTCCTTTCAAAAAACGTTAAACTGAAAATATATAAAACTATTATTCTACCAGTTATATTATATGGATGCGAAACATGCACTCTTACTTTAAGGGAGGAAAGGAGATTACGAGTATTTGAGAATAAAGTTATTAGGAAAATTTTTGGACCAAAGAGAGATGAACAGACAGGTGAATGGAGAAGACTACATAACAATGAACTACATGGTCTTTATAGGAAGCCAGATATAATGAGAACAGTTAAGTCTCGTAGACTGCGATGGGCAGGACATGTGGCACAAATGGGGAATTAAAGAGGTGCATAGAAGCTTCTAGTAGGGAAACAGGAAGGAAAACGCCCAGTTGGTAGACCAAGAATGAGGTGGGAGAATAACAATTATGATTTGAGGGAAGCAGATTATACAGGGGATGATTGGAAAACATTAGCTCAGGATAGGAATATATGAAGAGCTTATGTCCGCGCGGCATGAACCTCCGGGTTCGATAGTGCCAGTGAGTTAGTTAGTTAGTTTACTCTTTATCTGAATTTCAGTATCTTTTAGCAAACATTGAACACAAAGAAGTTACTGAGGTTGTTCTCAAGAAAATATTTAAAAAAATAGTCTCATCTATCGAACTTATTAAATAGGCCTAATAAAAATAACCGTGACTAAAAAAGTCCATCATTCAAGAAAGCAGGAACTACGTAAACTAAACTAATTCCTCAGCAATTCGAGTTTATTGTTTTATAGTTTACAAAATATTTATATACAGTGTGTTGCACAAAACACCGACAACGGAGGTGAGGTGGTATAATGAGATAGGTTGATAATTTTTTAACAAGTTAGTTGGATTTCAAGACTCACTACTTGAAATATTGTCACAGTCACGTCGAGTTTTCAAAATATCCCCTCGCATCTCATTGCAGAGCGTACATCGGCGGTGTAGTAATCGACACACATGTTCAAATACGCCTGGCCTCGTTTGAATTATTTCTGTAGCAGCTTGGATTCGGGCTGTACGATCCATACGTGACTCAACTAGAGTCTGATAAACAGACTGTTTCATGTCGCCCCACAAAAAAGTAGTCGGGAGAGTTAATATCGCGTGATCTCGGAGCCATGGGACTAGTCCCTCCTTCCAATCAATTGACCTGGATACGTCTTATCCAAATGTCTCCTCACATTGGCATCTAAGTGAGCTGGAGCTCCATCATGTTGCAGCCACATTCCGTTGCGAAGCCATGTATCACAGGTTCCTATCTGTGAAGAGTTGTCAAGTAATGAATTTTCAAATCCTTCGAACTAACACTGATCTTGAGGCATATTAAGTAGTCATTGTGTGAAAACACACCATTTCCGAACATTGGTCAATACACTACTTCACCTCCGTAGTTGGTGTTTCTTTGCAACACTCTGTATAAAAGTTCAGCATGCGTAAGTTTGCGATTTTTAGATTTCTAAACCGTTCAACAGAAAATAAAATGTAAAGTTAAACAGGCAACTAAAAACATGGCGTTATATTGTGGCGACGGAAATATCAGCATAATCCGGTATCATAGCAGCTGCCGCCGTCTTCCGGAAACCAAACGCCATTCCTCTCTGTCCATCCATTGATCTTCCTCCATTCCTCTGATATTCATAGATTCACCCCTTCTATCCTAGTTTTCTTCGGTCTTCCTCCTTTCTATTGGAATCCATTCCATAACAATTTTAGGCAATCTTTGCTCTGGCATTCTTTCGACATGGCCATATCACTGTAATCTTTTCTTTTCTATAATGTCTATGATGTCCGGCTCCTCTTGTACACCCATCGTTTTACTTATTTCTTTATTTCGTATTCTATCCATTCTAGATTTTCCAGCTGATCTTCTTAAAACGTCCATTTCTGTACTTTAAATTATTTTCATTTCCCATATAGGAATTTGCCAGACTTCAGCACCATATGTTAAAATGCTTTGAATTGTGGTTTGGTATATTTGTAATTTTCTATTTTTTGTAATATTTTGTGCTCCACCAAACAGCGTTTAAAGCATTCATATATGAAGTAAATTCGTGAACAAAAAATGAATCACTTCAAGAAGGTGGTACAGGCGTCTTAACTATTCAAGGTAAAGACCTTAACATACAATTGTGCATATAGACGAATTCGATAAGGGAGTAATACGAAATATTGCAAACAGTTTTTATACTAATGAAAAACCTGTACCAAAGAGTATCGTACGTTTTGTTTATTGTGAAAGAAGTATTGATTTTTTGCACTGTGTAACTCATATTGTATACTTACTGTTATTGTTGATGTGCATCGTAATTTGACATTCCCGCATACAATCTTGGTTGCTATGAAAGGAAAATAAATCTGAATACTTCAAAAAATGACCAAAAGTACTAGTGCGGTAAGTGAAAATATTTGTTTTGAAATATTGATAGTAATACTGCAATTTGTATTAATTTCGGTATTAATTCATCGCATCCAGCTTTCCACGCCTCTTCTAGTTCATCATCACTGTACACATCGACTAAAACGTTCTGCATAATCAGAAATAAATCCCAAATCAATTTTAACAAATATGAGATGGCGACATGACCAACAATACTTCTCCACAGCAACACATATAGCCGATTCAACTTCTGAAATCTAGCATTTATCTTCAATTATATTTATTAATATTTTATCTAATATCTTAATTATTATTAATATAAATATACAGAGTGCAAAAAATAGTATGTAATACTCATGTGGTAAACACAAAACACAAAATGGAATTTCGCGTCGTTTTTTTTAAACTTTTCCTCGACCCGTATCAAGTGTTTACCACACTCGTATCGCAATATATTGTTCCTTGGGGTGACCTTCACTTTTGCGTGTGATTAAAGGGATATGTTTTAAATAGCAAAAATGTGAAAAAAAAGATGTTAGAAAAACCACGTATCACTGATTGGAGGCAGAGTTACTTTGGGGAAATTAAATAAATTAGAAAAAAAACTTGTTTATTTAGATGAAACTTGGATATATGACAATTTAACTGTTAGCAAATTGATAATTAATTAGAAATTGTAACAAGAATAAATCCTGGCTACATATTAACAGTTGCACATGCTGGTACAGTATATGGATTTGTAAACAATCTCTTCTCATGTATAAGGCCGGTAATTCCACTGCTAATTATCATGGACAAATGGATGCTGTTAATTTTGAAAATTGGGTTCGCGGAAAGCTTGTGCCCAATCTTCTCCCATCATCAGTAGTAGTAACGGATAACCCTCCACATGATTACGTAATTCAGATGGACAAGGCCGGTTTCACCAACAGAGGTTACTGTATTACGCCAGTTTAAGCTATGCATTATACACAGGGAAACTAGCGTAATACAGTTACCTCTGTTGGTGAAACCGACCCTTAGTGACCTTAAATTAACAATGGTTACTTGGTTAGAAAGTAGATAGGTCTAGAAGACAAAACTATGAGACTAAAAGATCTGTATGCAAGAATAGAGAACATTAAACCAACAGAAACAAAATCTTCAAAATTGACACATGTTTACGAAAGGTTGGATGTTCCATTATCTGCAATACACTTTATATGTAAAAATGTGAAAATATTAAAATAAGTACCTGATATATCAGTCGTCCTCAAATAAATGGATTTCTGTTTAAATAACTTCCTCAATTAGTTAAAACCATGTAGGCCTTTCAGAAGATGGGACATGTACATGTACAGTGATGTTACTTACTGAATAAGGGCTTTCCACTTTACCCGCAGTTCGCCCCTAATTCCTGCTTTCCAGTGATTCCTATCATCCCCATTGTCCTTCCATACCCCTCTTCATCATGACATCATATATTCCCTCATACCATGTTCTCCTACTTCTCCCCCTCTTCCCTCTGCCTGGTACCATCCAATCTAACACCTGTTTAGGCCACTGGTCTTCCGACATCCGTTGTACATGTCCATACCACTGTAGAGCTCTCTTTGTTATCCTATCGATAACAGTTTCTTGTCCATCCATTTCTTGTCTGATATATGTATTTATAATATGTTGTAGTCTGGATATTCTCATAGACTACTTCTCCGTAATCCATCCATTTCGTCGACAATATTCTTTTCTGCATCCTTTCATGTATTGTCCAGATTTCTGATCCATATGTAAGTGTACTTTCTATTATTGTCTGTATTATCTCTTTTTTTGTTTTTCTGGTCAAACTTCTATTCCATAAAAGACCATTCAGGGATCTAATCGCCTTCCTTTCACAATTTGCTCTGTTAATAATATCTCATTCACAAATATCAGATTGATCTATTACAGAACCAAGATATTTAAATTCTTCAACACATTTAATTGCCATATTATTTATTTGTAGATCTTCTGAATTTCCTCCGATTATCATATATTCTGTTTCAATATCATTTATCTTCAGTCCACCTACCTCAAATGCATCTACCGACTTTCTAATCATATATTCTATATCTTCTTTATCTTGTCCTATTATAATCTGGACATCAGCGAATAATGAATTGTATTGTAAATGGTCATTAATATTGATTCCCATCCCCCTACATAACTTATTCCATTTCATTAATACATCTTCTAAAATATCTTGAACAATGGTGTTGACATCCCGCATCCTTGTCTTAATCATTTTTTATACCAAATTCTGAGGATACTCTATTTCCAGTCTTAATATTTGCTTTACAATCATATATTATTTTTATGAAATGTATAAGAGATTTAGGTATTCCAAACTTCTCCACTGCCACGCAAAGCTTGTTGATGGGTTCAGACAAAATCATATGCCTTTTCTAGATCTATAAATGCAGTGATGTATTTGGATAATTTACTACAATCGTTCGTTCAATTATTTCCAATGTCGAAAAAGCATAGATTAATGTGTTTCAACTGAAATATTATATTGTGCTTGTTTATTTAAATATAAGCTAAAATTAATAAATTCAACGATTGAATAGTTGCCCCGATTTAATCCACAAATTACAAAGTGTTGGGAAAACGAAAAAAAAAAAACATAATGTTCATTTTGAAGCTATTACCTTTATTATATCATATATATTTTAATCTCTCATCCTACGGGAAACACATACAGCCAATTTGAATGCAAAGTAACATTCTATTAACTAAATATTAACAATTTAATACAGAATTGAGTGAGTGCAAAATGATCTAACTCCATAGAGTGGATCAAACCCATATTTAACTAAAAATGCAACAATAAGAAATAGAAAATACGTATTTAATACTGATTCAGTTAGAAAATTTTCTAACTGAATAAGTGATCACTATTTATTTTCCATTTAATGATATAACGTTACATTCTTTGTGTCTTCCTTATTTTCACTCGATTTCCCTAAGATTCTGATAAAATTCACGGAACTGTGGTGGAATGAATTTGCACATGTGTAATAATTGTTTTTTGTACAAATTTTCATGACTTGACTGCTTCCACTATTTTGCTACAGATATACCACTATTCGCTTGAAAGCCAACTTTTCTATAAGAGAGTAGGGGTAGTTTTACATCCACCATGCCGTTACACTCCCCGGATAGATCCACTGAAAACTCAATTTTGGAATTTTTGCTGGTTAGATCTATTTTCGGGGCAACTATTCAATTCTCGTGACGTCAAGTTAATTATTGGCGGAGAGCGACATTCAAATGTGGATACAGTGTTGTCTTATGAGTTATTTGAGCTGTTTTCTGCACAATGAAAAACTTATAGTAATATGTCGTGAAGGGGTTTTAAGAGTAAGCAACGCCAATCTAAAGATGACGGGACTGAAATTCCTACTGCTTCGTGGATTGTATAGGACTTCACACATATTATTCTTAATATTTCTTACGTTAAAATATCGGAACATGCTACATTTTAGTTTTTACGTTGGCGAAACTTTCGTGAGGTACGACTAAAGAGTTTGACAATTGTAACGGTTTATTTTCCATCCTCATTTTAATAACGGAAGTATATCAATTAGACATGGTAAAAAATACATTTTGTTAATATACTCGAGAATTTATATTAAACCCATGCCTATTTTTACCGTTTCACACTTCTAAAACATAGTAATTTCCATGCAGAATCTAATGACCCTTCAAACTCTGTTTTGACACAAGCGACTTTTCTGTTTTTTTTTATAAAACTTAATTAAATTAGCTTAAGAAAACAAACTAAACTCTATTCATACCTTCAATCACATATACAGTCCACCGCTGTGGTCTCGAGGTAGCGTGCTGCCTTGTCACGCAGCGGGTCCGGGTTCGATCCCCGGTCGGGGCAGTTTTTCTGGGTGAGGTTTTTATCGGGGTTTTTCTTCACCTGTAAGACAAATGTCAGGAAAACTTTAAGGCCCAAACGGTCCCCGAATTCATATGGCCATCATCATTATCATCATCACCATCATCATCCTTCATCGGTGTGGAAAGCAACGGGAAGCTACCACACCTACAATTCCCTAGTAAAGCTGCAAGCATAGCATGAAAACGCTATGATTGCAGTGAAGGACCTGCTCTCGGGCAGAATTAATATGGATGGAATCATATATACAACACCTGTGCTAGAAATAGAATCCAATGACAACAACAAGAAATGGATAACTCTCACGTACACTGGTAAAGAAACATTAAAACTGGCCAACACACTAAAAAAGCTCGATAAGAATTTTAATATATCCTACAGAACTGACAACAAATTAAACAATTTAATAAACAACAACATCGAAGAAATAGACGAATTCGACAATAAAGGCATCTACAAATTAACATGTACAGACTGCAATAATTCTACATTGGGAAAACTAACAGAAGCTTCAACATTAGATTCAAGGAACATTTCAGAGATTTCATTTACAATGGAGGAAAATCAAGTTACGCAAAACATGTAATTCAAGCTGGACACCATATGCATAACATCGATAACACCCTCGCAATAGTACATAGAGAAAACATTCCAACGAGAATAAATATAATGGAGGAAATCGCAATCCTAAGAGAATCAACAACAACCTGATTCTAAATGAATACACACCTAATCCACACAATCCTCTATACAAAATTCTCACAACCAAGTCAGTGCTTCAACAAGGGTCAACAAGAACGGACCTAATGCATTCTGCTGATGATGGGACTAGTCCCGAAATGCCTACATAGTTTAAAAGAACTTAAGTTGAGGAGACGGACCTACAAGGTAACTATATTATAGTTTTTAACCGTACATTATATACCTGTGCTAGGAACCACTTTTATTCGACCATTTCATTTTCAATCCTACGGCGTCAAGGATTTATTTTTAGAAGTATATAAGCGGTACAAATAACGAGTGCATTGCTGTATTTATTACTTAATTTAGATGACGGGATGGAATTGAATTTTAAACTAGATGTCTGCTTTCACAGATAGTTTATGATTAAATTTTTATAAATACTCGTATTAATAAATAATTAGCTCAAACGCTCTGCTACTAATGTATCTGCTGGGGGAATATGCATTAAAATGTAAATATGGGTTACATCGTTTTAATTTTTTTATGACTTTGTCATTAAAAATGAGTGAATATGCAAATATAATTACATAATATGGCATGGGAGCAGATGATATTAATTTGTGAAGATAATTAAGTTGATTGATACAGCTTGATGGTTGAATATCTGTCATTCTCATCAAGTTATACATCGTGTTACGTCTATAAGTATAACAAAATAACTAGTTACGACATCAAAACTATGCATCCAAAATGGCTAAGGTTGGTAGCATTTGAACAGAACATTGGGATGTTAAATTCAATGTTGTTAATTTTAGAAGCGCACCATTGTAAACATATATTCGAAACTCTTTTCATGAGAACAGCCTTAGCACAATATGTCCTTCGGAATTCGGTAAAAAAATAGTCCAAAAAGCTTTAGCAAGGTCTCTTAAATATTTGGATCAAAGTGAGCGAAAAGGGTAGGTAAATGGAGAAAATTATCCAACAGCTAAATGATCACGAAAGTTCAATGTGTTGTACCTGACTCACAAGTTACATATCAAGACGATAATATCTTATGAATGATCTTAGTAAGATCATCAGACTTAACATCACTTTTTTTCTGCTGTATGGAATTGTTAAAGACCAGACCTACATGGCAATATATATGTAATTTGCTGACTTTACAAATGTTAAGGCAGGAAGCCTTGGCGCAGAGCTACGGGACTTGCGCTGGTTCCAGTCTCCATGGGGGAAGACATTTTCCCATGGTATTTCGGCCAGTATGGGAACGGTGCCCACCCAGCATCGTGAGGCATTTGGATAGCTACAATAAGTAGCGGCTCCAGGTTGAGAAGACCAGCAATAACGACTGGGGACTCAAAATGCTGACCACATGTCACCCCTACACTGGCTGGATGAGCATTTACCTCTGTGATTGACATATGTGGATGTGAGGCCAGCAGCCGGCTGGTAGGCTGAGGGCCTTGTAGGCCTGTCGCGCCAGGAGGAGTGTTTTATGAGTGTAACACCTACATTATTGAATGATAAGTATATACATAGATGTTATAACTATATTTTTGACATTTGTCAATGAAGGCAAATATGATAAGTAAAGTAAACTAATCCCAGTACAGGCCTCAGGAGGCCCTTGGGGTAGTAAGAGGTTAAGACTCCCACTTTTTCTGGACAATCGGCACTTGATGTCAGCCGGGTTCTCAGCCCTGCGTGACGGCCGCCTTTACCCCAGAACAAGTGTCTGGTACTCATTTCCGTTAGAGGCTGAGTCGACCCCAGGGTCATAGTGCCCCAGAAGGTTTGGGTCAGTTTAAAAATCCTGAAAGGATGATTTCTATGTCTTGTCATTTATTAATTAACTTCTCTAGAATACAGAGTTCTAAGAACTGCAAATACATATGACTGGATAATAGCTACAGCTGATTCTAATATTAGGAGGGCAATTTGGGTGATTAGAAGTAAGGAGAGGAGAGAGGCTGTAAGAGAAGGGCCTGTATTACCTAAAAGAGTCAATAATAAATGTCCCCCACCGGGACTTGAGGAGTTTAGTAACAAACACACGTACAGAAGAATTATATATATATCATCATCATCATCATCATAGTACATTCACGAATTTAGGCCATTTGTTGACCTGTTTCGGCCTCAAGAGAAACACCATCCAGAAGTCTTTTGAGTGGACGTCCTGGTAAAGAATCTTTGCTGTGGGTCGTCATATTTCAATTCCTTCTAGCTTTTTTCGTGTTGAGACTTGAAAGTAGTTTTGAAGTTCCTTAGGACAGGTTACTGGCCCGACGCTAAGTAGTCCAGTGGTAGGGCTGCTACCTTTTAGTCTCTGGACAGACATTAGGATACCGCATTTACTCAGTACCTGATGGAACGGTTTATACCGCCGTGACATATATATATATATATATATATATATATAAAGATAAGGTGAGAGGTTAAATTACAATGGAAAAGAAGAAGGGGTTTCTATTAAATAACCAATAATTACACAGGTCAATACGATTTTTGTCTCATGAGTACCAACAGTTGTACTTAATGCAGTTTTTTTTACCGTGTTTTCTAATATGTATTCGGAATTTCTCCATCACCCACAGTGTTTTTATTTCAATTTCAATTAATGGATTTAAATAGTATTTTTTTAATAAACTTTTTTCGTCCATTTGTTCATTGTAAAACAAAACTAAATGAGCTAACTCAAATGATTTCAGCTATGGAAAAGAGATATCAAGGCAAATGGAATCCTAATATGCTGGCCGATTATTGTTCGGCCATGAAGAGGGATGCTCCACAGGCGAAATATAGCAGAAAATCGTCATTTCTTACTTTCTAGATGAGTCCGAATGTTAGAATATTGTATAGTTACGAATGTAGAAAATATTAAAATGTTTGAAATTATAAATGACTGTCTCTCGGAAACCTTGGGTGATGGAGAAAAACCGGTATCATATTTGAATCCAGGAGAAAAAATACTATCAGAATCACATATTTTTCTTTCTGAGACAAAAAAAAAGTTTCTTTTTTGTTGCTCAGTGTTATTTTGTGCTCATTATTTTAAAGACTCTATGAGTTGGTTCTCAGTGTTACTGTAGCTATTAATTTATTGGATATACATTCAATCCATAAATAATATCAACATTGCACTATCTGTTCACACGTTGTTTATTATCCCTATACAATACATGTTACATTATTTTATTCTTTAGACACAGTGTAAATAAAATTTATACTCGCTGCAACTATATGATCGATTCCCTGTTTCCCCCTCAACAAGCTCGTAATTCAATTCACTTCTTTATTATCGCCATGTAATAACTCTCTCGCTTTCTCTCTTTCTCTTTTTCGATAAAAACTCAACACGAATTCCTGTGTTTTGTGTTTCATCCTGTTCATTTTGTTTCACATACTGCACGCTTTATATTAATATCAGAAACAACGTCAATAATAATAATAATAATAATAATAATAATAATAATAATAATAATAATAATAATAATAATAATAATAATAATAATAATAATAATAAATACTAATACTACTAATACTAATAATAATAATAATAATAATGTACTTGACAATAAAATTTTGGAGAAGGTGAATAATGTTACATATCTAGGATGCAATATCTCATATTAAGAAGAAAAGGATGTAAATGTAAAAATATAAAAAAAAATTAAAGAATTTTAGGGTTAATAAGTTCTATCTTGAATCCACAGTTAGTCCAAAAACACTCAAGACTAAAAGTGTATAAAACACTGGCTCTTCGAACTCTTTTGTATGGTAGCGAAGTATGGACGTTAAAACAGAAGGATATCCAGAGACTTAGATCTGCTGAAATGAGATCCCTTCGGAGGACTGCAGGATATACACTACTAGATCACAAAAAAATGAAGACTCTTAGAAGAATTACACATGGAACCTTTAGAAAACAAAATTTGTGATTATAAGTCAAGATGGATGCAACATGTTCATCGAATGGAAGATCACAGGATACCCAAACAAATGTTAAGATATCCACTTTGCAGGAAGAAGAAGACCAGGACGTTCACTCAAAAGACTTCTGGATGGTGTTTCTCTTGAGGCCGAAACAGGTCAACAAATGGCCTAAATTCATGAATGTGCTATGATGAAGATGATAAATAAAATTTCTAGAGAATGGGGGCACGCCGTAGCGTAGTGGTTAAGGCACTGGGCTACAAGCCGGAGGGTCGAGGGTTTAAGTCCCGTTGGGGTCAGGATTTTTAAACTGACCCAAGCCCTTTGGTGGCACTATGGCCCTGGGGTCGGCTCAGCCTCTAACGGAAATGAGTACCAGACGCTTGTTCTGGGGGTAAAGGCGGCCGTCACCCAGGGCTGACAACCCGGCAGACATAAAGTGCTGATTGTCTAGAAAAAGTCGGAGTCTTAACCTATTACTACCCCAAGGGCCTCCGGGCCTGTTGTGGGATCACTTTATCATTAATGAGAATTCTCCTCAATTAAGATGTTTGTCTTAAGTCAAACATTATCAAAATATAATATAGGTTACAATATTGACATCTAAAATATGCAAAGTTATATATCACTTTTCAGCGTTCTACCCTGTTTTTTATGTTACGCCATTTGTCTCTACCTTGTACATCATCCTCCACTACACCAAATATTTCCATTGACATGTGCACATTATGTACCCAGATAGTAGCAGGTCGTCCTCTTCCTCCTCTTATTTCTCATTCTTGTAAAATCCTGAGTATCCTTACTCCTCCCATTCTACTTACATGCACGTACCGTTCTAGTCGTTTTCTTTCAATTCTGAAGACACTTTCTTCTTCCACTTCCATAATGCGTTGCATTTCTGCGTTTATTTTATCTTTCCTGGGTATTCTGGCTGATCTTCTCTAGATGTCCATTTCTAGTACATTCAGTTTATTAACATGTTTTAATAATAATAATAATAATAATAATAATAATAATAATAATAATAATAATAATAATATTACTATTATTATTATTATTATTATTATTATTATTATTATATTTATTTATATACAGATTTTCAATTTTTATACATCTATCTGTGTCTAAAGTATTATTTTCTTTCTCTACTCGTTCCTATCCAACCACTCCATGTCCTCCTGTCTCCTTGTTCTCAACCACAGTTCTCATTTCTTGCATCCATGAGTTTCGAGGTCTTGATTTCTTTTTTCTTCCAGGTGGACATAATTCCACTGTTCTTTTGGGAAACCCTTTGTTCTTGCATTCATCGTACAATCCATACCAATTTAGTTGCTTAGATCTTATATATGGTAACTTACTATTGGATATTTAATACTCATTTTTCCTCGTATGATCTTATTTATTATTTGCCCAATTTTGAACATCTTGCTGCTCTCCTCAAGAAATCCATTAACATCCACATAATTTTTTTTAATATCCAAGCTTCAGCTACATATGTGACAGAATTCTCACTATTTAATTATACATTTGTAGCTTATTTTTCCTGGTTATATATCTGTTCCATTGGACACCAACTAACGTTGTTACAGATATACCTTTATTTATTCTCTTCTAAGTAACAACAACAACAATAGTAATAATAATAATAATAATAATAATAATAATAATAATAATAATTTATCTCGCTATAATGGCGTAGTCCATTGTTGAGCCACATAGCTTCATCTTTATAAGGAGTTACTAGACAAAGTTAATTTTTAGTTACCTTTTTTGCTCATAGATGTCATGAATGGTATGCGGTCAACATACCGACTCAATGAGACATCTATCAGGAAACTAAGGTATTACTAGGGCGTTAAGGTCGGTAAATTTTGCATAGAGGCCTTTTTATTCAGACTTAAAGACCTTTTACTAGCCTGAAAATCTTCGAACTCGGGATCCAAATAATAATAGTAAAATAATAAATAATAATAATAGTAGACCTAGTATAATAACAGTATTAATAGTCATAATTGCAATAATAATGGTAATAATAAAAATAATAACAATAATAATAATATTAATAATATTAATAACAATAATAATAGTATTAATAATAACAATAATAAGAAGAAGTCCCCCGCTGCGGTCTCGAGGTAGCGTGCTGCCTGTCACGCAGCGGGCCCGAGTTCGATTCCACGGTCGGGACAGGCTGCTGGGTGAGGTTTTCTTTCGGGGTTTCTCTTCACCTGTAAGACAAATGTCAGGAAGCTTAGGGCCCAACGGTCTCCGAAAATCATCACCGGCCATCATCATCATCCTTATCATTAACATCATCAACAACCTTCACCGGTGTGGAAAGCAACGGGAAGTTACCACACCTATAATTTCCTAGTAAAGCTGCAAAGCACAGCATGAAAATGCTATGATTGCAGTGAAAGACCTGCCCTCGGGCAGAATTACTATGGATGGAATAATAATAATAATAATAATACAATAATAATAACAATAATAATAATGATAATAATGATGATGATAATAATAATAATAATTATTATTATCATCATCAACAATCACGCATTAAGCCCATGTGGCTTGTTCCGGTCTCATAGATTCTCATTCAAAAGTTGGATCCATCTCTTCTTTGGTCTACCAATATTCCTGCGTCCTTTTGGTTTGTATTTAAGTATAATTTTGGGAATGCGATCATCTTCCATTCTTTGAACATGTTCTTTCCATTTTTTCTAGATTATTTTATTCTATCTAAGAGTTTAAAGATATTTAGCTCATTTCTATATCTTCACTTCTTCTCTTATCTAGAAGTTTGCAACCAGCCACACTTGTCAGAAATCTCATTTCAGCTGCTTCTATGATCTTCTCTTCTCTTTTAGTTAAAACCCAAAATATAATAATAATAATAATAATAATAATAATAATAATAATAATAATAATAATAATAATAATAATATTGCTCTGAAATAATCGTATTTAAAAATGCCATCACTGTAAAGCATGACAGAAATTCTCTAGATTTCGATGACAAACAGCTATGTACTAAATGATAGGAGGTAATTTGGAGCTATAAACAAGGACAAACACAAGCGTGGGTAAAGCGACAGAAGGTGTAAAAGGAGTGTTAAAATTGAGCTGACGTTTTGTAATGGAAAATAAATGTTTGGACGTTAACCTGCTTTACCATAATGGATCACGTCTATCCATATTTACGTGTTGTACTTTATTTTTATTTCCACACGTATTCGGTTGGATAAACACACGAGAGGCATAGGACAAATTATCACTACTCTACTACAATTTTATTGAAGACATTTCAAATGACAACTGAGTCTATTCCACAAAAGTACAGCGTAATACGAATAACAGACAAAGATTATAATGTACAATAAATTACAAGAAAATGCATTATAAAAATGTAATAATGCACTAATAACACTGAGCAACAAAAAATAAACTTTTGTTTTGTATCAGAAAAAATATGTGATTCTGATAGTATTTTGTCTCCTAAATTCAAATATGATATCGGGTTTTCTCCATCACGCAAGGTTTCCGAGAGACAGGTATTTATAATTTCAAATACTTTAATATTTTCTACATTCGAAACTACACAATATTCGAACATTCGGACTCACCTAGAAAGTAAGAAATGACGATTTTCTGCTATATTTCGCCTCTGGAGCATCCCTCTTGATGGTCCAACAATAATCGGCCAGCATATTAGGATTCCATTTGCCGTGATATCTCTTTTCAATAGCTGAAATCTCCTGAGTTAGCTCATTTGGTTTTATTTTACAATGGACAAATGGACGAAAGAACTTTTATTAAACATATTTATTTAAATCCATTAATTAAAATTGAAATAAAAACTGTGGGTGATGGAGAAATTCCGAATACATATTTGAAAACACGATAAAGAACTGCATTAAGTACAACTATTGGTACTCATGAGACAAAAATCATGTTGACCAGTGTAATTACAAAAATGCACTAAAATAAAATAAATACAATAAGATATTTATAAAATTTATATTTGCAGGTAAATAGAACGTGTTCAATTTTTTGTCCTGCATTGCAATCATCATCATCATCATTATTGTTTCCTTCCGCTCCTAGCTGGAGATAGGACCATAATGAAATTTCTCCATTTAGCTCTATTACACTGGTCAACATGATTTTTGTCTCATAGGCACCAATAGTTATATTTAATGCAGTTTTTTTAACGTGTTTTCAAATATGTATTCAGAATTTCTCCATCACCCACAGTTTTTATTTTATTTTAATTACAATTAATGGATTTAAATAATTATTTTTTAAACAAACGTTTTTTCGTCCATTTGTCCATTGTAAAATAAAACCAAATGAGCTAACTCAGGAGATTTCAGCTATAGAAAAGAGATATCACGGCAAATGGAATCCTAATATGCTGGCCGATTATTGTTGGACCAACAAGAGTGATGCTCCACAGGCGAAATATAGCAGAAAATTGTCATTTCGTACTTTCTAGGTGAGTCCGAATGTTCGAATATTGTGTAGTTACGAATGTAGAATATATTAAACTGTTTGAAATTATAAATGCCCTGTTCTCTCGGAAACCTTGCGTGATGGAGAAAAACCGGTATCATATTTGAATTCAGGAGAAAAAATAATATCAGAATCTCATATTTTTCTTTCTGAGACAAAAAGAAATTGCTTTTCTGTTGTTCAGTGTAATTACAAAAATGCACTAAAATAAATTAAATGCAAAAAGATATTTATAAAGTTTATATTTGCAGATAAATAGAAGATGTTCAATTTTTTGTCCTGCATTGCAATCATCATTAACATCATCATCATCATCATCATCATAATTATTGTTTCCTTCCGCTCCTAGCTGGAGATAGGACCGTAATGAAATTTCTCCATTTAGCCGTGTTATCTGCCAACTTCTGTACCTCCAACCAAGTTTTTCCCATTTCACATATTTCCCCTTCAATAGTCCTCTTCCAAGTTAGTTTTTTGGTCTTCCTCTCCTCCTTGGACCTCGAGGATTCTAGTCCAGTGCGCATCTTTCTATTGTAATTTGAGATTTACACAATGTATGTCCAATCCAACATCATTTTTGTTTTCGATAGGTGCTTGCTCAGTTTTGCACCATAGTTCTTGCTCTGAGATTATATCAGGCCATCTCACATTTAGTATCCGACGTAAACACCTATTCACAAACATCTGGAGCGAATTAATCATTTCTTTGGTCATCTTCCATGTTTCATATCCTTAGAATGAAACTGATTTTACATTTGTGTGAAATAGTTCGATCTTAGTTTTGATTGAAATGTTTTTATTCTTTCACACTGTGTACATCTGAAAAAATGCTCAGTTTGATTTTTTAATACGATTTTGGGCATCTTGTAATGCACCTTCGTCTATAGCGATTGTACTTCCAACATACCTGCATTACAATACACAACAAAAACTTTTGTAGATTGTCGAAGGGGAAAGATTGTCATTTGTCTCTTAACAATGACTTGTACATCGAAAAACTCTTTTCTACTTCTACCGATACTAAAAGTGAATATCTAATAAATGAATGTTTGTTGGTTGGTTTGTTTGCTTGTTCGTACTTTATGCGCGGCAATATCTAAAAAAAACTCTACAAAAAAGTCCGCGACAGCATATGTTTATCTTCTAAGGATAATTCACAATAACCATTTTTGTCTTTATTAATGCCAAGAAGATCGGGATAAGTAGATTCCCGGGCAAGGAGCGCACGACGCGTCTTCTTTTATGGATAACTCAAAATAACGAATTTTGACTTTCAGCTCATTTATGGCAAGTACATCGGGATGCGTAGATTCCCGGCACACCCCGGGTAATCAGCACGGGATATCTAAAAATAATAACTATATAAATTTATATTTATTCTTCGTTTTACTTATTCAACTACATGCAAAAACACATTATAATTTAATCAATTGAGTTGGTGTTTATATGATGAAAATCCATATTTATTAATTAAATAAAAATAAAAGTTAGTTTTATTTGATTTTCATATTTATTAAGATACGTATATTTAGTGACAGCTGTTTCGGTACACTGTACCTTCTTCAGACATGTTAACAAATTATGAATTGTGTTATTATAGTACATATCAACTGATCTAAGCAACAATACAACAATAATTTATTTAAATTTTTAAATTTAACAAAGGCGATTCACTCAAATCAAGTTGAGAATTTGTCTATTAGTCAAAGATTTGCCAGGCTTGTATTAAAAAAAATAAATGTCGACATAGCAACAAGAAGACTCGTCAGCTTCAGCTATTTTTTTGCATCAGAATTGACTGAAGCATGATTCAAATTCATCGTAGATATGTAATAACGTATTTTAAGTTGTAATAATTGATTAGGTATGATTTAGAATTTTCTTTATGTTTTGAATATTATTATTATTATTATTATTATTATTATTATTATTATTATTATTATTATTATTATCATCGTCATCATCATTCACGAAGAAGAACAAGTGTATTCAGGGGACATATTTTAATTTAATGAAGGGAACTAGTTTTTCGCGTACTTATTGCTTCTAACATCGTACGTCGGTGTCCATAACCAATGAAAAGAGAGCAGGTCACATGGTTTTGTTTTGAAGACGATCACTTTATGAGCGGATAACGTACAGTTACAACCGAAACATGTTTGAACTATCAGTATGTTTTGTAAATTGTGTTGCATGATTTTATTTGCATAATAAGTACAAAACAATTGGGATTTTATGTCGGTTAATCTCTGAATAAAATGTAATAATTTCCATATAATAAAGTGAGTCAGCGCTGTGCATAAATTAATTTGTAAACCTCACAAAGCTGCTGCGTTGTTGACTTGTACAAATGTAATTTTCAAGTGTTTGCTTTCACGAGCATGCGGATACATATGCATGCCTCTACCTGCGGTTGGCCTCTCTGTCGTTGCATATTCAATGTACACAATTCTTGTAACCATTAACAATAGCCAATGTCAATACCGAAATCGTAAATTTAAAATATCTCGCAAGTTGGCATTTTTCATTAGTTTATAAACACATCTATAATAATAATAATAATAATAATAATAATAATAATAATAATAATAATAATAATCTTCTTCTTCTTCCTTTCATGTGATAGACCTAGTGGTCTGTTACGGTCTCAATCCAACGTTTGAAGGGTCTGCCCAAAGATCTCTTGCCTGGTGGCTGGTAATTTAAGATCTGACGTGGTATTCTTGTTCTGCTCATTCTTAATAATAATAATAATAATAATAATAATAATAATAATAATAATAATAATAATAATAATAATAAAATAATAATAACAATAATAATGGTAACAATAGTGGTAATAATAATAATAATAATAATAATAATAATAATAATGAAAATACAATTTTTATAACGCATGCTATTACCGTAGTAAAGGTTCCCTAGCCATCCCAACTTCTCTAAAAAAACCAAACTAAAAATATACAAGATTGTTATTATTACAGTTATGGGGTCAGAATATAAGTTCTAAAACAAAAACAATAATTTTTAATTCAACAATAAAGAGTGCAATGGCATACGATGCAGAAACATGGGAATTAAAAATCTAGAAAAATAAGTAAATTAAATTCTGGAGAAATGGATTTTTGGAGGCGTTCAGCTGGAATTTCTAGAAGAGATACAATAAGAATCAGTGTAATTAAGCAAAATATGAATGTTCAAACTTCAATTGTGAATTTAATAAATACACTCATAATTAAAATGTAAAAAGAATGACAGAAGACAGATTTCCAAGAAGAATACTAGAATGGGTGCCACTATGTCAAGGACAAGAAGACGGCCAAAAATAATGTGGGTTGATGGTATTTTGAGCACCATGAGAGAAAAAGTATTGGACGATGGAGATTGGAATGACAGATGTGGAGGAGAATGACAGTAGATTAATTGGGAGCGGGAAGATGTGAAACATTGAGAATCCTGCTAAATACATAAATTTTAATGATATATAGGCAACACTGAGCAACAAAAAATAAACCTTGTTTTGTCTCAGAAAGAAAAATATGTGATTCTGACAGTATTTGTTCTCCTGAATTCAAATGTGATATCGGGTTTTCTCCATCACGCAAGGTTTCCAAGAGACAGGAGTTTATAATTTCAAACACTCTAATATTTTCTACATTCGTAACTACACAATATTCGAATATTCGGACTCACCTAGAAAGTAAGAAATTACGATTTTATGCTATATTTCTCCTGTGGAGCATCCCTCTTGATGGTCCAACAATAATCGGCCAGCATATTAGAATTCCATTTTCCTTGATATCTCTTTTCCATAGCTGAAACCATTTGAGTTAGCTCATTTGGTTTTATTTTACAATGGACAAATGGACGAAAAAAAGTTTATTAAAAAAATAATTTAAATCTATTAATTGAAATTGAAATAAAAAAAACTGTGGGCGATGGAGAAATACCAAATACATATTTGAAAACATGATAAAAAACTGCATTAAGTACAACTATTGGTACACATGAGACAAAAATTATGTTGACCAGTGTAATTAGCTTTCAAGAAGAATTATCAGTTAATCATCAATTTATAACATAAGCATTTTTTTTTCAATATAGCAATAAATATTCTATATGTAACTCGCTGTTACAATAACTAACTCACTGGCACTATCAAACAAAAGTAATTCAAGATGGTGGACTGGAAAGACCTACTGTTCGATTATTTCGTAACTTCTTCCGGTTCTACCCTTCCCACACTTTTTATAAAAAAGTTTGTTTTCTATTCAGAAACTTGTTTCTACTACATATTTTTAATTTATAGATGAGTTGAAGAAAATAATTTGATATCTCACTTCATGAAGTTGCACGTTTTCGCGATACCGGTTTCAAATGTCATTTCACCTTCACCTTCAGTCAAACTCCAACTTTGATTGTGATTAAATTGTTTCTAATAACACTGGTCAACATGATTTTTGTCTCATGAGTACCAATAGTTGTACTTAATGCAGTTTTTTTCGTGTTTTCAAATATGTATTCGGAATTTCTCCATCACCCATTTTTTTTATTTCAAGTTCAATTAATAGATTTAAATAATTATTTTTTTAAATAAACGATTTTTTGTCCATTTGTCCTTTGAGCGATGAGCACGGGGAACACTTTCATCAGGAGATTTCAGCTATGGAAAAGAGATACCAAGGCAAATTGAATCCTAATATGCTGGCCGATTATTGTTGGGCCATCAAGAGGGATGCTCCACAGGCGAAATATAGCAGAAAATCGTAATTTCTTACTTTCTAGGTGAATCCGAATGAACGAATATTGTGTAGTTACAAATGTAGAAAATATTAAAGTGTTTGAAATTATAAATGCCTGTCTCCCAGAAGCCTTGCGTGATGGAGAAGACCGATATCATATTTGAATTCAGGAGAAAATATACTATCAGAATCATATATTCTTTCCGAGACAAAAAAAAAGTTTATTTTTTGTTGCTCAGTGTAATTGGAAAGTCCAGAAAAACAAATATGATCAATTGAAAATAACTGTAAACTATCGCTAAATGCTTAAATATGCAAAAATATTAAAAGTTTGTTGAATTATGAAGATATTTACAAAAATATTATAAACAATCTTTTCTCGACTGCCTTAGATTCGTCATTTTCTACAACATGAATGTTGGTTTCCACTTCATTACTTTTCACAATATAGAACATGGAATTTCATATTTTTACTCATTCTGTAACGAATGAATGTTTCGTGTTATTCTGTATGCATTGTTAGAACAATGTGTGTATTTTCTTGGGTGTTCTGCAGACCGAAGCAAGATCCCAGTGGGAGAAAAACAAAGGAAGATAATTTAGCTGGATGAGAGGGATTGTTGAATAACGCGTTGTGGTTGTCACATGTCACGGTGTGTGCGATAAACCTGCCCCCTGGTGAAATGCCTGCCTGATTGCATTGCACCCTCTGATGAACTCTCTAGGGTTTATGTCGTAATAGCATCTCAACCAAGACAATACACTGCAGAAACTCCTCTCTAACCTCACTGTGCGTCTTACAATTAAAAATATAGCAATTTTCTTAAAAAATTAGTCAAATTTAACCATCCATCCATCCATCCATCCATCCATCCATCCATCCATAGTAATTCTGCCCGAGGGCAGGTCTTTCGCTGCAATCATGCTATGCTTGCAGCTTTACTAGGGAATTGCAGGTGCGGTAGCTTCCCGTTGCTGTTCACACCGGTCAAGGATGATGATGATAAGGATGATGATGATGGCCATATGATTTCGGGGATCGTTTTCCTGACATTTGTCTTACGGGTGAGGAAAAACCCCGATAAAAACCTCACCCAGAAAAACTGCCCCGACCGGGGATCGAACCCGGGCTCGTTGCGTGACAAGGCAGCACACTACCTCGAGACTACAGCGGTGGACAATTTTTGTGACCATAAACGAACACATTTTTAAAATTCTTTACAACATGTGATGCGAAAAAATGTTCTATGTTCCAATCATACACCATGCGCATGCGCCAACAATCGTGAAGCGGTTTACACTATGGAATCACGGGATCGAGCCAACATATACACGATATTTAATTAACTTAAAAGCTAACCTAACGCAATTTAAGTACTCTAACCTGTGAAAGACCAGCCTAAAAGCTAACCTAACGCAATTTATGCACTGTAACCTGTGAAAGAATGCAACGTCCAAAAATAAATAATAAGTTCTGAAATTTTGAAGTATATGTGTACAGTTAATTAGTATATACTCTATGTTGGCTGCACTGGAACACGTCTTTGTTGTTGCATAGAATATTCGTTAATCAACATGGCTGCCACGTATTCATGCTACGTATGTAGTTGAATAGGCTATCATAGAAATATATATTAAATAATCCCTAGAAAAAAAATGTAAAAATCATTGTAAATGGAAAATAATTTAAAAAATAAAACCCTAAGAATAAATTTGACAAGAGTTTATAGCAGGATTTTAATAATATAATAAATATGAAAGTTAAAGTTAATAATTTCATATTTTAAAATTCTTTTAATATTTAAATATAACTTAAATAAAGAAAAACATCTAAATAATTAATTGTTGTTTATTGTTGAATAAAAATGTCTCAGTAACAATTAAAGAAATTGTATTATATAAGTCTTTCTAAATAATGCTTTTAAAATTGTGTCTTAAGTCATTGTTGTCTGAAATATAAAGCTTTCTGTTATAACTGTAATAGGAACACCTGCTTAACTTAATATTTTTAAATAAAAGTATACTAAATTCTGATTGGATGTTAAAAACAATTAACTTTTTGATTTAACCAATCAAATTTAAACCTGGTATTTAATGGACCATTAACCAATAGAATTTAAATATAAAATCATGTGATGTAATAATGTTCTTTAAAATTATAACAGAATTACACTAGTCAGTCTGGATAGAACTTTCATCAAGGATAGATGCAATAACAGCTCTCCTGATAAAATGTGAAATTTAATACCAGAAAAATAGTGGATTCAAGAAAAGAAAATAATTTAATTTTAATTGACGGTGAAGAATAATACCACCTATATTTACTTGATCTGCTGGGAAATTAAATAGGAAATAAATTTACAAATATTTCTACAAGAATCAGTTATTAGTGATTTTTAAAGTGTTTTCCTATCTTGTGTACCAACTTCGACCTTGAGAAGAGAATCCAGCTCTACCGAAAATCAAACCAACCTGAACCAGTAATTCTTATTTATTATTTTGGGACACCATTCCTTAAAAATGTTACTACAACATCGGGCAATGAAGAGAGTTAGCTGCTTCAAAACATCGTCATAACATGGGAAAAGAATTACTTCTTCAAAATTGCGCCCACAACGTGGAAAATAATGAAGAACTGACTAAAAAATACTTCTTCAAAATGTCGCCACAACGAGGGGCATAATTATATACTTCTTCAAGTTTATGAAGGAATCTAAAAAAATGCGTCACAGGTTGTAAAGTTTAGCCTATTTGATATGTCTGCTGTCTCTCTTCTGTCCAAAAATGTACCTAAGCACTTCATTCTCAAATAGTGCCTACTCGAAATATTTTCTTCTATCTTGAAGTAAGAGACACTATTTCGGATTTATCCAAATGAAGTAATAGCCAATCATAAATGGATCTCCTGGGCATGTGACTCGAATTCCGCTATTTCATAAAGATATTTGCGATTTTCCGAGGAAATTGCATTTTTGTGATAGTTCTCATGTAAAAAGTTTTGAAAAAGTTACATATCTTCATCGATCCTACCTAGAAGATACCGAATGATAATGCCAATATATGTGTATGTGTGTGTGTGTGTGTGTGTGTGTGTCTACAATGTTCTAGTGATCTTTTTTTCGAAACGAAACTCGGCATATATCAATAAATTTAAAAAAAGTAATGTCGAGTTTATCAACATCACCATAATCAACAATCACGGATTAAGCCCATGTGGTTTGTTCCGGTCTCATAGATTCTCATTCAAAAAGTTCAATCCATCTCTTTTTCGGTCTACCAATGTTCCTGTCTCCTCTTGGTTTATAATTAAGTATAATTTTTGGAATCCGATCATCTTTCATTCTTTGAACGTGTTCTTTCCAGTTTTCTAGATTCTTTTATTTTATCTAAAAGTTTAAAAATATTTTGCTCATTTCTAATATCTTCACTTCTTCTTTTATCAAGAAGTTTGCAGCCAGCCACACTTCTCAGAAATCTCATTTCAGCTGCTTCTATGATCTCCTCTTCTCTTTTAGTTAAAATCCAAAATTCACTACCATACAATAGTAAGGGGACTGCCACTGCTTTATAAAATTTTAGTTTTGTTTCCATTCTTGTGTTTTTAATTATTCTTTTTAATTGTGCCACATATATAATTAAATTTATTAAGTTTGTTAAACAGATCTTCATTTTTAAAATAGGAGATTTCATAAGCCAGGTATTTATAATGGTTCAATTGTTCATTAACCAGTAAAACCCGACCATTCGGAATAGGAGTTCACCTGAAACGAAAATTAAAAATCGCTCTAGGGGCGGCATTTTTTTTTTTAATTTTCTGGACGGAACTTAGTACTGATTCTTGTTTAGTTGGTCTTCCGGACTAAGTGTCCGTGTTCTAGTTATGCTGAAACTCGACGTTTCGATTACTACTGCGGTAGACATCCTTAGGACGTCAATGGCCTATTTAGCCCGGAAGAATAACTGAACAAGAAACAAGAAACCACACGTAAAAGCCTACAATTTCACAGAATCTCAGGATATAAACTTAGTACGTGTATGTGTGTGTGTGTGTGTGTGTGTGTGTGTGTATGTAGGCCTACCCCATACGCCCCACGCGGGGATATGGGTGCTCGCTAGTGGGAGTTTCTTAACCAAGGCGATTTAGTTACGTTTATTTATCTACTGATGTCAACGAGTGATATATGGTTAGCACATCGCCTCAATGAGATATCTAGTAGTCAACTAAGGTATTACTTGGTTGGGTGAAGGTCGGTTAAATATTGCACAGATGTCTTTTTTATTCACGCTTGCGGTTCTTTTGTGAGCCTGAAACATTTCCAGACTCGGGACCCACTGTTTGAAGTCCCTCCTGAGACTGGAGGACTTGTTAATTGAATTTTTCGATCCTAAAAATCTATCGGCACTGGCCGGGTTTGAACCCGCGACCCTCGGGACTAGACCACAGCGGCCGACACAAGCTTACCATTAAAACAAAACGAGGAAATTATTCTCCGAAAATCAGCAAAACCTGACCATTTGAAGTGGGGATTTACCTGTATGTAGGCCTACCCCATACGCCCCACGCGGGGATATGGGTGCTCGCTAGTGGGAGTTTCTTAACCAAGGCGATTTAGTTACGTTTATTTACCTACTGATGTCAACGAGTGATATATGGTTAGTACATCGCCTCAATGAGATATCTAGTAGTCAACTAAGGTATTACTTGGTTGGGTGAAGGTCGGTTAAATATTGCACAGATGTCTTTTTTATTCACGCTTGCGGTTCTTTTGTGAGCCTGAAACATTTCCAGACTCGGGACCCACTGTTTGAAGTCCCTCCTGAGACTGGAGGACTTGTTAATTGAATTTTTCGATCCTAAAAATCTATCGGCACTGGCCGGGTTTGAACCCGCGACCCTCGGGACTAGACCACAGCGGCCGACACAAGCTTACCATTAAAACAAAACGAGGAAATTATTCTCCGAAAATCAGCAAAACCTGACCATTTGAAGTGGGGATTTACCTGAAATCCGAAATCAAATATATAAAAATCAATGTTTGTTTGTGTGTTTGTTTTTTCGTATCCTATGCGTGGCCATACCATTGATCCGATTTTGATGGCTGTTTTTTGCAAAATGTTCAGGAGATTCTCGGGATGGAACATAGGCTGTAAGGAAGTTGTAATACTCAACCCCTTCACCCCTAAAAATCACCCTTTATAGCGAAAAACGTGAAATAAAAGTCACTATTTTGACGCTTAAATGGCTTACGCTGCCTAAACCATAACAAATGCAATAAATTAATATATACACAGAATTGAATATCTCAAAAAAACTCTACAAAAAAGTCCGCGACAGTATATGTTTATCTTTTACGGATAACTCATAATAACCATTTTTGTATTTTATTGATTCCAAGAAAATCGGGATAAGTAGAGTCCCGGGCAAGCGTGCTTATGCCATACCGTTCATCTGATTATGATGGGGCTTTTTGAAAAATGTTCAGGAGATTCCGGGGATGCACATAGGCTATAAGAGAGTTGTAATACTCAACCCCTTCACCCGTAAAAATCACTCTTTCTTGTGAAAAAACGTGAAATGAAGTCCCTATTTTGGCGCTTAAATGGCTTAAGCTGCCTAAACCATAACAAATGCAGTAAATTAATATATACACAGAATTGAATATCTCAAAAAACTCTACAAAAAAGTCCGCGACAGCATATGTTTATCTTTTACGGATAACTCACAACAACCATTTTTGTCTTTCATTGATACCAAGAAGATCGGGATAAGCTGATTCCCGGGCAAGCATAGCAGCTCAACACTGGTGGTAAAAACACATTAACATTTATTTAGGAGTAGCAGCGCACGCCGGGGTATTAGCTAGTTAAAAATAAATAAACTCTTTTGTTTTCACTGCGGTATGACTTATTTCAATAACTTACACAAGAAATATGAGTTTTCTATTTCCATCCATAGTAATTCTGCCCGAGGGCAAGTCCTTCACTTCAATCATAGCATTTTCATTCTATGCTTTGCAGATTTACTAGGAAATTGTAGGTGTGGTAGCTTCCCGTTGCTTTTCACACCGGTGAAAGATGATGATGATAATGATAAGGATGATGATGATGATGGTGGTGATGGCCATATGATTTCGGGGACCGTTTGGGCCTGAAAGTTTTCCTGACATTTGTCTTACAGGCGAGGAAAAACTCCGATAAAAACCTCACCCAGAAGAACTGCCCTGACCGGAGATCGAAACCGGGTCCGCTGCGTGACAAGGTAGCACGCTACCTCGACACCACAGCGGTGGACGAGTTTTCTATTTAATGGTTAAAAAATAAATATATATTTTGTAAGTAGCAAAACCGGAACATAAATTCCTACTTAGTGAGTATTTCGTTTAGTTTGGTGCGGACTTATTTTTTTCGTGATTCTATGAAGGAAGCATACAGTCATATAAAGAATATGTTCATCGCACAACAGACGTCATGGCGCCATGCAGCTGGTTTGTGGTGTTGGTAACATTGTAATGAATTTACCGCCCAAGTGTTGACACACAGCCGTGTGCTGCTGTGATTGTAAATAATCTCTCACATATCCAAGATTTACGATGATACAATTAAATAGTGATACACGACAACTGTTCATTAGCCCGGTACACATGCACCAAGTCCTGCTCAACTCGATTCGCACCAAGTACTGCAAATGTTCTGCAGGGGTTGCATTTCAAATACATGTATGGTTGATAGCACAAGCAGTCTTATGTTATGTTTGTAGAAACAAAATGTTAAAAGTTATTAATCCATAATTATTCATCATCACCGTCGTCACTACAAATATTAGGAAAGTGCCCATTCAGACTTAATAATGCATCAGCCCAAAGTTTTCTAGGTCTTCCGACATCATGCCTTCCTCTTGCTTGATAATATAATTATTCTATGCCTTAGTAATAATAATAATAATAATAATAATAATAATAATAATAATTAATAATAATAATCGATAGATCATCGGTTGATTAAGGGGGCACGCCGTAGCGTAGTGGTTAAGACACTGAGCTACAAGCCGGAGGGTCGAGGGTTCAAGTCCCGTTGGGGTCAGAATTTTTAAACTGACCCAAACCCTCTGGCGGCACTATGGCCCTGGGGTCGACTCAGCCTCTAACGGAAATGAGTACCAGACGCTTGTTCTGGGGTAAAGGCGGCCGTCACGCAGGGCTGACAACCCGGCTGACATCAAGTGCCGATTGTCTAGAAAAAGTGGGAGCCTTAACCTCCTACTACCCCAAGGGCCTCCTGAGGCCTATTGTGGGATCACTTTACCTTTTATCGGTTGATTAATGTCTTTGACATCGTCCGATTCCCAATAGTCAATTTTGTCGGTCCATCCAATCTCCTGATTATAAATGTTTCTCCTTCATGTATAAATATATTCCCTGACTCCAGGAGGTTTAGGTCTTCCTCTGCTTCTTCTTCCCTCAGGTTTCCATTCCAAAACACATTTTGGTAGCTGATTCTCCTCCATTTGCTGGACATGTCCGTACCATCTTAATTACTGAGTTTCAATATAACTAAAATAGTGTCTTCAATCTTCATTTTCTCCCTTATAACTGAGTACCTAATTTTATCTCTTCTTGAAATTCTTGCTGACCGTATAAAATCCATTTTCGTTGTCAAAGGAACTTACTTGTTTTTGTTGTTAACGACCAAAGTTCTGCTCCATAAGTAATAATGCTCTTAACAATTGAATGATATATATTCATTTCATTTTTATTACTTATATTTTTATCCCACAATATTTCATTGAGGCAAGCAATTGCAAATTTTCCTTTATTATTTCTATTTCTTATTTCCTCTTCATAACTCCCATTTTTATTTATTTTAATTCCTAAATATGTGATCTCACTACAAGATTCTATTGTTTGTCCAGGCTTCAAAATTAAATTTTGTTCTGGTTCACCAATTGATAAATATTTTTTTTATGTTCAAAATGAATCCCCATTTTTCATATTCCTCTATTACTTTTCTAGTTATATATTCTAAATCTTCATAATCTTGTGGAATTAACAATTTAATTATCTGCAAAATGTAAGTTGTATAAAGTTTTGTTGTTTGAAATAGGAATTCCCATGCTTGGACATTTTCTCCTCCAATTCTTTAATACTTCATTTACATATATATATATATATATATATATATATATATTTATATGTAGAATAATAATAATAATAATAATAAAAATAATTTATTTATTTTGGCTGAGTTAAGGCCATAAGGTATTCTCTTCCACTAAAACAGGATAAATTACAAGTACATATTTGATAATATAACTAATTATAAAAATTCAAAATATATTAAATGTTGTAATGAAAATTTCTGTAGGCCTACAAACAACATTTTATACGATGATAATAATAATAGCAATAATAATACGTATGATGATGATGATGATGATGATGATAATAATAATAATAATAATATAGTATAGATACGATAAATTATACGAGAAACACCAATTGATATATGTACCTCACACTGCGTAATGACGAAGTTGAGGTTGGAGAAAATATAAATGTAGATTTATTTTAAAAGGTGTTAATTGAAAGTTTTAAAATAATTAATCTAGGAAGTACGCAGTAGACGCGTTCACGAGCCTTCCTGGCTCCACCCCTACGCAAAACTGTGTATTTTGAATTATCCAGATCATTATTCATAAAAAAAGTACTGAAAAATTAATCGATCCTGGACGAGTTTCAGCTTAAAATAGACATTAAATACTATTTTTAAAGAACATTCCGAAATAATAAAGCTACTGAAATTGCTCACTAAAATATTTTTAAAATGTCTTACAGATCTTTGTCGATCCTGTCTAAAGGACACCAAAAATTGCCACAACAAAATAAATGTGTGTAACTGCATGCGCGTGTCATATTCTTTCGGAACCAAACTCGGCATATAGTTCATTAACCAGAAAAATTGCAACTTAAGGATTGGGGATTAGTCCGAAGTGAAAATTTAAAAATTGATCTAGCGGCCGTAATTTTCGAATTTTCGTAACGAAACTCGATATTTTATATGGAAATAAAGTTAAGAATGTGTTCAATCTATTCCGATCATTAAAGTTGGGGTTTACCTAAAACCTGAAATTGAAACCCGCCTCGTAACCTCCATGGGGGGGCACTTGTTTAAGGGAATACGTTACAAACCGGAAGGTCGAGAGTTTTGAGTCCCGGTTGTGTAAAGATTTTTAAACTGACCCAATCCTTCTGGTGACACCATGGCTCTGGGGTCGACTCAGTCTCTAACAGAAATGAGTACCAGACGCTTAGACTGGAAGTAAAGGCGGCCGTCATGATGCCAATCAAATGCCGATTATTTAGGAAAACTGGGATCCTTAACCCCATATTATTCGTAGGGTCTCATATGGCCTGTAGTGGGATCACTTTACCTTTACCTTGTAGCCTCCATGTTTGTTTTCTCGCAATGTAATTCTATACATATTATCTAAATGAAAAAATAAAAACACATTCCGTAATTCACAAAAATCGGTACTTAATCTGCTTGCTGAGGAATTCGCTTTGTTAATTTACGAAATTCCTTCGTTATAGAAAGAATATATCTAACGCAAATAACACTGAGCAACAAAAGATAAACTTTTTTTTTTGTCTCAGAAAGAAAAATATATGATTCTGGTAGTATTTTTTCTCCTGAATTCAAATATGATATCGGCCTTTCTACATCATGCAAAGGTTTCCGAGAGACAGGAATTTATAATTTCAAACACTTTAATATTTTCTACATTCGTAATTACACAATATTCGAATATTCGGACTCACCTAGAAAGTAAGTAATGACGATTATCTGCTATATTTCGCCTGTGGAGCATCCTTCTTGATGGTCCAACAATAATCGGCCAGCATATTAGAATTCCATTTTCCTTGATATCTCTTTTCCATAGCTGAAATCTTCTGAGTTAGCTCACTTGGTTTTACTTTACAATGGACAAATGGACGAAAAAAGTTTATTAAAATATAATTATTTAAATCCATTAATTGAAATTGAAATAAAAAAAACTGTGGGTGATGGAGAAATTAAGAATACATTTGAAAACACGATTAAAAACTCCATTAAATACAACTATTGGTACTCATGAGACAAAAAATCATGTTGACCAGTGTTATTAAATCTAAATAATATTTTCGTTAACTGTCTTTCATTCTTGTAGAAACATATAGCGCCTAAAATGGATCAAATGTTTCAGCCTGAATATACTGTTTTAATATCATTTTGATTTGTGACAGTACGTGCAAGGAAGGAAGTGTAACAGGAAATTTTTCTCTCTTATGAAAGAGGATTAGAATAATGGCCTAATTCCCCGGTTGACGATGTTTCCGGAGATTTTAATTTGTCGTAAGGTGAATTCTAGCAAATTTAAGTGACATTTCATTTTCGAGTAGGAGCTAGCTTTTACGATGCGTTGACCTAAAACATCTATACATTTTTTCGTAAAAATAATATTCTCATTTTACGTCTAGCAGCACGACGAATTTATGGACCCTTTGGGGAATTATATCATCATCATCATCATCATCATCATCATCACTCCAGGGATTAGGTTCCGACTTCATAATGCATCAGCCCAACGTCTTCTAGGTCTTCCAACATCACGCCTTCCTCTTGCTTGATAATTTCTTGCTAACAATGGATATCTCTCCTTACTCATTCCATCCATGTGATCAATCCATTTCTGTCTGTAATTCGTGACTTTATCCAATAAAGGCTGTACTTTCAATTATTCTCTTATATCCTCATATCTTATTCTATCAAGTCTTGTACATCATTTTACTTGTCTTAGGAACCGCATCTCTCCCGTCTGTATTCTATCCTTCTGTATTTTCACTGGAGCCCAAGTTTCACATCCATACGACATTGTGGGAAGGGAATTATATATGAATCAAATTATACTTTCTTTGGTTTTATAAAGATGTATTCTGTAAATCAGCAAGACCATAGATGAAATTAATATACCAGCAGTTACATTAAAAACTATTGGTCATCAATGATATTGAAGTTATGAATATTCAGATTTTAGGGAATTAGATATGAATCAAATTCTTACTTACTTACTTACTCACTGGCACTATCGAACCCGTAGGTTCATGGCCGCGCGGACATAAGCTCTCCATACATCCCTATCCTGAGCTAATGCTTTCCAATCATTCCCTGTATAATCTACTTCCCTCAAATCATAGTTAATGTTGTTCTCCCACCTCATTCTTGGTCTACCAACTGGGCGTTTTCCTTCTGGCTTTCCTACAAGAAGTTTCCATGCACGTCTTTCATTCCCCATACGTGCAACATGTCCTGCCCATCGCAGTCTACGAGACTTAACTGCTCTTATTATATCTGGCTTCCTATAATGGCCATGTAGTTCATTGTTATGTAGTCTTCTCCATTCACCTATCTGTTCATCTCTCTTTGGTCAAAAATTTTCCTAAGAACTTTATTCTCAAATACTCGTAATCTCCTTTCCTCCCTTAAAGTAAGAGTCCATGTTTCGCACCCATATAATATAACTGGTAGAATAATAGTTTTATATATTTTCAGCTTAACGTTTTTTGAAAGGAGTTGGGACATCAAAAGTCTCTGCAATGCATAATAGCATGCATTTCCAGAATTATGCTTTCAAGTCTTATACGAGAATTTTCCGGAAGAAGCTGGAGGGAAAATTTTCTATAGGATCGTAACAGGCCTTGGCCTAATACTTGGAAGGAAGAAGAAGAAGAAGAGCCTATGTATAATATCTTTGTGCATCTCATTCCTATTTGTGATTATTGTTCCTAGGTATTTGAATTCAGCCACTTCCTCAAAATTTCCCTCATTTGTCATTAGCTGCCCATTTCCATTATATACTGAATTTCTACTTGTGACCATATGAATGAATCAAATTCTATTTCATAAAATCTGAATATTCATAACTTGAATACCATTGAAGACCAATAGTTTTTAATGTAACTGCTGGTCTATTAATTTCATCTATGGTCTTGCTGATTTGCAGAATACATCTTTATAAAACCAAAGAAATAGCATTCCGAATCACCGATCCAATATGTAGCAAAACATTTTAAAGCAAGATATTAAATATAAAATTGGTACCTGGTAAGTCAGTCGTCCTCAATTAAATTATTAAACTTCATCAAGTAGTTCCAATTGTACAACCTATACAACAACATCAGTACCAGTTAAAATGCAGAAGATGAAACATTATTTTTGAAAGGCCTCCATATTGGAACTTCTTGATGAAGGTTAGTAATTAGTTGAGGACGACTGACTTACCAGGTACAAATTTTATAATTAACATCTTATTACATAACCTCAACTGTGCTTTATATGAATTTTAAAAATGTTGATTTTAGAGGGAGAACGATCTTAATATAAAACACACAATATTTTCACAAATATTCTTTTTCTTCTTCTTCCTTTCGCTCTACTGTCCTCTAAGAACCTTTAGCTCCTTCATAACATCTGCCCATTCTTCTCTATTACTAGCTTTCTGTCTCCACCTTTTCACTTTCAGTTGTCTTAAGTCTTCTTCAACCTTATCTAAACATCTCAGTTTCTGTCTTCCAACTTTTTGTCTTCCTTCCTGTTTCCCTTCTAAAATCTTTCTTGCACCCACAACACATGTCCTACCCATTCCAGTCTCTCTATTCTAATATCTCTTACCAGATCTAAATCCCTATATCATCATGTTCAACAACAAGTATTAAGCACAATGGATTATTCCGATCTCATTATTAGGTCGAATTGGTCCTTCCATCTCTTCAATGGTCTTCCCAACAATCTTCTCCCTTTTGGTTTATAATTATGCATTCTTCTTGGTATGCGCTGTTCATTCATTCGCAATACGTGCTGAAGGTAAGCATTTTGGTAGTATTTTATTCTTTCACAGAGATTAAATATGTTAAGTTCTATTCTTATATCTTCGTTTTTCTTTTTATCGGTCCTTTGGTATCCTGCATTGATCTCAACATCTTCATTTCTGCAGCCTCTATTTGTTTACTATCTGCCTTTGTTAATGTCCAGGTTTCACATCCATAGCTGAGAGATGGAACTGCCAATACTTTGTAAAATTTTAAAATAGTTTCTTTTCTAGTTTTATTCAATAAAGTACGTTTAATTGTGCCACATATATAATTGAATCGTTGTATTTTAGTGTGATTATCCCTATATAATTCTTTAAATTCCTGGATCGTTCTAATTCTCGATATATATTGTTCCTGTACTGCTCCATATATCTTCCTTAATATTTTTTCTTTCCCATTTATTTAATATGCACTTATCATTTTCTGATAATGACTATGTTTCGCTTAGAAACATAACTATTGGTTTTATATCTTTTAATTTTTGCTATCCTACTTATTGTTCTTGACTTAAAAAAACTGTTTTAATGCATAAAAACGTCTATTGCCCATTGTAATCCTTGCTCGAACCTCTTCACATAACTTTTTTTTTTTTTGGTAATAAGAGAACCTAGGTATTTAATACTATAAACTTCCACAAATTTTTGACCATCCAGGACTATATATGAGGTTGGATTTACTTCTACTCTTGATATTTTCATGTTTTATCCTCGTTTATGACTTACCCTGTCTTCCAAAACCCTTGCTTTACAAATATTAGACTTAATAAATAATAATGTTGAGTGATTCCGGGTTATGTGGCCGTGGTCCATAGTTGGTGTTGATACCAGAACGTTTCGCCCTCAACTGCGGAGGGCATCTTCAGTGGCGAGTGCTTCTAGGCGTGTTTCCTGGTCGGAAGATCTACTTAGAGTGAGCGCTGCGGACGTTGTGGACGTTGTATTAGTGGTGGGTGCAGGGTGAGTGGGCGTGGCTCTTGCTGATTGGCTAATGGTCGTCTCCTTGTTGTCCCTAGTGTTAATGCATTTATTTTCTAGTGTATGATACCAGGCCTTAGCCAGTTTGATACCTTCCTCTTTTCTGTTGATATTTACCTTATGCTTGTATATTTCTATAGCCTCTCGGTATAATCTAGGGAAATAGTAGGAAGTTGTGGCCAAAACTTGTGTATCGTCGAATAGAATCTGGTGTCCATTCATAATGGCAGGAAACACGCCTAGAAGCACTCGCCACTGAAGATGCCCTCCGCAGTTGAGGGCGAAACGTCTGGTATCAACACCAACTATGGACCACGGCCACATAACCCGGAATCACTCAACATTATGATTACCGGCCGTGAAAGCCTGCATTCAACTATTAATAAATAATATTTTAAAACGACATTTTGTACAAAAACATTCAAGACTCAAATTATATAAAACTTTCGCCCTCCCAACTTTCCTGTATGAAAGTGAAATCTAGGCTCTAAAAAAGAAAGACATCACCAGATTAAGAGCTGCAGAGATTAGATTCATTGCGTAAGTTGTATCCATTGAATCTGTCCGAGTTTCATATTCGCACTTGAGACTTCTGAGTGATTTTTTTTATTTGGGTGGGTTACCAGCCCAACCGCAAAACCCCTAACCTGGAGGACCAGAGTTTAATTTCGGAGTTGTCTTTCTCCTAGACAGACTGCCTTACAAGGCTATAGATCTCTGTCTGCCCCCAGCATCTGGTTTTATGGCGCCAGTAACTCGCCATTCACCCTCCATCTTCAGTAAAAACAGTCCCACCACGTGAAGGTAGATGGAAGGGTTTGGTAGAGAGAGGCTATATTTTGCGCTGACTATTTGGAGCTTTTTTGTAGAGTCTGAGAGCTCGAACTCAGATCCGCCCCAGTCATTATCTATCCTTTAGGGAAAGAACATTAAGGGGCAGTTTCACCAAGAGAGGTAACTGTATTACGCCAGTTTAAGCTATGCATTATACATGGGAAAAACTGGCGTAATACAGTTACCTCTGTTGGTGAAACAGATCCTTAGACAGAATGGACAATACAAGATTACCCAAAAAGATCAACACCTACAAGCCACATGGAAAAAAATCTTTGGGACGGCCAAGGAAAGATGGACTTGAGACCGGAACAGGTCGCATTCACCTAATCCTGGAAAGGAAGAAGAAGAAGAAGAAGAAGAGATTACATTCAGGCGCCGAACTGGTGGACATACTCTAATCGACAATCAGAGAAATGAAGATATTTTAAAGGAACTCCACATGCTAACTTTAGAAGAAAAGCTATGCACCTACAGAGACAGATGGCTGCAACATGTATCACGAATGTCACTAACTAGGATCCCTAATGCAAGTTCTTCAGTATCATCCACGAGGATGACGACCTGGACGTCCACAAACACGACTTTTAGACCCTGCCTAGTTGAGACCAAAACGTGTCAACATTGACTTTACTTACTTACTGGCATTATCGAACCCGTAGAGGTTCATGGTCGCACGGACATAAGCTCTCCATACATCTCTATCCTGAGCTACTGCTTTCCAATCATTCCCTGTATAATCTACTTCCTTAAAATCATAGTTAATGTTATTCTCCCACCTCATTCTTGGTCTACCATTTGGGCGTTTTCCTTCTGGTTTTCCTACAAGAAGCTTATATGTACTCTTTCATTCCCCATTAAGTGCCACATGTCCTGCCCATCGCAGTCGACGAGACTTAACTGTACTTATTATATCTGGCTTCCTATAAAGACCATGTAGTTCATTGTTTAGTAGTCTTCTCCATTCACCTGTCTGTTCATCTCTCTTTGGTCCAAAATTTTTCCTAAGTACTTTATTCTCAAATACTCGTAATCTCCTTTCCTCGCTTAAGTAAGAATCCATGTTTCGCACCCATATAATATGAACTGGTAGATTAAGAGTTTTATTAATTTCAGTTTAACGTTTTTGAAAAGTGTTGGACATCAAAAGTGTCTGTAATACATAATAGCACACACAGCTTAATTTTATTCGTTAAATAGTCTTAACAAATGCCACTCTTGATTTCCAAATCCTCTAGATAAATCCACTAGTCACTTCGTGAGTCGAGAATTTATCGATAATTTGGAAATCACTCGCCCACACACAGACACCACACACGCACGCACGCACGCACGCAAGCACGCACACAAGCACGCACGCACACGCACACACACACACACACACACACATATATATATATATATATATATATACATATATATATATACATATATATATATATATATACATATATATATATACATATATATATATATACATATATATATATATATATATATATGATATGAAAAGAAAAATGAATGCTTGAGTTGGGATTTGAACCCGAGTCTCTAAACTCTGTACGTTTAGCGCTCTAACCAACTGAGCTACTCAAGAATTCCAACACAAAAATACATCTTTCTTATATATGTAGTATTCTCAATTCACACAAGAGGTAGTGGGAATTCGTTCCAACACCATCTAGTGGCCAACATAACAGTTAAGCAATTTTTAAAGAGAATATTTACATTATATCAGTAACGCTTGTATATTTAGATGTTATAACTATATTTTTGACATTTGGCAATGAAGGCAAATATGATATGAAAAGAAAAATGAATGGTTGAGTCGGGATTTGAACCCGTGTCTCTAAACTATATATATATATATATAGTGGAAAGCAACGGGAAGCTACCACACCTACAATTCCCTAGTAAAGCTGCAAAGCATAGCATGAAAATGCTATGATTGCAATGAAAGACCTGCCCTCGGGCAGAATTACTATGGACATATATATATATATATATATATATATATATATATATATATATATATATATTATATATAATACCTTCATTCTATCGGAAATCACTAATAATTACACATTGTTTATATATTTATTTATTCCCGAACGATTGTTGTTCGTATTTTACGTGTCTTTTGGCTTTAATAAGTAATCCCCTAAGCTCCATGTGTGGATATACATATAGGCGCTATATGCAGACATGACAATAAATAATGGAATATTGAATTGAAAATCGAACCCTCCATAGGATTGATTTATAGAGTTATTCCACAATTAATTATACTGCGTGTTTTATCCGCATTTGAATATTGTTTTAAAAATAAGGTTACATATTGTCCTTCATAGAAGCGGGCTTGATTCCCCCAGAGCTAAATGATGTCATTACAAAGAGAATAGATAATGAGTTTATCTGAATAATTATACGTACCACAGCCGCTGGGGAATCCCTGAAGTAATTACTGGCACTGCTATTTGTGACATTAATGAGCAAATCTTGCTAGTAATCTCACACAATAAGTCTGATATTAATACAGTTTTATGTATGGCTTACTATATTTAAAATTAAAGTTTCCTTATTAATAGCATAATGAATAGTAGCAAATGGCACCAGCGCTAAATATACTATTTTAAATTGAGAATTAGTAGTAGCGCCGCGGTGATCTAGCGGTTATGTTCCTTGCCTCTAGTCCCTAAGAGTAGCGGTTGAAACCCGGACGGAGTCAATGGATTTTTATAATGGGAAATACAAGGGACAAGTCCTCCGGTAGGAAGTATAAACCGAGTCTAAGGATTTTTTGCTAGTAAAAGGACCTCAAGCCTGAAAAAAAAGTAGCCACTGTGCAAAATTGAACCGACTTTCCACCATCCAAGTATTACCTTAGTTGCCTATTGGATATCCCTTGAGGTGACCGGTGACCACTCACGAAATCTGTATGGAAATATATACGTAACTAAATCATATTTAATAAGCTAATGATCTTCTTGGTAACTATTTAACTCATGCCCCAAATGGGAGTTAATGACCAATCACATTTCAATGAATTTCATTTACAACCAATCACAGTAATTTTCACCTCGATTTTTTCAGTTTAATTGTATCACTATAAAATGAAGCTCCTCCTTTTTAACATTCTCAATAGGTCGTAGCATTATTTTGCAGTGACCCCATGTGGCTGCCAGATTGTATATATAGTGCACGAATGTAACCTGATCGCGGTTACGGGAGTTAATATAAAAACATTCGTAGCAATTGATTATACCAAAAAAAAAAATAAAACACCGTTTGCACTTTATTAAACGTATTTTTTCCCAGGTAATAACATTCCAGAAAAAATATAATTAACATATTTACACCATAGGACATCAGAAATTAATTAATACACAGTTTGATATGTTTCATTTTTTCTCCACTAGGGTGCATTCTTACAATACTGCGATCCTTTGCCAATAAATAATAATATCTGATTGCAGTGACTATTTAACTCATGCCCCAAATGGGAGTCAATGACCAATCACGTTTCAATGATTTCTGTTTTACAACCAATCAGAGTCGTGTTTCACCAAATATTTATCAGTGTTATAATTACCATATTAAAGAAAGCTCCTCCTTACAATATTGCGTTCCTTTGGCAATAAATAGTATGATCTGGTTGCAGTGATTGACAAAAGAAGTAGTAGAAGCGTACCTATCGTTTCTCATTTGTTTTCAAACAACGCCGTTTACATTAAATATATAAATATTTTAAAATAACTATAGTTAAATAATGATTTGTGAGTAAACAGCTTAATTTTATTCGTTAAATAGTCATAACAAATGCCACTCTTGATTTCCAAATTCTCTAGATAAATTCACTCCTCACTTCGTGAGTCGTGAATTTATCGATAATTTGGAAATCACTCGTGGCATTACTTATGATAAACAAGTGAAACATAACGTTTCTCATTTGTTTTCAAACATCGCCGTTTACATTAAATGTATAAATATTTTAAAATAACTATATTTAAATAATGATTTGTGAGTAAACAGTTTAATTTTATTCGTTAAATAGTCCTAACAAATGCCACTCTTGATTTCCAAATTCTCTAGATAAATTCAATCCTCACTTCGTGGGTCGTGAATTTATCGATAATTTGGAAATCACTCGTGACATTACTTATGATATAATCATAAACCACATAATCAATGTATCCAATTCACCAATTAAAAATTAATAGAGTCAACATGTTTCAATAGCGAAGCGGTCATTTTCAACACTAAATATTGACTTAAGACGAACATGGTAAATGAATAAACAGAATACAATTAAAAACAAACCACATCACATAACATGGTCACACGTAAACTGCATGACATAACAAAACTATTCCTTTTTTCTTTCAATTAAAGAAGGGTGCTGTGTATGGAATAGGGCCCCTCTCTTTATTTATCATTTCGTCCTTATTTTTATAGATTTATAAATTTTCAAGGATGTTAAGGAATTTGAAATTAATGACCGAACGAACCAGCGTAAGGTTACTTTTATCGATAACATGACCAAACCTGCTCTACTATACGGAAGTGAATGCTGGACACTTCGAGCAAAAGATAAATCCCGCATTAATAGTTCACAAATGAGATTCCTCCGATCACTAACTGGAGTAACATTAAGGGATAGAATGAAAAGTGATGAGATAAGGATGCAGTGAAATAGTAGGGAAATGGTTGAACATATACAAAATTATCAGATTAAATGGTTCCAACACGTCCAGAGATTGTCAAATTCCCGTTTACCAAAGATGATTTACCACCTCAACCCTAAAGGCAAAAGAGACCTCGGAAGACCCTTCAACCGATGGAAAGATCAGTTTTTGTAGTCGCAGAACGGGCATCATCACCCAATACTGCATTCGGAAGAAGAAGAAGATAACATGATCGTAATCAGACAAACAAGAATATCTATTTTAACCAGATTCAATAAACATATTGCACATTTTAGATTCAATAGAACTGAAAAATCTGGAGCTGCTCAGCATATTTCTGATTACGGTCATGTTATCGATAAAAGTACCTTAGGCTGGTTCGTTCGGTCATCAATTTCAAATTTCTTGACGTCCTTGAAAGTTTAGAAATCTATATAGATACTTACTTACTTACTCACTGGCACTATCGAACCCGAAGGTTCATGGCCGCGCGGACATAAGCTCTCCATACATCCCTATCCTGAGCTAATGCTTTCCAATCATTCCCTGTATAATCTACGTCCCTCAAATCATAGTTAATGTTGTTCTCCCACCTCATTCTTGGTCTACCAACTGGTCGTTTTCCCTCTGGCTTTCCTACAAGAAGCTTTCATGCACGTCTTTCATTCCCCATACGCGCAACATGTCCTGCCCATCGCAGTCTACGAGACTTAACTGTTCTTATTATATCTGGCTTCCTATAAAGACCATGTAGTTCATTGTTATCTAGTCTTCTCCATTCACCTGTCTGTTCATCTCTCTTTGGTCCAAAAATTTTCCTAAGAGCTTTATTCTCAAATACTCGTAATCTCCTTTCCTCCCTTAAAGTAAGAGTCCATGTTTCGCAGCCATATAATATAACTGGTAGAATAATAGTTTTATATATCTTCAGCTTAACGTTTTTTGAAAGGAGTTGGGACATCAAAAGTCTCTGCAATGCATAATAGCACGCATTTCCAGAATTGAGTCTATGTTTCATTTCTTTGTGCATCTCATTCCTATTTGTGATTATTGTTCCTAGGTATTTGAATTCAGCCACTTCCTCAAAATTTCCCTCATTTGTCATTAGCTGTCCATTTCCATTATATACTGAATTCCTACGTGTGACCATATATTTAGTTTTACTGATATTTACTTCCAGTCCTAATTTCTTAGTGTTACTCAATAGTGTGTGCGTGTTGGCCTTTAATATCTCCTCGCTATCGGCCAATAGTACTACATCATCAGCAGAAACTAACAGCTTATTAATACCATTGAGTTGTAAGCCTTCCTCATTCTCTAAAGATTTAATGGCATGCTCTAGTACAAAAATTATAAATAAAGACAAGGACCCTATTTCATACAGCGCCCTCTTTTCTTTAATTGAAAAAAAGAGGATTAGGTTTAATGTCATACAGTTTAAATACAATTGACTGACATGTGACGTAGTTTGTTTTTAATTGAATTCTGTTTATTCATTTACAATGTTTGTCTTTAGTCAATATTTAGTCTTGTAAATGAGAGCTTTGCTGCTGAAACATTTTGTCTCTTTTAATTTTTAATTGGTGAATTGGATACATTAACTACATGTTTTGTAACTAAATCAGTTCAGCACGATACTATACAACTACTTCCTCTTAATGAATGAATGGATGGAATTTACTGTTTTTTTTTTTCAAAAGAAAGGAGATACATATGTATTTACATTGCGCACGTGCCTGCTTAGCCGTACGTGCATTATTTTTCCATGAATAAAAAAAAAACAAAACAAAAATAATCAATTGAGTTGGTGTTTACTTGATGAAAATCCATATATATATATATATATATATATATATATATATATATATATATGGTATGATAAGAAAAATAAATGCCTGGACGGGATTCGAACCCGGATCTCTGAGTCTGTACCTCAGCGTAATATCCATTACACTACCAGGCGAATCCAATTCAAACACTTATTTTTCTTATATATGTATTATACTCTCCATTATTACTAGATGTCGCGAGAACACTGTCTTCACTGCCATCTAGTAGCTGACTATATCAAGTAAGCAAATTAAAGAGAATATTTATTTTACTTTATAGCAGTGACGCTTTATCGATGTTATAATTAAATCTTTAACATTGAGCAATGCAAGCTTAATATGGTATGATAAGAAATATATATATATATATATATATATATATATATATAAAATAAAAATAAAAATAAAACTTAGTTTTATTTGATTTTCATATTTATTAAGATATAATTCAGTGACAGCTGTTTCGGTACACTGTACCTTCTTCATACATATTAACAAATTAATTAACTTAAAGCAATTATCTTAACATAATTTGTTAACATGTCTGAAGAAGGTACAGTGTACCGAAACATCTGTCACTGAATTATATCTTAATAAATACAAAAACCAAATAAAACTAAGTTTTATTTTTATTTAATTAATAAAACAAAAATAATCATAATATAAACAAATCCCTACATGGCTACACAAGTGTATCAAAACAATGAATACATATACTTCCCCTTAATGAAACCTAGGGGCTATGAAGTTTTGAGGTTAAGAGTTATGGAAAATGTTTTGCAGGACGAATTCTTGCGAGTTTGACAATCAATTTAGTATCAACTAATTTACGAAATTTTATCAATCTATTTGTGTGACCTGAAAGTACATCAATACTTGATCACAGACAATGTAACAAGAATGTAAATTATTTCTATCTACTTTAGTAAAGCGAACTAAAAGGAAAATTAATACATAAAGTTATTCAGCTACAGGGTATGAACGCCCCTGGGAGCCGTAGAGATTAGAAACTTGTAAACTGTAGGAACGCAATGTGGTGAAAACCGCTTTCACCCTAAGGGAAATACCCTCAGAGCCTCGCGGTCTGGAAACTTAGCAAGTCCTTCTGGAGGGTAGCCATTTTGGAAATATCCACACTTCTAACATCAAGGTGGTTTCCTGCACAACCATTTCTTAATTACTTTAAAGAGAACATTGGAATTATAGTTATTATGATCTGAATACAACGGGAACCAGCCGCCGCGCCGCGCTGGAGAAAATAAATAAAACTAAATAAACTGATTATCAAATACCACGAGTTTGGGTCAGAAATTATCAACTAACTAGCATATTCGCGCTAACGAACTCGGAGCTTCATGGATAAGCAGACATAAGTTCTCCATACACCTCTATCCTCAGCTAATGTTCTCCAACCCTCCCCTGTATATTTCACCTCCCTCAAATGATGGATAATTTTATTCTCCCATATCATTCTATTTCCTACGTGCTTTCCCTAAGATTTTCCTACAACAAATTTCCATGCCTATCTTATATTCCCCATTAGCTAATACCCGGCGTGCGCTGCTACTCCTAAATAAATGTTAATGTGTCTTTACCACCAGCCGAGTGCTGTTATGCTTTTCCGGGAATCTGCTTATCCCGATCTTCTTGCCATCAATGAAATACAAAAATGGTTATTGTGAGTTATCCATAGAAGTTAAACATATGCTGTCGCGGACTTTTTTGTAGAGGTTTTTGAGATATTCAATTATGTGTACATTAATTTGGTGTATTTGTTATGGTTTAGGCAACGTAAGCCATTTAAGCATCAAAACAGGGACTTTATTTCACGTTTTTCACTATAAATGGTGATTTTTAGCGGTGAAGGGGTTGAGTATTACAACTCTCTTATATCCTATGTTCATCCCCGGAACATCCTGAACATTTTTCAAAAAGCCCCACCTCAGTCGGATGAACGGAATGGCAGAGCACGCTTGCCCGGGAATCTACACTGCTCAAAACAATTAGAGGAACACTTGTAATAAATTGAATAAGTAATTGTTTTTAAAGCTGTGATGTTGAAAGTTGGACAATATGTAATTGAATTATTAATTTTATCATTGGATACAAATTTTAAACATCCATGGCCTAAATACAGAGAAATTACCTCAAATAACAAATATAGAGACATTTTTATTTTGGAAGGCACTGGCCACTTCTAATTGGTAAGCTTCCTGATGTTGCTATAGTGACGAATGTTGATTATTGCCTTGTTTATTGAAGTCTCTGACAAAATGAGGCATTTAAATGAGTTTGAAGTGTATCATGCTCTACATCTTTTACGACAAGGTCAATCTCTGCGACAAGTGGCTAGAGAGCTTGGGGTTTCTCCTTCCGTGGTGTCCAGGTTACGCAACAGGCACAGAGAGACAGGTCAGTATTGTAGAAGACGTGGCCAGGGCCGTAAATTTAAAACAAGCCCCCAGGATGACAGATACGTTGTTCTTTCTGCTCTTCGACAGCGTACAAAAACTGCAAAAGACCTGCAGAATGACCTTCATATGGCTTCCGGAATCCGGGTTTCAGACCAAACCATAAGGAACAGATTAAGGAAAGAGAATATTCGTCCAAAAAGGCCCGTTAAAAAACCACGCTTAACAAATGGGCATAAGGCAGCAAGACGTACGTATGCTGAAAACCATGGTGATTGGAATCTGAACCAGTGGGAGTCTGTGCTCTTCTCGGACGAATCCAGGTATCGTCTTACACGTTGTGATGGTCGATTGAGGGTGTGGGGACGGCCAGGAGAAAGATTTTCTGCAGAGGCTGTACAGGAAATTGATAGATTCGGAGGAGGTTCCATAATGGTGTGGGCCGGAGTTATGTACAACAATCATACAGACCTTGTACTTGTTCCCCAGCGACTGAATGCTGTCCGGTATATCGAGCACGTTCTGGAAGAGCATGTAGTACCTGCTGCCATTGGAGTAGGCCCTGGATTTCTGTTTATGCAGGATAATGTCAGGGCACATTCTGCGGCTGTCACCAGGGATTTCCTGAGGAGGAATGAAATTGAGGTAATGGAGTGGCCAGCGGTCAGCCCAGACCTCAACCCTATTGAACACTTGTGGGATCTTCTAGACAGGAAGGTCAGGAACCGACATCAAGCTCCACAAACTCTGCAGCAACTTGGAGATGCTCTGAAGGAGGAATGGGAGAATATCCCGCAAGAGGAAATCCAGAATATTATTGGGAGCATGCCACGAAGGTGCCAAAGTGTCATCGAATGTCGCGGAGGCCATACACGATACTAACTCTATATAACGAGTGTTTAACTTTGAAAAATAAGCACAAGATTCAATTGCTTACATAGCGGAATTATTTGAAAAGTTAATTGTCAGCGTTATTCATTTGTTTTTACTGACATGAGCAATAAATAAATAAATAAATAAATACATAAATACATAACCAAAAATAATGTACTTCATTAATTTCATGTTTGTACCTTTATCCAATGAAAAAATATTTGCATATTTCCTAGTGTTCCTCTAATTGTTTTGAGCAGTGTATTTATCCCGATCTTCTTGATCAAAAAGACAAAAATTGTCATTGTGAGTTATCCGTAAAAGATAAACATATGCTGTCGCGCATTTCTTGGAGAGTTTTTTGAGATATTCAATTCTGTATACATTAATTTAATGTATTTGTTATGGTTTAGGCAGCGTAAGCCATTTAAGCGTCAAAATAGGGACTTTACTTCACGTTTTTCACTACAAAGGGTGATTTTTAGGTGTGAAGGGGTTGAATATCACAACTCTCTTATAGCCTGTGTTCATTACGGGAATCTCCTGAACATTTTGAAAAAAACCTATCGCAATCGGATCAACGGTACGGCCGCGCATAAAGTACGGACAAACAAAAAAACATACAAACAAACGAAGATTCATTTTAATTAGATCAGTAAAATATGTCCTGCACATTTCACTCTACGAAACTTACCAAACTCTTTGGCATTATCGAATGCTTAGTTACGTGGTCGCTCGGACATAAGTTCTCCTGAACTAATGTTTTCCAATCGTTCCTTGAATAATTTACCTCCTCCAAATCATGGATAATGTTATTCTCCCACTTTATTCTTGACCTATCTACTGGAAGCATTCCCTCGTGCTTTCCTAGAAGAAGTTTCCCGGGAGCTATGCCGGCGATATCTTTGCTGCCGAAAGGGGTACCCTTGCCGGAAAGTCAAAGGCGAAAAATAGCCTTGGTCGAAAGAGTGACGATCTTTCATAGCAAAAATGTAACCGTCCAGAAACGCGGACGTAGGTTCCACTGGGGTAAAATGTTCCGGTAAAATAGTTACTCATTCGGATATCCCGGAGGAAACTATTACAGGGAATCCATGATAAAGGCCTACATAATAATAATAATAATAATAATAATAATAATAATAATAATAATAATAATAATAATAATAATAATAATAATAATATAATAATAATAATAAACAACGTCACGGCTTAGGCCCTGTGGCCCGTTCCGACTTCAAGAGATTTGGTCTTTCCATCTAACAAATGGTCTTCCTTGACTTTTCTAGATCCTGTGGGTCTGTAGTTTAAAATCATTTTAGAAGGTCTATTTTCTGGCATTCTTAGCAGATGTTCGTACCAATTTTGTCTTTGTTTGTCAATTTTATCCGTCAATTTAAACATTTTTAATTGATCTTATCTCAGAACTTCTTTTCTGTTCCATAAGAGTGTAGCCTGCCGTTGGCCTTAAAAATCTCATCTCCGCTGCCTCTATTCTTTTCCTATCTGAACGAGTCAAAGTCCAATTTTCACTGCCATAGATAATAGTAGGAACGGCCATGACTTTATAAAATTTCAGTTCAGTATAATAATAATGATCATGATAATAATAATAATGATGATAATGATAATAATAATAATAATAATAATAATTTTTTTTATTATTCCGGCTTTTACAATGAATATACATTTTTCCGATACCCATGTTCACAGTTAACTACACATTTGTTTCAACACATTTTTCCATTCCTGTCCATCCATAGGCCTATATCTTCTTCTATTTCCCATTCCCTCTTAGTTTCATTGATTCCCTGAATCTACGTAATAGTTGGTCTACCCTTCTTTTTCCTTCCCTGTGGTTCCCAATCCATGATTATCTTAGGTAGTCATCCTTCTTCCATTCTTCTAATGTGTCCGTACCAATTTAATTGTTTCTCCTTTATGAAATCTAATATTGAATATCGTACCTGCATTTTTTCTTTTATATATGAATTTCTGATTTTATCCTCCCTGGATAATAATAATAACAACAATAACATATAATAATAATAATAATAATAATAATAATAATAATAATAATAATAATAATAATAATAATAATAATAATAATAATAATAATAATAATAATAATAATATCAATAACAATAATAATAATAATAACAATAATAATAATAATAATAATAATAATAGCGAGCGGTTGGCATAAGCTGGAGTTTCATTAGACTCGTATTTTTCCTAGGGATTTGAGCCTCTTTATCAACAGTAATCTAACAAGAGGTTGTGTTTTTCTGAAAAAATCACTAGCGATTTTGTCTCAACCTCGCGTTGGATTTGAAGTGACTATTGAGCGAATAATACAACATCAGAAGCTAAAAATAATTATGTTTAATATTTACCAAATGTGAGGTTATGTATTCCGATCTCACTTCCGGGCAATTTCTAATCCGGCTGTATAGTTATAAGTAGCATATCTTTACTGTTAAATCTCTTTGGGCTTGGGAAAAATCAATAACAGATGATTGTATGAGAAATACTTATTAATAATAACGCAGATTCATTAAAGAACATTTAATAAATTTTAGAGCAACAGAACTAACTTTTTGGTAACTTTTTAAGTTGTTTTCTTTTGGAATTTCCTCGGGTACTATATCGATCGTACATTGCTGAATCGATATCCTTGTCAAAGAAGTTAATTTGCGGAGATATCTCTCATTGCTGAATCGATATCCTTGTCAAAGAAGTTAATTTGCGGAGATATCTCTCATTGCTGAATCGATATCCTTGTCAAAGAAGTTAATTTGCGGAGATATCTCTCATTGCTGAATCGATATCCTTGTCAAAGAAGTTAATTTGCGGAGATATCTCTCATTGCTGAATCGATATCCTTGTCAAAGAAGTTAATTTGCGGAGATATCTCTCATTGCTGAATCGATATCCTTGTCAAAGAAGTTAATTGCGGAGATATCTCTCATTGCTGAATCGATATCCTTGTCAAAAGAAGTTAATTTACGGAGATATCTCTCATTGCTGAATCGATATCCTTGTCAAAGAAGTTAATTTGCGGAGATATCTCTCATTGCTGAATCGATATCCTTGTCAAAGAAGTTAATTTACGGAGATATCTCTCATTGCTGAATCGATATCCTTGTCAAAGAAGTTAATTTGCGGAGATATCTATCATTGCTGAATCGATATCCTTGTCAAAGAAGTTAATTTACGGAGATATCTCTCATTGCTGAATCGATATCCTTGTCAAAGAAGTTAATTTGCGGAGATATCTATCATTGCTGAATCGATATCCTTGTCAAAGAAGTTAATTTACGGAGATATCTCTCATTACGAACAAGGAGGTGCAGTTTTATCAACGGGAAGAGGCAAAATTAGTCATTGTAATTAAAATAACCAATAAACTAATTAATTCCTCTGATTTTACAACATGGAAAAAAACATGGGAAGATTATATAATACATATCGCATAAACAAATCAATGAAAATAAATTGTTGACAAGTATGTCCAGGACTCAAATGATTTGTTGAAAAGACCAAAAAATTCTCTAATTTAATCTGTAATGCTTTTTTAAGAAAACAAAATGACACATTTTTACGGAACAAACATAATTCATTGGTAAAATTCGATTAAAAACCACGTAATCAATCTAAAAATCTACTCTATGAGTGTTAAAAATCAACATCCATCATGGTTTAGTTCGCGATCTTTTCCGGTTTTTTAATAATTATTGGCTCAATCTTTTCACTGATCATTCTGAGCGTGTGAGTCCTTGTGGATTACAACTCAACATTTTATGATTCAGTATTTCTTCGTTCATTCCACTGACACATTGAAAATGTTAAAAATTCGAAGAAAAAGTATGTAATATTTTCATTATATTACTAATAGACAGGACTAATGAGGCGAAAAAATAGACCTCAGCGAAAATGTGAAATGAGAAAGAAAAATTGTCAGAAGCGTTGATTATAAAAAGTGCGTACATGTAGCAATTAAGTGAATTTTTTTAAACCGTAAAAAAAAAGAGGTATGAGAGCCATTAACAAGTGTCTCTCGAGTAAAGAGCAATGGAATTGGGTTGTAGAAGACGAGATGTCAAGAGATGAAGGCAGTACAATGCGTGCAGTTGGCAGAAGTGTAATTTTTTCTCTCTCTCTCTTTTTATACCGAGAATCCCAGTGAGACATAGCTCTTTCATTCTGAGCCACCTCAGGGCAATCATTACATCATGCCATGAATACTACATGGCCTCTACTTCCAGTATACTCTGCCTTACCACAGAACATGTGCCCTGTAGCAGGTAGAAAATATTTTCACATAAAAGTTCAATTAAATAATACGTAATACAGGCTTTCCATTTTACAGCAGTTTGCCTTCGATTCCTGCTTTCCAGAGATTCCTATCTTCCAATTGTCCATCTTCCATACCCCTCTTCATCATGGCATCATTTATACCATGCTCTTCTACTTCTTCCCCTCTTCCTTCTGCCTGGTACCATCCAATCCAACACCTGTTTAGGCCACTGGTCTTCCGACATCCGTTGTACATATCCATACCACTGTAGAGCTCTCTTTGTTATCCTATCGATAACAGCTTCTTGTTCATCCATTTCTTGTCTGATATATGTATTTCGAATATGTTGTAGCCTGGATATTCTCATACTTCTCTGTAATCCATCCATTTCTGTCGCCAAGATTCTTTTCTGCATCCTTTCATTTATTGTCCAGTTTTTTGATAAATATGTGAGTATACTTTCTATTATTGTCTGTATAATCTCTTATTTTGTTTTTGTGGTCAAATTTCTATTCCATAAAAGAGCATTCAGGGATCTAATCGCCTTCCTTGCACAATTTACTCTGTTAATAATATATTTTTCACAAGTACCAGATTTATCTATTATAGAACCAAGATATTTAAATTCTTCAACACGTTTAATTTCCACATTATTTATTTGTAGGTCTTCTGAATTTCCTCCGATTACCATATATTCTGTTTTAATATAATTTATCTTCAGTCCACCTACCTTGAATGCATCTACCAACTTTCTAATCATATATTCTATATATTCTTTATCTTGTCCTATTATAATCTGGTCATCAGCGAATAATAAATTGTACAGTAAATGACCATTAATGTTGATTCCCATTCCCCTACATGACTTATTCTATTTCATTAATACATCTTCTAAATATAACTTGAATAATATTGGTGACATCCCGCATCCTTGTCTTAATCCTTTTGTTATATCAAATTCTAAGGATGCTCTATTTCCAACCTTAATACTTGCTTTACAATCATACATTCTTTTAATAAAATGTATAAAAGATTGTGGTATTCCAAACTTCTTCATTGCCATCCAAAGCTTGTTCATGGGTACAGAGTCATATGCCTTTTCCAGGTCTATAAATACCAATTAAATAATACAAATCGTATTACTAGAGCATTCAATACGTAATGGCAACACTGTTATAACATCACAACACATATTTAGGTTAGTTTTGACATCAATAATAATATAATTGCGCACAACCGTGCAAAATTAATTAATTGGCATATTTCGCTAATGACATTGTCACTTTGGAACACAATTCCAGATGATATCTTGTACACTTTAGTCCACATAGTTTACATCTGCAACTGTCTTCGATTTGAAGGAAAGTGACATTCACACACACTTTGTGATGGAAGCCGTGGACTGCATCTGGTGCCTTAGTTCCTTGTTTGATCCAGACCAGCTCCTATCTATAATGGCAGGCGTACCATAGAATTCTTCAGAAATGGCATCCCGCTTCTGTCTTCTCTCTTGCATCAGTTGTTCGTATGCTTTAGTGGATGGCAGGTACTAGCGCATTCTGAGGTCTTCCAGGAAGAACTGTTCTCTTACTAGTACATAAACCAGTCTCGAGGGAGTGAATCTAGAGACTGTTAGAATTTTCTTTAGAAAGGAGGCCTTGACGCTTTCCCAGACTGTTATACTTTTGACATTACGAACTTCATTTATAGCCTCCTGCCAAGTCAACTATACATTGCCAAATTCTTGGAAGACGCCACACTCCATCGACATCGCCATTTCTGAATATCTCTTTCACTCACAAAATATTGATATTTCGAGGCTTTAAATGTTACAGATTTATACAACAAAGTCTGCACAAGCAATATACTACAAGATTACAATGATCACCACTAGGATCGCTGATTTACAACAGTTTGTCATTACTTACCGAATGTCCTAGTATAACAGTGAATTCTGTTACACTTTGGAGAATTTAACGAGTAACTGATAATCTGACAATATAGGCCTATGTGTATAAACCTACAGGATTTTATAACACGTAATACCAATAAAACAAAAAGTCCTTCACGCAGGAAAGGCGTAAACTAAGCGAATTTATCAGAAAGTCGAATTTTTGTTTTTCAATCCTTCTCTGTATAATATCCATCCATAGTAATTCTGCCCGAAGGCAGGTCCTTCTCTGCAATCATAGCATTTTCATGCTATGCTTGCAGCTTTACTACAGAATTGTAGGTGTGGTAGCTTCCTGTTGCTTTCCACACCGTCGAAGGATGATGATGATGGTGATAATAATAATAATGATGATGATGGCCATATGATTTCGGGGACCATTTGGGCCTTAAAGTTTTCCTGACATTTGTCTTACAGGCGAGGAAACACCCCGATAAAAACCTCACCCAGAAAAACTGCCCCGACCGGGAATCGAACCCGGGCCCGCTGCGTGACAAGGCAGCACGCTACCTCGAGACTACAGCGGTGGACCTGTATAATATATCTTCCACAAATCATGTTTTGGCCCAATATTATTCTCCCATCTCATTCTTGGCCTATATTTTCAGCGATATATTTCTGCTTTTCTACGAGGTTTCCGTGCCCTTAATTTAGTACCCAGTCGTGCCACATATTTTGCCCACTTCAGTATACAGTATACATTACTTACTTACTTACTCACTGGCACTAACGAACCCGTAGGTTCATGGCCGCACGGACATAAGCTGTTCTTACATCCCTATCCTGAGCTAAAGCTTTCCAATCATCATCATCATCATCATCATCATCATCACTCCAGGGATTAGGCAATTGCCCCTTCCGACTTCATAATGCATCAGCCCAACGTCTTCTAGGTCTTCCAACATCACGTCTTCCTCTTGCTTGATAATTTCTTGCTAACAATGGATATCTCTCCTTACTCATTCCATCCATGTGATCAATCCATTTCTGTCTGTAATTCGTGACTTTATCCAATAAAGGCTGTACTTTCAATTCTTCTCTTATATCCTCATTTCTTATTCTAACAAGTCTTGTACATCCTTTTACTTGTCTTAGGAACCTCATCTCCGCCGTCTGTATTCTATCCTTCTGTCTTTTCACTGGAGCCCAAGTTTCACATCCATACAATATTGTGGGAACCGCCATAACATTATACATTTTTATCTTTCCAATCATTCCCTGTATAATCTACTTCCCACAAATCATAGTTAATGTTATTCTCCCACCTCATTCTTGGTCTACCAATTGGTCGTTTTTCCTCTGGTTTTCCTACAAGAAGCTTCCATGCACGTCTTTCATTCCCCATAGGCTACGTGCAACATGCCCTACCCATCGCAGTCTACGAGACTTAAATACAGTATACATTAACTGTTTTTATTACATAGGTCACTGTTATGTTGTTTTCTCTATTCACCCGTTTGTTTGTCGCTCTTTGGTTCACTTCATAATTGATTGCTATAGCAGCAGCCACAAGAGCAATCTACAGCATAAACAATCTAGCCCGACTGTCACTACCCACGGCCATGACATTATTCGATACAACGATATCTCCAATCATAACATTCGGCATAGACATTATATGGGAGAAACTGTCACTTAGCGATCTCGAAAGGATAGAGAAGATTAAGGCACGTTTTCTTAAAGTGGTTCTAAGGGTGGGGAAAACAACCTCGTCGAGACTTGTATATGAACTTGCAAGAGAGTCGTTCTACGCAGAAGATCTGAGGATGAAACACCTTCTACCTAATACCGGCCCCTACACAGAACTCGTACACCGAAGCAAATTGAAGAAGAGGGAGATAGACCTTGATTTCTATGCTACGGGAGCCATGATATAGAGGAATTGGACAAAAGCTAACCAGGACCAGCGACATGTTGTGACACGTTATGCAGTGCACGGTTTTCATCACAAAGTGTGTGAAAACAAGAAGTACCACGACCCAAATGAAAAATGTATATGTGCTTTGTGTGGTCACAGATGCGAACGGTACCACATACAGAAGTGCCCAAAGAACACAAAAACACTGAACGAATATAGCAAAGATTAAATATAATCAATGCCCACTCGGGTGAACCGTTTACTTATTATTATTATTATTAATTGATTGCTATAGGCATATATGATTTGGTTTCCGGAAAAAAGAGAGATTGTGATAGGTTATAGCATTAAAACACAAACACACACACACACACACACACACACACACACACACACACGTTTTATAGCATAACACTGTATGTAATATTGGATTATACAAATAATAATGCTGCAACAACAAATATATAAACAATACTAATGTTATTGTACTAATTAAACAATTCAAATGCCGCATTAATTATTTAGCGCGTCTTTTTGTTTTCTCCAATAACGCACGTTGGATTCGAAAACTTCGAATTCTCTTTTTGCTTCACGATTGCCGAATGTTCCGTAAAACTATCACTTTAAATTTATATGATGTTGTGTAATTGTTCATTTTTCATTCCCATCTTGAAATACCTTATAAATGCAAGGGCACAGTAGAAGTGTTGAAACTCAACTGAAACACCGGTATTTATTTTCTAAAACGTGTCTCTACCGAGGGCAAGCATTGTTAAAGTAGCGGGGTTTGGGTTTCTTTGTAAAGCAGGTAGTTCAGTTGCTGGTAAATGACCTGCGTTGGAATGTAAGAACTGGCAATGAAATTAAATTCAGGGAAGGATAATCCCTACTACACTGAAAAAAATGCACCTAAAATATATGCGTAAAATACACGGAACAAAATCTCTTAAAATTAGGATTCGCAAAATACGCGGGCGCACATTACACGAGAAAATACGGTATTTCGATTATATATGACTTGAAAAGAAAAATATATTCCTGAGCCGGTATTTGAACCCTCTAACTCTGTAATCACCATAATTGGTCTTCAATTATATTGAATCAGAAAAGTTTTGGTGTAAATTTTCCTCTTCAGATATATTTACTTAAGTAATATAGATGAAGATTTGCAAATATTTAAAAAAATATTTTGTTGAGAACAATCTCAATAGCTACATTCCTTCAAATTTAGTTTAAATTCATGAAAGTGTCTTTATAAACATCTGACATAAACATATAAACTTTTTGGAAGAGCGTACTGCACCACATAACATGGCACTTGTACTTACAAATTGAATTATGCATAAATTCACATTTATGAGTTCTCTAGATTTTCATTGATAAAATATCCCTTACCTCGTGGTCAGGACTTCAAAGAGGTCGAGAGGTAACGAGCTGAAGTGCACTTGATAACAGGGGGGGGGGAGTATATAAAATATAATTAGCTCCACATGAAATTTAATCCCTCGGGAAAATACATTACTGAATGCGCTAGCAGCAGATAAATCCGGCAATTTTCCAACTGGGATTTCAAGCTAACCCATCCAATTATAATTCATATATTACATTCAATATTTATAACGGTTTGTCTCAGTGAATTCAGCCACAGGAATTGAAAGAATATTCAATAATGGTAGAAGAACCATTAGTATGCTAAACTCAGAACTTAAGAAGGTCAGAGACGGAAGTTTCCTGGTTTGGATTATAGTATAACTAGCTAATACCCGGCGTGCGCTGCTACGCCTAAATACATGAAAATGAATGTGCTTTTATGTTTAGTTGAATAAGTAAAGGGACAAATAATTATACATTTTTATTTTTTTAGATACCCGTGCTGATTACCCGATGTTACCCGGGAATCTACTTATCCCGATCTTCTTGACATAAATGAGCTGAAATACGAAAATTAATGTGGTTTTATGTTTAGTTAAATAAGTTAAAATAAACATTTAGATCGTAATTATTTTTAGATATCCCGTGCTGTTTACCCGGCGTTGTCCGGGAATCTACTCATCCCGATCTTCTTGGCATAAATGAGCTGCATAACAAAAATTAATGTACCGGTATTTCTTATGATTAGTTGAATAAGTAGAATGAAAATAATTATAAATGCATATCGTAATTATTTTAATATTCCCCGTGCTGATTACCTGGTGTTGCCCGGGGAATCTACTTATCTTGATCTTCTTGGCATAATGAGCTAAAAGACAAAAATTCATTGTTGTGAGTTATCCGTAAAAGAATACCCGCCATGTGCTGCTATGCTTGCACAGGAATCTATGTACTTATCTCGATCTTCTTGGCATCAATGAAAGACAAAAATGGTTATTGTGAGTTACCCGTAAGAGATAAACATGTGCTGTCGCGGACTTTTTTGTAGAGCTTTTTGAGATATTCAATTCTGTGTACATTAATTTTGTGTATTTGTTATGGTTTAGGCAGCGTAAGCCATTTAAGCGTCCAAAGAGCTACTTTTTTCACGTTTTCCACTACAAAGGGCGATTTTGAAGGGTGTAGGAGTTGAGTATCACAACTCTATTATAGCCTATGTTCATTCCGGGAATCTCCTGAACATTTTGCTATAACCCCCTCACAATCGGATCAACGGTATGGCCGAGCATAAAGTACGAACAAACAAACAAACAAACAAACAAACAAGCAAACAAACAAACAAACAATTAACAAACAATTAAACAAACAAACAAACATTCATTTTTATATATTAGATTTTAATAAAGTAAAGGAAAATTTGATTAGTAGATATAATTTTTTTTATAATCTAGTAGTGTCTATCCAGCAGTTCTTCGAAGATATCTCATCTGCTGAAATGAGATATCTTCGAAGGACTGGAGGATACGCACTACTAGATAAAACAAGACATACTAGAAGAATTACACATGGAAACCTTAGAAAACAAAATATATAATTAGCTATAAGTCAAGATGGATGCAGCAATCGAATGGAGGATCACAGGATACCAAATCAAATGTTAAGCTATCAACCTGCAGGAAGAAGAAGACTAGGGAGTCCAATCGAAGTACTTTCGAATGACGTTTCTATTGAGGCTGAAACAGGTCAACAAATGACCTAAATTCGTGAATCGACTATGCTGCTGCTGATGATATTAATTAAATTTGTGTTAAATTACACAACAATATGCAAGAGGTTATAACTTACGGTTATGCGTGGTTTGATTTTACTGCACTTCGACATTTTTAAATTAGCTGACATCAGGAAACGAGTTTATCCTATTTATCGTAAGTAACGCCACGAGTGATTTCCAATTTATCTAGAGGATTTGGAAATCAAGAGTGGCATTTGTTAGGACTATTTAACGAATAAAATTAAGCTATTTACTCAAAAGTCAATATTTAAATCTGGTTACTGGCATTTTAAAATATTGATATATTTAATGTAAACGGTGATGTTTGAATGAAATCAGAAATGTGAGGTTATGTATGTATATTTACTGCAACTTGATCATATTATTTCTTGCCAAATAGGATCACAATATTGTAAGAATTCAGCCTAGTAGAAAAATACTGAAATACTTTAAACTGTATATTATAATCAAGATTATAGATTATTAATTCATTTTTTAGTAAACAACTCAGTAAAACCAAGGAATCTGTTCATTATTTGCTACATTCAGTGTATTTGTTGGAGAAAAATAACGCTCTGAGCTATTCAGAACATTAAAAAGAATATTATCAGAAAAGCAGGAGTTGATAAAGAGAAATCGATAAAGAGTGAGGGAGAAACGCGACTGTCATTGGTTGTAAAACAAAATTCATTGAAACGTGATTGGTCATTGACTACCATTTGGAGAATGAGTTAAATAGTCAATAAGAAATAAATATTCTATAAACCAACTCAATCGGAACATAAATTCCAGTTACTGAATTATTCATTTAATGTATGTAGTTTCAGAATGTCGGATTTTTAAAATCTTTTTAATACCCTGGTTGTCCTTTTCTGGAAATTTACGGTGTTCTCTCCTGACATTGATATAATTGTAACCCACTTCTGAGGTTGGAGCGCCGGGAGCGCGGTTACTTTGCCCCGATTATATGACGGGTGGTGATGATAATAGTGGTGCGCCAGGAGAGTCCTTAATCCTAAGCTTAAACTCATCATCATCATCTGCACTCATGGATTAGGTCTGTTGACCAGTTTCGACTTCAGCCCATCTTTTTCTAGGTCTGCCCACATCTCGGGTGCCTTTATGTTTGTATTTTGTTATTTGTTTTGGATATCTATCTTCATTCATTCTGTCTATGTGTTGCTATTTGTTAAGCTTAAACTAAGATGTATATAAATGATGATGATTGCGATGGCCATATGATGTTCGGGGACCGTTTGGGCCTTAATGTTTCCTGACATTTGTCTTACACGTGAGGAAAAACCCCCATAAAAACCTCACCTAGCAAAATGTCCTGACCGGGGATCAAACCCGAGCCCGCTTCGTGACAAGGCAGCACACTACCCCGAGACCACAGCGGTGGACGGATATTTTTAAAATTGATCCCAAATTATTCCCTACCTTAATTTTCTTTTTCTATCCAAGAATTTACACGTTTTCTCCTCCCGCATGACCCATACTAAGAGATCCCAACCCATTAGCAATACAGTTGTGGGAGGATTCCTTTAAAATGTTTGTGGTATCTTAAGTGTGCATGGAGTGCAATATTTTGATAGCTTTATGTCGCTTCCACATTTTAATATCATGTGTACAACATTATGACATTGCAGTTACGCTGCGGAGAGAGGGTGTCTCTTGTTTTTACGATTTTCTTCACATTAAATCCCCCCCCTTTACGGCTCTAAAACTCAAATATCTCCAGCACATACAACTAAGACACAGGCTGTTATATTCGAGTAAAAGTTTCCCATACGAAACACACGTTCGTTCTGCAGGAAATGTGTCCTTTTCTTAATGCGATATCAATAAAGCTGCGGAGTGTAATTCAGCAACAAAGGACCGGATGGTTCTCTCAACGGCAAATCCCATGAAAATGTCGAACGTAGAGAAAAAAAAGTAGAACGATAGATGGTCCAATATGTTGTACAGATGTGGATAGCAGTAAAGGAAAGACAAACATCCAAACTTAGATCGAGAAAAATATATCGATAGGAAAACACCAAGAGAAATCTCACTACCGGCAATATAATCTCTCAAAATAACAGGATGCAGCATTCAGTTTTTATGTTTCTACACGAGAAACTGCCGCTCTCTTATCAGCAGTAAACAATGTTATGACTAACATTCGTAATAATGTCATCCATTGGTGTATTATTATTATTATTATTATTATTATTATTATTATTATTTTGTTTTGATTGCGGAAGAGCCCATGTAGGACTACGCAAAGTACTTAGAGCCGTTTCCTTTGATCCCAAATTTCTTTCATTCTTTTGCTATGAGCTTGTTTTCTATCATCTGTCCAAGTTGTTCAAGTTTTTTTCTTCGGTTTGTCCTCTTGGTCAACTTGCCACTTATTCACCTTAATTCTAAATATATCTCCGTTAGGGATATCTTCTTTAGTAATTCCTGCCAATTTTAAGCCCTTTTTGACTTCATAAATCCACTTCATAGTATCCACTGCAGCTTTACTTCTGTTTTCGTAGAATTCCATTATCTGTTTTGTAAGCCTATTTGAATTCATTCGTTTATTTTTATTATTATTATTATTATTATTATTATTATTATTATTATTATTATTATTATTATTATTATTATTATTATTAATTCTGTTTGGCTTAATAGTGAGAGATTTTTGAGAAATATATTTTTACATGGTGGGTTTCTAGCCCGACGCACAACCCCCAATCTGGAGGACCGGAGATATTTTGAGAATATTAGAGAGGAATTAAATGTACAACCACTTCTTTAACTAATAGAAGAATACGGAAACAATTGGATAAACATCTGAAAAGAATGACAGAGGATAGGATACCAAATATATATATATATATATATATATATATATATATATATATATATATATATATATAATACTGGAGGACGATGATCGGTAGGACGACCAAGAAAGCGCCAGGCTGAACTGATGTGAGATCCAAACAGGCAAACACCTAATCCGTTAATTGAGATTATTATTATTATTATTATTATTATTATTATTATTATTATTACTGTTGTTGTTGTTGTAAGGTAAACCAAAGGGAAAACGCCCAGTTGATAAGCCAAGAATGACGTGGGAGAATAACATTAACCATGATTTGAGGGAAGTAGATTATACAGGGAACAATTGGAAAACATTATCGCAGAATAAGGGATGTTGGTTTTGGCAGCGTAAGCCATTTAAGCGTCCAAAAAGCGACTTTTTTAGCGCATCGATACCCCCTTTTTTTAGCCCCGGCCCTATAGTACGTTGGGTAATATGGTATATATGTTAATTGTCCCAGAAAAAGTTATATATTTGTAACTTATTTTTCCTGGTTATATGTCTGTTCCATAAGACTCCATTCATCATTGCTGTTATTGCTCTACCTTTATTTATTCTGTTCTTAATATCACTTTCTTGTATCCTCTTTATCTAATTTTATTCCCAGATACTCAAATTCTTCACATCCTCTAATATACCCCTTTTCATCTTCCAATATCAAATCTTCGGTTTCGGCTCCACATCCCATATAAAATGTTTTTTCTAAATGTATGTTCAAACCCCAGTTATTGTATTCGTCCAATAATTTTCTGACCATAAACTCCATGTCTTCATATTCTTGAGAAATTATTATATTAATAATAATATTATTATTAATAATAAATATATTAAATTAATATATTAATAATAATAATGATAATAATAATATTATTATTTCCAAATTTTAGAAAGTATTAAATGGAGTTTATAATCTCTCGGTGAGAATCTAGTTCTGTGTCAGCAAATTTTGACATAATTGGCAAAGAGTTGTAACTGGCATGTTCTAGTCAAGCAGTAAAAATACAAGTAACCATCCTGAAGCTAACAGCAATTACACACACAATATTTAAAATACATCCCAAAGTCCAGGGAAATTTGTAATTTTTATTAACCCCCTCAGGGGTCCTCATCTGGGGGATATGTGGATGGCGACCACAAGGTGCCCAAGCTGTGCAAAACATTTCTTCCACTTACTTGTGTTTTGCACTCTCTTAACTTTACTATCTAACCTCTCTTGGTTAACTCTTTTTTTTACCCCGACTCTATTAGGGCATTCGAGGGCTAGGGAGTCTTTCCTTTCTTCCATTTCTTCTTTCCTTTATTTTTTTATCTTCTCCAGAAAAGCCTGACCAGAGGCTATAAGATGGCAGCCCCATCACTGGTCTTGCCTTCCTTTGGCCAGCAACCAATCGAAGGGACTATTATTATGCTTTCAAGTCTTATACGAGAATTTCCCGAAGTACGCTGGAGGGAAAATTTTCTATGGGATCGTAACAGGCCTTGGCCTAATACTTGGAAGGAAGAAGAAGAAGATAAATATTAACTTCCTGACATTCTGTCCAGTTATTCAGGTCTATGCACTAAGAAAAAAAAAAAAAAAAAAAAAAAGGATCTCATATTTATGCCGGTTGCAGATATGTAGGGAATCGTTGTTCAATGGTCTTGGAAAGCCGCCCAAGAACTTCTTTGCAGATGGTACATATTCAGAAAGTTAAAGAGCAAAAAAGTTCTTTACTTAACATTAAGAAATTGGCACACTGCAGAGATATGATGGGCACTGCACCATATTGGTTGAGAATAGCAGCAACACACACACACACACTCACCGGGCGTTGTGTGGCATGTAAAAGTACCTAAGGTGAGAGGTTGAACTATGATGGGGAATCAATGCTTTTAAAATTCATTACGAAACAACGTTGAGGTCACTACGTAAAATTCAAAATAATGAAATTAGTATTTGAGATCTCAGTTCTCCTCAAGTAGGTAATAGTATATTACGATGCGAGGTTGGGAAGTGGTTTTTACAGAACCGAGGAAAATGTTTAAAAACAGAGCGATATCCAGGTTTTTAATTTCCGAGATTCTGTAAAACACTTCACAAACGTGCGTTGTACATTATTTTTTGCGCGATGGTGTTTTCAAAATAATAAATAATAATACAATAATAACATCTTTGTTGGAAATATTTGCGTTCTTTATAAACAATTGACTAACGATAACAGTGTGGGTAATGTTTATTATTTGAAACTACGACAAGCCGTGACACCAATTAGTAATACAATGGCGGCAAGTACGTATTTATTGTTTTATATTGTTTCAAATAAAGTTCAGTTAATTTAAAACGCAGTGATTTGTTTCGTATAACGTATATTAACACTATCTTTTGGATATTTTTTTGTATATACATTGTACGTAGTATACATAGTGGGCAGTGGTTTTATTTCCCATACGCGTGTGTGTAATATGTATTTTTCATTACATACAACTTTCCTCAGAGGATTGCCTCAAGGACAAAGTGATACAGACAATTATTTCTCGAAATTGATGAAATACATTTTATAAATACATTAAAACATTTCAGATTGTAATTGAAGTATACATACTATATATAAAGTAGAAATTTTGTAATGATGGTTTCTTAAAATTGAAATTAATCCTCTAATGGCAGCGATGACAATTTTAGAAAGATGCACCCTGTCATTACAGTATAGTTATCTAGGTTGGTAACCCCGAAATGTAGGAAGTTGAACTTTCAATCATGGTCGCCATTGCTGTAAGTACGACAAAACACACTATGGCGCAAAAATAATAAAATTAGTATCTCAGATCTTAGTTGTCCTCAAGTAGGTAAAATTTCTTTAAAACTATTTGAATGCCTTTCGAAAGATGTTCCATATTCAGCTTTGTAAGATGTTCTAACTGTTGTCTGTTAAGATTTTGTAAAAAGGATTAAGGTCGTTGGCCGTGTTCTCCTTGAGTAGTTTAAAATTTTTCGTTTCATTTAAGATGTTAATTCTCTCGTTGCTACTCTCTCTCTGTAGGATCGAGCAGCAACGCGGAAATTAACATCCTCGAAAATTCTGGAATTTTAAAAGAAACCAAGAATAAGAACTTATTCAGTAAGAACACGCCCAATGACCTGAATCCTCTACAGTCTACGTAAAATCTTAAAAGACAGCCGTTAGTACCTTTTAAAAACTGAAGATGGAACATGTTCTTCCGAAAGGCCTTAAATGTTTTAAAATAATTTTATCTACTTAAGGACGACAGAGCTCTCGGGTACAAATTGTATTGTTTTAACTTTTACTAAGGAAAACATGCGCACACAAGCACGCACGCACACGCGCGCGCACACACGGCACGCACAAACACACACAAAGAGACAAAAGCAGGTTTAAAGTGCTTTATTCAAGCAAAAACTCACAATGGAGATAAATCAACTAGCTACATAACTAACTCGCTGGTACTATAGAACCCATAGGTATACATGATCGGGAGGATCTATTATGCTCTCCATACATATCTACCCTAACTTAATATTTTCCAATCATTACCTATACAATTCACTTTCTTGAAGTGATGGTTAAATGTATTCTCCCACCTCAATCGTGGCCTAGTGGGACCTTTTCCTCTAGTTTTATTACAAGAAGTTTCTATGTCCCTCTTATATTCCCCATTCGTGCCACATGTCCTGAGATTTGCAGTGAGACTTAACTGTTATAATATCTGGTTTCCCATAAATATAATATAGTTCAATGTTAAGTCGTCTTCTCCATTCACCTCACTGTTCGTCTCTCTTTGTTCCGTACATTTTCTTAAGAATTAATTCTGAAAATGAAGTAATATTTTCTCCTCCCTTAAAGTAGAAGTTCACGTTTCATATCCATACAATATACCTGAAAAAATAACCGTTTTAAATATATTTTTTTTGGTTTAACTTTTTTTAGAAAAGTTGGGACGACAAGAATCTTTGTAATACATCATAGCACGCGTTACAAGTACGAACGAATAGAAGAACATACAATATTCATATTCACAAATTTGAAACTGTAATACCTTCAATTAACTAATTACACTGGTCAACATGATTTTTGCCTCATGAGTACCAATAGTTGTACTTAATACAGTTTTTGTAATCGTGTTTTCAAATATGTATTCGGAATTTCTCCATCACCCACAGTTTTTTTTATTTCAATTTCAATTAATAGATTTAAATAATTATTTTTAATAAAAGTTTTTTCGTCCATTTGTCCATTGTAAAATAAAACCAATTGAGCTAACTCAGGAGATTTCAGCTATGGAAAAAGATATATCAAGGCAAATGGAATCCTAATATGCTGGCCGATTGTTTGACCATCAAGAGTGATGCTCCACACGCGGCGAAATATAGCAGAAAATCGTCATTTCTTACTTTTTATGTGAGTCCGAATGTTCGAACATTGTGTAGTTACGAATGCAAAAAATATTAAAGTGTTTGAAATTATAAATTCACGTCTCTCGGAAACCTTGCGTGATGGGAAAAAAACCGGTATCACATTTGAATTCAGGAGAAAAAATACTATCACGTATTTGTCTTACTGAGACAAAAACAAATATTTTTTGTTGCTCAGTGTTACATAGCGTGTCAGGTCTATAAGGCCCTAGGCCCTCCTTCCGGCTCTGAATCTCGCATCCACATGTGTTAATCACAGATGTGGGCGATCATATAGACCAGGCATGGGGAGCTGGCGAATGAGGGGTAGTATGACATTTTCCTCATTCCACCTGTCATAGAACTCAAGACTTGTTATTGACATCTCGGTATACCATGCAGTATCAGTGGCGGTGCAACCTTAAAACCTGAAACATATGCACTAATCCCTTCCATTCGTACGTACGTTACGTACATGTGTGCAAACGTTTGAAGGGCGTGAAGTAGACCGCTGACACTAATTTATCTATGTCAGGCTGATAGTACTCGTAGAGAGATGTAATATTGAGACAAGGGCGTCATCGTTTAATCTGGAGTGTGTTTTAGATTTTATATGATTTCTCAGCAATCAATTTTGAAATCTAGTAACTAGCACGTACTGAATTCTCTGAAAGTGGTTGTCTGCTATCGTTTTGGAGTGTTTGCTGCTTTAGATTATTTAAAAATCCCATCCCGTCATCCCCTGTGTAAACAAAACATACAATGTCGCCTATGTCTATTATATTTAATTCATGAATTTGAACTCCATGCATGTTACCTAATGTACTTTAAAAGTATACCCTGTGAAAATATAGTTATATATTTCTAATCGTGCCTGTGCCTGTCCATATTGATTTGCATGTGAAGATCTGAAATGTCCTGGGATGTTATAGTGTTTCACATGACGGAACCGCGTAGAACACAATAAACAAACAACTTTCGTGCCATTCTGAATGCAAAAATTATTATTTACCCAGTCCGTATTAAAATTATATCGGTGTTTAGAATTTGCCCCGCTCACGCTGGATTGAACGCTACTGACTCTCACTGTGTACTGTCAATCACTGTGTATTAGTCATTCAAAATATCTCTGCAGGCGGAAGAATTACGAAGCTCTGTTTGTTGCTACACGTGACGTCATATAAGGCAGTGCATACTGTCAGCGTCGCACGTCCCATTCCCCTCTGCACTCATAGATAGCAGTGTCACGTGTTCTAATCCTGTATAAACACGACTGCAGTGCCCTCCGTCAACAAACTGCACTTACTCCTTAAACGGGTAATACCTATATCTGCAGTGCAGGTACAAATGAGTGGAATGAGTATTGGCAGGGAAGTTTGTTATGAGCTCTCGGAGTCCAAGCTCCCCATGCCTGATATAGACACTATAGAGGGCAGTATGACCTGTCTTCCAACCACCGTTGTAGTTTTTTTTTATCGGAGCCACTACTTACTGGAGTTACCATACTCTGAAGTTCAGGCCCAAGAATATAGGTTCTCCGTAAATCTCTGTCCTGAACTACCATTTTCTGTATAAACTGTTTCCGTCAAATTAAAGTTTATGTTATTCTGCCACATCATTCTTGATCTATCTACTCTGGTTTTCCTACAAGAAGTTTCCATACTTCTCTTTCATTCATAATTCTTGCCATATGTCTTTATCTATTGCAGTCTACGAGACTTGACTGTTCTTATTTCATCTGATTTCCCATAAATAGCAGGTATTTCACTGTTAAGTAATATTCTACATTAACTCGTATCTCTTTGGTTCAAAATTATCCTGAGTACATTATTTTCAAATACTCGTATTTTTTTTCCTCCCTTAAAATAAGAGTCCATGTTTCGCTTCCGGTTAATATAAATGGAGAAATGAGAGGTTTATATATGTTCAGTTAAATTATTTTTTAAAGAAGTTGGTATGACAAGAGTACTTATAATTGTACTTATTGTAGCTACCAAAATTCTCCACTTACGAAATTCCACGAAAAAAATCGCCATTAACATTCAAACCAGAATAAGTTGCAAAGCTCTGCACCAAGACATGATTCTTTAAACCACTCGGCTAAAGCGCAGGACTTAATGCTATTTAATAAACAAAAAATAATTAATAGTTACAGTATATGGTAGGCAAAAGTTACGCGAATCTCGAATTTATGCTAAGTTACTTTTGCCTAAATTAAAAAAAAAAAAAAAAAAAAAATAGCAAATATATGAGACACGTCTTATGGCCAGGACTTCTATTTTGCACTTCATGGGTTCGATTCCCTTTCCCTCTCAGACCATAGCATTTTTTTCTAAAAACGAATTAATCATGTTGTCGATCATGGTATGAAGATTTAAGTTAAGTTTAGGTTTAAGGATTCTTCTGGTGTATCACCCATCATATCATAAGGAGTAATGTGATTTCGCCTTAATCGCTCCCTAACATCAGAATCGGGTTACAATTTCACCAATGTCGGGAGTGAATACCAGAAATGTCAGAAAATAACCTGATGGTATTGAAAATATATATACGTAATAAAAATTCATTCGTTGTGTCCCGAAGTGAGTTAATTAATACGCCTGCAAATAACCGTTTAGACTACCCGTCCGACAGGTTAGTCAGAGATGTTGCCGCAGTATCACGGCGTGCATCCAGAGTAGTAGCAATGGAATTTATTGACTTTTTCGTCCCTCGCCGTATTTGAGCGGTAGTGATGCCTTGGCGCAGAACTACGAGACTTGTGCTGGTTCGATCCAGCATGGAGGAAAGAAATTTTCTCATGGAATTTCGGCCAGTATGTGATCTCTGCTCACCCAGGGTCCTGAGAAATTTGGATAGCTACAACAAGTAGCGGCTTCAAGTTGAGAAAAGCAACTGTAGCGACTAGTCACATGTCACCCATATACTGGCTAGATGATCGTCCACACCTGTTGATTAATAAATATGGATTTAAGGACAACAGTTGGCTGGTAAGCTAAAGGCCATTGAGTATTAATAAAGCATTTATTTACAGTACTGCGTACGGGCGTATTTATCCGTTCATGCCAATTTAAGTTCCATGATTAAAGAACTATATTTTTTTTATTTTTTATTTTACTATTAGCCTGGTGGAGTTAAGGCCATGTGGCCTTCTCTTCCACTCACCAGAACAAGCATATGTTACATATGAATACAAAAAAAATACAATAATAGTCATATAAAACAGGACAAACATATGTTACACATGAATACAAAAAAATTACAATAGTAGTCATATTAGACAGGACAAACATGTTACATATGAATACAAAAAAAAGTTACAATAATAGTTATTGAACAATTCATTATCTGTCATATTGAATAATAATGAAATTAATGTCTAATAATAGAATGAAACTAAATACAACTAAAATTAAATTAATGATACAATGAATAAAAAAGGAATAACAGCTCGAATCTACTATGCATAAAAAGAAGAGAAAAAAAAACACTACAATGAATTAATCTACGCTTTTTATACAAGGCATTAGGTAAATATATTAACAAATCCTAAGTCTATTTTTATTAAATAATGCAAAAACGCATTATTAATTCTTAAAAAGTAGTATTAGTGAGTTGTTTCTGTTAGTGATTTTATTTTCAATTTATTTCTGAAAGATGGTAAAGTTTGGCAGTCTCTGACATAGGGTGGAAGTGAATTCCATGTTCTAGCAAGAGAAACTGTAAAAGATTTCGAATAATAGGTAGTATGATGAGGAGGGATATAAAGGACACTGTGCTCAAGGGATCGGGTATCTAAGTTATGTGTATCAGAGAGTTTAGTGAAGCGGTGTGATAAATAATAAGGTAAAGATGTGTGTAATATGTTATAGAGTAGGCATAGGGAATGGATGGTTCTACGATCTTGAAGACGAAGCCATGACAATTGTTCCAGGGATGGTGTAACGTGATCAAATCTACGTATACCACAAATAAAACGTATGCAAGAATTGTGAACACGTTGAAGTCTTTGGGTAAGAACAGTATTTAGGTCAGTAAAAAGAGTATCACAATAATCAAAATGGGGCATTGCGAGTGTTTCTACTAGCATTTTTCTTAGAGAAAACGGTAAACAATTTCTTATACGATTTAATGAGTGTATTATTGAGAAGATAGTTTTGCAAATGTTATTTATTTGTTTATTCCAAATTAAATGTTTATCCATAAACACTCCTAGATTTTTTACTGTCTCACTATAAGGGATCTGAACCCCATTAAGTGACACATGTAATACTGCATTTGTGTTAATTGAGGATAATAGTCTCTGATGGCCCATAATGATTGCTTGTGTCTTTCTAGGATTTAATTCAAGTCCATATTTCTCTGTCCACGCCGTTAGCGAGTCAAGGTCCTCGTTAATTTTGGTTACCGCGTCATTTAAAGAATATTTGTCTGAGTGAAGGTAGATCTGCATGTCGTCCGCAAATAAATGATGTTTGCAATGTTTTAGGGAGTCAGATATGTCGTTTATATAGATTGAAAAAAGCAATGGGCCGAGCACCGAGCCCTGTGGAACTCCAGCTTTACGCAGTAGAAATGTATGGATGTTTCAAGATGGAAAAATTCAAGGACTAGTCCTCCGGGAGGGACCTTAAGCCGCGGGTTTCGAGTCTGAAGAGTTTCAGGCTCGTAAAGAACCTTAAGGTTGCACAAAAAATGCCTCTAAATAAGACTGAACCGATCTGCCTCTATCCAAAGCAATGCCTTCTTTCCGACTACGTATCTCCTCGAGACGACGTACTAACCACATGCCACTCGCTGACATCTATACGGAAATTAGCGTAACTAAATTATTCTGATTTAGAAACTATTCACTACAAGAACACCCAAGCTCCGAGCTGGACGAATGAGGACCATTTAATTAAAAAAATATAAATAAAATTGGTACTTAAGACTATTAGGCCTAAATGCCGTCAATTATTCAGGAGGCTTTTGGAACATATATTTCATTTTCTGATTCTAGAATGATACTAACTGTTGAGAACGCCCGAGATCTCAGGTACCAATTTTATATTTTAAAATTTTATACAGTGAGCACAACAAAGTTTCGTAATGAATTTTTAAAGTAATGAATCAATGAACATTAGATTATGTTAATCAGTGAATACAAATTACCTCTAATTTTTACAGACTGGAAACTGTTTGCTTATATATCTTATTGTCTGTCCAACGGATCTGTGCCCCGTAAGATATGCGAACTAAAGTATACTTCTTTTTCTGCTTCGGTAAATTATTTTCCTCCCTGCATTCCTATCTCTCTCTTTCTCACCTCCCACTACTCATAATTTTGTGCCTTCTTGTGGGACATTATTTGCACTTGCACTCCAGTGTTGTCAACTCAAATCAACCTTACATTAATCAATATTCAAGAGCCATGACACTGGGGGAAGTTTGGCAACATCTCTACTAGATAAGATGCTGTTTTGACGTAGTGGGAGGGAAATGGTGTGAGAACAGAAGTGTGCTTTTTCTCTAAGAACGATGCCAGCGCTATAGGGGCACATATTCGTTCGTCCGAGAATATATGGAGGTATGATGATCTTCTACAAGATCATCATAATAACTCCGGCCATGAAAGCCTAAGTCAATATATATATATATATATATATATATATATATGGAGGTATGATTAAAATGTTTTTTTAAGAAATGGATGTATTCCCTTCATTTCGTTAGGTTAAGAAGGGGAAACTAGTGTAGGATATACCAGATTAATTTAGCTTCTCATGGCTATTGATTAAATATTAAATTTTGGAAGATGAAATTTTATTTATTATTATTCAATAATACGTATGTAAAATATTTTATTAAGGTTAGGAAGGAGACATTTATTAAACATCCAGTTCTTAAGCAGGTTTGGGAATTCCATCTATCATCTACCTGAACACTTGCTCAATCGATCTGCCGGAGATTAGCCCAAATCATAATTCTTGTTTCAACCAAATAACGTGTGACTCGCCTAAATGACCGACCCTCTAATTTTCAGATTTATATCTTTTAAATACAAATAATACAATACCCGTACTTAATTACAAACCAAAAGGAGACATGATTGTTGGTAGACCGAAAAATACATGGATTCAAATTTTTGAATGAGAATCTAAGAGACCGGAACAAGCCGTGATGATGATGATGATGACAATACTCGTTCTACAATCTTTGGGTAATTTGAACGTTTCAGTGTAATAATCCCCCCTCCGAAGGTATTTCTACTTTCGCCATAGTGGAAGGGCTTGAGTGGTCAAATAATCCCGAGAGCTATATGTCGATGGTAGAGTAGCTACTGATAGGGTCTCACATGTTCAACAGATGAAAAGTGATAATCCAGAAAAAAAGAGATACCCTGGTCCTCCAGGTTGGGGTTTCGGCATGAGACTGATCATCTCACATCGTGAAAAAGTATATCGAAACCTGATAATAAGCCGCGGAAGGAGATTGATTTACTTAACTTAATACTTAATACAGGCTTTCCACTTTACAGCAGTTTGCCCTTGATTCCTGCTTTACAGAGATTCCTATCTTCCCATTGACCATCTTCCATACCCCTCTTCATCATGGCATCATATATTTCCTCGTACCATGCTCTTCTACTTCTCCCCCTCTTCCTTCTGCCTGGTACCACCCAATTCAACATCTGTTTAGGCCACTGGTCTTCCGACATCCGTTGTGCATGTCCATACCACTGTAAAGCTCTCTTTGTTATCCTATCGATAACAGTTTCTGTGCATCCATTTCTTGTCTGATATATGTATTATCGTATATATATATAATATATATATATATATATATATATATATATATATATTGTAATTTAGATGTAAGACTAATTTTTTTTTGTATTTTTTTTAAATCTGGTTGAGTGGTAGACAAGGCCTTAAGGCCTTAACTCTGCCAGGTAAAATAAAGCTATTACGATTATTATTATTATTATTATTATTATTATATTATGTAACCTGGATCTTCTCATACTTTTCTTCCGTAATCCATAAAAGAAGATTGATAAAAACAGGAAAAGACTGAAGCAAAGAAGAAAACCACTGGAAAGGCAGATTTGAAGGGGCTTGATAAAGGAGGCCAAGGACCAAACATCAGGCTTGTAGCGCCATGGAAGAAGAAGGAGAAGAAGAAAAAATGTGATAATTTAGTCATATCCTCTTTGAACGCTGATAACAAAAATAGGTTGGTGTGTCTCGGATTACAAATGAATTAATGATTACATGGAAATAAGTTAATATATTCATTGGCTTTTAAAAGACACCTGAACTATTTGTGGTGCGCCCGAATATATGGAACTATTTAGGTTAACTGCTGATGGATTCCATGTCCATTTGGAGGCGAAATGCCTGTCTCTCCCTTCTCCCTCTTCAATTATTGAGGGCACACTGCTACGATTCCACAGCGGGAAATTAATTCGGCCCTCTGGTGCTTGCTGTTCACGACAGGGAGGGGTAGGGGAGAGTAGTTTTGTACTGATAGCCTCAGCAATCAAACTTACAAATTGTGCTCTTCTCCTCCGAAGATACCAGTTTGTTCAAATGATCAATAAACAACTGCCACCCCCACACAACACCCCCCACAACACACACACACCACACACACACACACACACAACACACACACACACAACACACACACAAACACAAAAAACACAAACACAAACACACACACACAACACACAGCTTTGGAAACTACGTTTCACAACACGGTTAAAGAGTGTGGAATATTAGACTTATCTCGTGGGAGCGATGAATTCTATTCCGAACAAAAATTGTACCAATTCTAACATTGGTATCCATTTAATTGGGAGAAAACCTCAGGAAGGAAAATAAAAAAAGATTTGAGAGAATATGGGAAAAAGTAAAGGAACATACCTTAAAAGAGTAATAGGAATATTATAAAATACCTTTTCGGGATTTCTTGGGTCGTTGTTCTTGTAGTGTTGCCTTTTCGACCTTTCATCATGGGTGGACATCTTTGCAGAGATATTGCTTGTTGTAAATTGTAGTAGTTAAACTTCTTACAAGTTTCTAACTTGTGTGATTTTACAGTAACTGTGATTCCTAGTACATCATTTCTAATTGGTTGAGGTTAAACACAGATGAAGATCGGCCCCATTTGTTGTATGGTAAATATAGTAAGTTATGGCATTTAACATAACAAATGGGCGAGCTGTTCTATCTTTTTAAAAAAAGGCGAATAGATACCTAAGGTATGTTAGGATAGGTTTGTTGTCAAAGTTGTGATTCATTATATAACTTTTGTTTTATTAAAAACCAAAGTTTTTTCATGGAACTTCATTTATAAAAATCTTAAAAAGTTTTTTAGTTCTTTTCGTTCAATAGCACTTCCGTGATGGGTAGGTCACTTAAACAAAACCGGGTGATTTAGAACCTTTCGTTCCAGAAACAAAGGACAATCAAAGATGATATGTTTCAAAACACTTTGTAGGATTATCTATAGTAAAAATAACAACACACAATATGTCTACACCGTATACAGCTGGTAGAAGAAAAGGACATGTTACAAATAAGGAAATTAGAAGAAAACAAAAATGAAGCAGAAAGCAGAAGCATAATCTAAAAGAAATTGAGGAGAAGAATTATTAAAAGGGTTAGGAGATATTTTAAGTTTTAGAAAAAGGAAATGGGAATATAATGGTACTGTACTTCAACTATATGTAGACCTCAAAAAAGCATACGATTCAATTAAGAGGGAGAAGTTATATAGTATCCTGCTGGAGTTCGGAATTCATGAAAAGTTAGTTAGACTTATACGAATGTGTCTAAATGGCACAAAAGAGTAGGGGAGCGTGTAGGCAAACAGTTTTCGGGTACTTTGGAAATCACGATGGGTTGTGTTGAAGCAAGGAGATGCACTATCTCCTTACTATTTAATTTTGTTACGAGAGCATGCCCTTAAATTGAGAGAAGAGAATGAGGAAAGGCTTATAACTCAATGGCATATTAAGAAGCTGTTAGTTTATGCTGATGATGTTAGTACTATTGGCCGGATAGCAAGGAAATACTAACGGAAAACGCAGGACACACGATTGAGTAACATTAAGAAATTAGGACTGGAAGTAAATATCAATAAAACTAAATATATGGTCACACGTAGAAATACATTAACCATTATATAATGGAAATGGACAGTTAATGACAAATGAGGGAAATTTTGAGGGAACTGGCTGAATTCAAATACCTAGGAACAATAATCACAAATAGCAATGAGATGCACAAAAAATTAAACATAGGCTCAATTCTTGGAAAACTGCGTCCTATGATGCATTTGCAGAGTACTTTTGATGTCCCAACTCCCTTTCAAAAAAACGTTAAAATGAAAATATATAAAACTATTATTTATTACCAGTATATTTATATGATGCAAACATGAACTCTTACTTGAAGGGAGGAAGGAGGAAGGATTACGAGTATTTGAGAGATAAAGTTCTGAGGAAAATTTTTGGACCAAAGAGAGATGAACAGACAGCGTGAGTGGTGAAGACTAAATAACAATGAACTACATGGTCTTTATAGGAAGACAGATTATAATAAGAACAGTTAAGTCTCGTAGACTGCGATGGGAAGGACCATGTTGAACGTATGGGGAATGAAAGACTTGCATGGAAGCTTCTTGTAGGAAAGCCAGAGAAGGAAAAAGCCGCGGTTGGTAGACCAAGAATGAGGTTGGAGAATAGCATTGACTATGATTTGAGGGATGTAGATTATAAAGGGGAATGATTTGAAAGCATTAGGCCCAGGATAGGGATGTATGGAGAGGGTTTATGTCCGCGCTGCCATGAACCCTACGGGTTCGATAGTGCCAGTGAGTAAGTAAGGAAGGAGATATTTTAAGAATGGAAAGAATGAGGGATGGCCGAAATTTATTATAGTATTGGCCAACGAGCAAAAAATACCGAAAAGAGGGAGGGGAACAAAATGGAACATGGAGGAAAAGCATGACGATAGCAATGCAAGCAAGAGGGTCTAAGCAATGAAGATGCCGAAGATCGTAGGCTTTGGAGGTTTGGCACAGGAAAACGGCAGCGGCTATAACAACCCAAAGATAGATAGAGAAGGAAAAATATACAGAATACATACTGATTGGTAGGCTCTATGAATAAAACAGTAAATGGACAGAATGTAAATAATTTAACGACGAATTTACATACAACTATGTTAAGGAAGAATCGAGGTAACCTTAACTTTGAAGGGTTGCCTCGACTTGAAGTGGGGTAGACTGTAACACCACTTACATCGGCTTATTTTCTACTCTTACGGCCGCAAATTAATTCTGAAGCTGCCCTAAACGTACACGAGAATTACAGTAGAAAGAGATAGAACAATCTTGATAGAACGGGAAATCAAACGATGGGAAAAAGAAGGCCAGCAACTTTTTATAAAAAAAGAGGCGGATTTTGGTAAAAATCGATGAAATTACATGTAAAAGATATGTCTCACGGTGATCATTTTGAAGTTGTAAGTTGAGAAAGGTTAGGCCATTAGCGCTTGGTAAGGGAAGGGTTGAACAAAAAGTTTAAAAAGTATAAAAAGTATTGTGTTTTTTAACGTTTATAGCAATTTTAAGTGGTATTCAAGGAGGCTCTATAACGAGCAAGTTTACCGAGTTTTAAGAAAAACTACGTAGTGTCAAAGTTCAACATGGCGAAACACATTTACTTGAAAAAATGGCTTAGGTTAACATCGCTAGCGAAGAGAGATGAGTAGCGAGTCAAGACACTAACGTGGGTTTCCTTTTACTTCTTATAATTTCGTGTTTTGACTTCCAATATCTTTTTGGACGATTTTGGTAGCTATGCCTCTTCCGAGATAAGTTCCAGTTGGGTAATCTGGTGTAACAAACCCAGATGTACGACTGCATTTTCATTGTTCGAAATAAACGATTTTACCTTCAAGCGTCGTAAGAAAATCTGAGTTCCCTATTTAACACTCGAAATAGAGAATCTTAATTTAGGGAGGAAAGAAACAATTACGAGTCTTCCAGAATCACGTTAAGGTAGGAAGCCTTGGCGCAGAGCTACGGGACTTGCGCTGGTTCAGAGTCTCCAGGGGGGAACGAAATTTTCTCATGGTATTTCGGCCAGTTATGGGACCGGTTGGCCCACCCAGCATCGTGAGGCAATTGGCGGAGCTACCAATAAACAGTAGCGGCTCCAGGTTGAGGAGGAACCAGCTATAACGGCTGGGGAACTCGACATTGCTAACCACATGTCACCCCTACACTGGCTGGTGATCATCTAACTCTGTGATGGACACATGTGGATGTGAACGGGCCAGCAGCCGGCTGGTAAAAGGGCAACCGCTGAAAAGTGGAAAAAAGACCCTCAATCGGAAAGGAACATTTTTGGGACAAGACAAAAGAGATGAACAGACAGGTGAATGGCGAAAACTACATAAGAGAAAATACATAATAGTAATCTACCTGATATGTATAGGAAGCCAGATATAATAAGAACAGTTACATATCATAGGCTGTGAGTGGGCAGGACATATGGCACGTATGGGGATGGAAGAGCGTGCATGGAAGCTTATGGGAGGAAAAACAGTGGGAAAAAACGCCCCAGTTGGCACACCGAGATTGAGGTGGGGGAGAAAACATTATCCATGATTTGAGGGAAGTATATTATATATTTATTTTTTTAATTTAGAGCCGCACCACCACTTCCCAGGTTACCTCGGGCATAATGTCCTATTCCCCGAGGGTCTGCTCTACTACCTAATCTTTATTGAATAAATAAACATTATACATATTTCGGGTATGCGAAGTGTAGATGTTACATAAAGTTGAAAGTTGTTGTGTGTTTGTTTGTGTCTGTGTTTGTGAGTTTTGTGATACATAACATAAATATCATTTAATACTTAAAGTAATGATAATTGTGTGTTGAGTGATACGTGAATATGCGAGTAATTGTGTTGTGTTTGTTTGTGTTGTTTGTTTTCATGTATTTGTGTGTTTGGTGCGTGTTTGTGTTTATGTGTAGGCCTATATGTGTGTATGTGATTGTTAAGAGGGGAATGTTAATGACGGATCATTCTTCTTCTGCCATCTTCTTTAGTTCTTAATCGTAGAACTCTACCGATGTAGCGTGTGACTGCTGGGGATGATTGGAAAACAGTCGCTCAGGCTAGGGATATATGGTGAGCTTATGCCATAATTATACTGGTTTGATAGAGCCACACATAAAAATAATAATAAAAATTATAGACTGAATAAGTTTAGTATTCAGTTAGTTAATAGAGAAAAATAAAATATATATTATCTAGTATTATATAAGTTATATAGGAAAATCTTAAAATATATAATTACAGTTTTAATATATTAAATAAGCATTGCTATATTCTTACGGTGGCGCAATGTAAAAACTCCGCTAGAATTTCAGTAGTTTCAAAATGGCGGTTTGTTGTATAATTATAATTAATTGGAAAGGAATTAATCTGAAAAGCGGAGAGAAACACAAATATTTTGAATACATTCAAACAGTTTAGTGAAAAATCTCTTTAATTAGCCATTGATTATTGTGGTGAAAATCAGCAGCAAAATTTATAAGTGAGTCAGCATATCGATGTTGAGGAAAAAGCGTTAACTTGTATTAGGTAGGCCCATATATCATTTTTTTTGCCATAAATAGATTTTTTTTATTTTTTGTATCATCGTATCTTTTATTTCGTTTTATTTCCCATAAAATCCTATGTTGTTTGAAAACAATGTTTCTATGGACGACAGTTCCTTACACCATTTAGTCATTTTGCGGTTTTCAAAATCGCACACGTTTCCTGCAACAGACGCTGTGGGCGAGTTAATACCTTAAGCTAGTTTGTTTTACAATACGTACGACTGGAACTTTGCTCGGATATGATATAGTAGGCCTATATTACATTTGCCAGTCTTGTTTTCCTGGATAATAAACTTAAAAATGACAAACAAAATAATAAATTTTGCACTCTATTAAGGTACATAAAACGTAGTTTCCTCTGTCCTAACTAAATAACCGATTAAAATACTATATTACGATGCGAGGTTGGGAAGTGGTATTTACAGAATCGAGGAAAAATGTGAAGTCCCGCCGCGTAGCCGAGCGGTTAAGGTAGGAAGCCTTGGCGCAGAGCTACGGGACTTGCGCTGGTTCGAGTCTCCCTGGGGGAAGAAATTTTCTCATGGTATTTCGGCCAGTATGGGACCGGTGCCCCCCCCATCATCGTCAGGCAATTGGGTAGCTACAATAAGTAGCGGTTCCCGGTTGAGGAACCAGCTATAACGGCTGGGGACTCGACGTGCTAACCACAGGTCACCCCCTACACTGGCTGTTGATCATCTACCTCTGTGCTTGACACATGTGGATGTGAAGGGCAAGCAGCCGGCTGGTAAAAGGGCAACCGCTGAAACGTGGACAGACCTTCAATCGGAATCGGAGGACAGAATGTTAAAAAACATCGCGGTAGCGAGGTTTCTTAATTCCGGCCATTCTGTAAAACACTTCACAAACGTGTGTTTTTACATTGTTTTTTTTTTTGCGCGATGGTGTTTTAAAAATAATAAATAATAGTAAAAAAAAAATACATCTTTGTTGGAAATATTTGCGTTCATTATAAACAATTGACTAACGTTAACAGTGTGGGCAATATTTATTAGTTGAAACAACAGGAGGCCTTGATTACAATTATTGATAATATGACCGCAAGTACGTATTTATTGTTTTATATTGTTTCAAAAAAAGTTCAGGTCATTTAAAGTGCAGTGATTTGTTTCCTATAATGTATATTAACACTACCTTTTGGATATTTTTTGTATATACATTGTATGTAGTATACATAGAGGGCAGTGGTTTTACTTCCCGCACGTGGGTGTAAATTTAATATTATAGTATAGTTATTTAGGTTGGCAACCCCGAAATGTAGGAAGTTATACTTTCAATCATGGTCACTATTGCTTTACGTACGACAAAACGCACTTATCGCGCCAAAAAATTAATTTATACCTGAACAACCACACTCGCGGAAATGTTACTAAAACCAAAGGCCGAGCAACACATTTTTGAATTATAAAACATTGGAAAGGAATTAATTGGACAAGCGGAGAAAAACTAACTAATTGAATATCAAACAGTTTAGTGAAAAAGCGCTGGACCATACGAATCATCTACAATGCACTAACATATAATTGACGGGTTTTTAGGGCAATAACATGATGAGCCAATATATGTTGTTTCCGAGGTATAAGGATTTTAATGTTACAAAAAATTATATATACTCGTTAGTAATTGGACAGGATTGTGTGTCTATATGTTTTAACTCATCACTGGCGCACTTTTAAATGATTTTATGGCTATTTGCATAAATTTATTTGCTACCATTGTAATAAATTACATTTCTTAACGGAATTTGGCTTATCATGTTACTGCCCTAAGGCCGTCAATTGTATAACATGTAACATTTCTACAATCTATTATTTCATGTAAGTTAATTTGAAATGCTTAACTTACATTCCCGAAGCTTCATCGCCAACTTTATAATAAAGAAACGCCAACTCACCTGTAACAAAACACAAAAACACTATTAAACGTTTAATATTTAACGGAAGTAACACTATGAGGTTTATTTTGATAATTATGAGTGAGGGTTGTTTTTTCTCACCTCATATATGTAGGTATATTGCCGACTGCAGTTTCTACACTCTATGTGTCATTGTCAATGCTTCGTAACCCAAGAATATAATTTGAAAATAATAATAACGACAAAACTGCACTTAAACTAGCGTGAAATATTTTCAAAGTCATATAGAACAACATCTACGCCCATGCCATCCACCCGTTGGGATACCTCGGTCATTTTGACCATACTCCCAAGTCCCAGAGTTGTCCTCCCTATCTAGTTCGCGTCCACGTTAAAGAGTTCTCTGCTTTGAAACCAACACCTCAAAACAATGGGGATGCGCCAGATTTGTTACGGCCAGCGATAACCCGCAATCGAACCACATATCGATCCTCATCCTCGGTTACTATCCGATATATATGAAATTACTTATTCGTCTACTCTATTGAAATTTAAGTGACCAATATTTGCAATAAATCCCCAGATATATGTTTAAAATATATTCATAATATTAAAATTACCAAAAGTTTATTAAACATGGGTGTACACTTACTTATCACTCCCAAACGCTGATCCAACCAGCGATAATAAAAAATAGCGATAGAAAAATCAGAGACTAAGTAATATAATCTGTGGAGGAAAATTGCAGTTCTTATCACAATATTGTCTAACAGTGTCACAATATTGTGATTTGCCTATTTAAATAAATACTTCAAATTGTCTAATAATGTTATAAAATTGTTTGAAAAAGTTCAAACTATTAAATAATGTTAGTAAATACAGAAGAAGATCTGTAGTTTACAACAATATACCTGAAAAAATCAAGCGCTAGTAGAGTTGCAGTTCAGCCATAATATAAAATATTTCTCAAGTATTATTCTGTTTTGGTAGGGGGTCCCAAAACGTCCTGTCAAAAATTATAATAAATGAGGAAATAGTCGAAAAGTTGAAAGTTTAAATTGCTTCGGTTGTGTGGTATCCTACTGTTATGCTGAAAGTTTACAAAATAAATTGTATCGAATTCAAACAATGTGTTGAAAGGATACGAAGATGAAGTTTTATAAGTTAATGACTGTACCAATGCTTATGTACGGTGTTGAAAACTGGACACAAAAAGAAGTGACAAACGAAAAACAGAAGCAGCTGAGATGAGATTCTTAAAAAAAAACAGCAAGGTACACATTAAGGGATGAAGAAAGGAATGAATCAATCAGAAATGAACTTGAAATCTTTAATATTGAAAAAAAAAAGGATTGTAGATTGAAAGAATGACTGGTAAACATATTTACAATGGATGGAACCACTTGGAGCAGCTAGGCAGACCTAAAGGACGCCGAGATATTGGACGTCCGAGGAAAATATGGATAGATGGTATGATTTCTGAATGAGCGGAAAGGGTCTAAGGATCCTCTATGAAGATGAAGAAGAGGATATAATATATTTACATACCTGCCTGTTTTCACTAACATGGATACAGACGTTATGTTCATTTTGTAATATATTTGGAAGAAGTTCTTTATTGTTGTACAAATTAATATGTAAATATGCTTTAAAAATATATGGGAAGTGTGGGTAACTTAAATAGAAGAGCTGCAGTGTTGAGTACCAGGCGCGGGGTGTCACCGTACTGGTCTAGCAGTTGCCACACAACTATACTGCATGCGACAGCATTCTTATATAATTACTGCAAGCAACACGCAACTATCTTAACTTATTACTCAAGTCTACCGCATAATAATAATAATAATAATAATAATAATAATAATAATAATAATAATAATTTTTATTTATATACAAATTTACAATCTTTACACATATTTCTATGCCTAAAGTTTTATTTTCCTTCTCCACTCGTCTCTATCCATCCACTCCATGTCCTTCAGTCCTCTTGTTCTTATTACAGTTCTTATTTCTTGCATCCAAGAGTTTAGAGGTCTTCCTTTCCTTCTTCTTCCAGGTGGACACCATTCCAATTTTTCCTGGGTAACCTTTCTTCTTGCATTCGTCGTACTTGCCCATACCAATTTAATTGCTTGTATCTTATATAATCTACTATTGAATATGTAATATTCTTTTTTTTTTCGCATGGCAGTATTTGCTTTTCTCTAATTTTGAACATCTTGCTGCTCTCCTCAAGAAATCCATTTTCATGGACATAAGTTTTTGTTCTAAGTTTTTGTTGAATTCCCAAACTTCAGCTGCATACGTGACAGTACTTCTCACTATTGAATTATACATTTTGAAACTTATATTTTTGATTCTATGTCTGTTCCATAAGAACATCCATCATTGCTGTTATTACTCTGCCCTTATTTATTCTGTTCTTAATATCACTTTGTTGTTTATCCTCTTTATCTACTTTTAATCTCAGATACTCAGATAATAATAATAATAATAATAATAATATAAATAATAATATAAATAATAATAATATAAAAATTAATCATCATCATCATCATCATCACTCCAGGGATTAGGCAATTGCCCGTTCCGACTTCATATTGCATCAGCCCAACGTCTTCTAGGTCTTCTAACATCACGCCTTCCTCTTGCTTGATAATTTCTGGCTAACAATGGATATCTCTCCTTACTCATTCCATCCATGTGATCAATCCATTTGTCTGTAATTCGTGACTTTATCCAATAAAGGCTGTACTTTCAATTCTTCTCTTATATCCTCATTTCTTATTCTATCAAGTCTTGTACATCCTTTTACTTGTCTTAGGAACCGCATCTCTGCCGTCCGTACTCTATCCTTCTGTCTTTTCACTGGAGCCCAAGTTTCACATCCAAACAATATTGTGGGAACCGCCATAACATTATACATTTTTATCTTGGTTTCTTTTCTAATTTTATTTTTGAATGTTCTCTGTATTGTTCCACACACCGTCTGAAATTTATTTATTTTGGAGTCAATATCTCTTTCCACATTGTAGCCAACATCACAGCCCAAATATTTGAACTAGACACCTGTTCTATACTTTGATTTTCTAAAATAATTTTGGATCTCACTGGATCTCTTCCTCTAAAAGCCATGGTCTTCGTTTTCCTTACAGAAATCTTTAGATCGTATAATTTACATATTGCATTTAATGCATGCATTGATTTCTGTAAGTCGTCTTCATTTTTCTGTATTATGATTACATCGTCAGCAAATAGAAGATTATTTATGCACATTTTATTATCCATTCTTATTCCTGGAATTACTAAAACTTTCCATTTATTTAAAATATCGTCTATATACTTACTCACTGGCACTATCGAACCCGTAGGTTCATGGCCGCGCGGACATAAGCTCTCCATACATCCCTATCCTGAGCTAATGCTTTCCAATCATTCCCTGTATAATCTACTTCCCTCAAATCATAGTTAATGTTGTTTCTCCCACCTCATTCTTGGTCTACCAACTGGGCGTTTTCCTTCTGGCTTTCCTACAAGAAGTTTCCATGCACGTCTTTCATTCCCCATACGCGCAACATGTCCTGCCCATCGCAGTCTACGGGACTTAACTGTTCTTATTATATCTGGCTTCCTATAAAGACCATGTAGTTCATTGTTATGTAGTCTTCTCCATTCACCTGTCTGTTCATCTCTCTTTGGTCCAAAAATTTTCCTAAGAACTTTATTCTCAAATACTCTTAAATATCGTCTATATATATATATATATATATATATTAAACAAAGTGGGTGATAAACTACATCCTTGTCGTAATCCAGTATTTGTTTTGATTGCATCTGTTCTTTTGAATCCGGTATCTATAATTATATTTGTGTCTTCATATAATTTCTTTATTGTTTCAACAAGGCACAGCGGGTATCCTTTCATTCGTAATATTTCCCATAATTTGTGTCTGTTTACTCGATCGAAGGCCTTATCCAAATCTATAAATCCTATGTGAGTTTCTAAGTTATGTTCTCTTCTCTTTTCTATGAGTTGTTTCAGTGTAAAGACATTGTCTATACATGACCTTCCCTTTCTGAATCCACTTTGATTTTCACTTATTATTATTTCTGTTATGTTTCTCAATCTATTATTTATTATTTTCGTATATATCTTGTAGCCAGTATTCATTAAGCTAATCCCTCTGTAATTCTCGCAATTTCTCCGGTCTCCTCTTTTGAATATATTCTTCACAATTGCTGTTTTCCAAGTGGTTGGAATCCCATAGGTCTGCCAACATATATTAATTAGATGAAGTATTCGTAGTTTACACAATATTCCACTATATTTGACTAACTCCATATTTATATTATCTAATCCTGTTGCTTTCCTATTCTTAGTGGTTTTCAAAGCCATTTCTAATTCATTTATGTCTATTACATCAATATTTTCCACTTTTATTTCTTCCTCATTGTTCTCTTTTCCTTCAATTTCCTCCATTTTCCAAAGTTTTTCATAATGTTGGATCCATTCTTGTTCTGGGATTATATTCAATCTGGCAGAATCTTTCTCAGTCTGATTTAGATGTTTCACTAATTTATAACCTATTTTTTGTCTTACATACATATCATGTTCTACTGAGCTTATAAATAATAATATAAATAATAATAATATAAATAATAATAATATAAATAATAATAATATAAATAATAATAATATAAATAATAATAATAATAATAATAATAATAATAATAATAATAATAATAATAAATAATAATAATAATAATAATAATCCGTCCATAGTAATTCTGCCCAAGGGCAGGTCTTTCACTGCAATCATAGCATTTTCATGCTATGCTTTGCAGCTTTACTAGGGAATTACAAGTGTGGTAGCTTCCCGTTGTTTTCCACACCGGTGAAGGATGATGATAATGATAAGGATGATGATGATCGCCGGATGATTTTCGGGGACCGTTGGGCCCTAAAGCTTCCTGGCATTTGTCTTACACGATGAGGTAAAACCCCGAAAAAACCTCACCCAGGAGCCTATCCCAACCGGGAATCGAACCCTGGCCCGCTACGTGACAAGGCAGCAGGCTACCTCGAGACCACAGCGGTGAACATAATAATAATAATAATAATAATAATAATAATAATAATAATAATAATAATAATAATAATAAACAATGATTAATAATAATAATAATAATAATAATAATAATAATAATAATAATAAACAATGATTAATAATAATAATAATAATAATAATAATAATAATAATAATAATAATTGGCCGTCCGAAGAAAAGATTAATTGAAAATTCAGTCTTGTGACCGCAACAGACTATCAGGTATTACATTTGTGTGGAAGATGTTGTCGATATTAGTTAGCGTATACCCGTATATAGCCACATGGGGACAAGGGAGCTCCCTATCGGAAATTACTTAACCAAGCTAAATTAGTTACGTTTATTTCTCTACGTGTGTCAGCGCGTGACATGTGGTTAGCACATTATCTCAAAGAAACATATAGTAGGCAACGTAAGACATTTCTCGAATGCAAATGTCGATTACATTTTACTCAGGCTCTAATTAGGGTTGAGGTACTTTTACGAGCCCGAAAACCTTTAAACTCGGGACCAACGGTTTGAAGTCTCTCCCGGAGGAATTTTCCATTGGATCTTATTACTCTAAAAATCCATCGACCTCGTCCGGATTTGAAACCGCGCGACCTTCGGGACCAGAGGCAAGAATTTAACCCCTAGATCACAAAGTAATATTATATTTATCATAATTAATTATAATTATTATAAATACAATTATCATCATTATTAGTATTAATGATCATCATCGTCAGTATTATCATTACCCTGATCAACATGATTTTTGTTGTTCTTAATGCAGTTTTTTATCGTGTTTTCAAATACCGGTATGATTCGGAATTTCTCCATCACCCACAGTTTTTTATTTCAATTTCAATTAATGGATTTAGATAATTATTTTTTAATAAACGTTTTTTCGTCCATTTGTCCATTGTAAAATAAAATCAAATGAGCTAACTCAAATGATTTCAGCTATGGAAAAGATATATCAAGGCAAATGGAATCCTAATATGCTGGCCGATTATCGCTGGACAATCAAGAGGGATGTTCCACAGGCGAAATATAGCAGAAAATCGTCATTTCGTACTTTCTAGGTGAGTCCGAATGTTCGAATATTCTGTAGTTACGAATGTAGAAAATATTAAAGTGTTTGAAATTATAAAAACCTGTCTCTTAGAAACATTGTGTGATGGAGAAAAACCGATATCATATATGAATTCAGGAGAAAAAATACTATCAGAATCATATATTTTTCTTTCTGAGACAAAAAAAAAGTATATTTTTTGTTGCTCAGTGTTATTAAACATTATTATATGATTATTTATTGTTACTATGATTATTTATTACTACTACTACTACTACTATTATTATATTATTATTATTATTATTATTATTATTTATTATTATTATTATTATTATTATTATTATTATTATTATTATTATTATTATTGTAAGCTAGACTGGAGGGTGCTATTGTTTGCACGAGATCTTATGAAGGAATTCCTGAGGACGGGGAAAGTTACAGACTTCCCTTATGTAAGCCAACCGAGTTATAAAAGCGGAAAACCACTAGGGAGTTGGCAAACACGTAGGGGAAAAAAATTAAATTTTCCATGCGAATTACTCTTAATGCTAATAGCGTCCCAGGAAAAGTGTTAACCAAGGAGCGTTTCATACGGATTAGTTCTTTCTCCGAGCTTTCACAACTACTTTTAATACGTTCTAAAACCACTTCAGGTGAACATCAAATTGAAACAAAAAAAAAATTCAATTCATTTCAACTATGTTTAAAATAAAATGAACAAATGAGACAACTCTTCTAAAAATTTTTAACATCTACTTCATTTTTATAGTCTAACCAACCGAATAAATAACTGGCACAATCAAAACCGGAAGTTCATGGCAGTGCGAACTTCATTCATTTTGACTATTTAACTCATGCCCCAATCAATGACCAATCACATTTCAATGATTTTCGATTTACAACCAATCACAGTCCTGTTTCGCCTAGAATTTACCAACTAAAGTTTATCATAATAAAGAAAGCACCTCCTTTTTAACATTCTGAATAGGTCATAGCATTATTTTGCAGTGACTGACTCCATAAGAAATAAGGCTACCAGATTGTATATATAGTGCATGAATGTCAACACATAGCGCATGTAGGAGTTAATATAAAAACATTTGTAGCAATTGATTATACCACCAAAAAAAGAAACCACTGTTTGCACTTTCTTAGATGTATTTTTCCCCAGGTAATAATCCAGAAAAATATAATTGTCATATATACATCGTACGACATCAGAAATGAATTAATATATAGTTTGATGTGTTTCATTTTTTCTCCACTAGAGTGCATTCTTACAACATTGGGTTCCTTTGGCAATAAATAATATGATCTGGTTGCAGTTACAAACAAAATAAGCAAATGAAGCGCACCAATCGTTTCTCATTTGTTTTAAAACATCGCCGTTTACATTAAATATATAAATATTTTAAAATAACTATAGTTAAATAATGATTTGTGAGTAAACAGCTTAATTTTATTCGTTAAATAGTCCTAACATTACTTATGATAATTTTCCTCACCATTGAGGGTTTTCTCCAACCAATTTTAGTAATTAACATGAATTAAAAATAAATAATAAGTATAAATGACTACGGACTTATAGACTATCAGTTTACAACAAACATTCACAAATTTCCCTTAATTAAAGTTCTCCATCGTTCTCTGTCCTCTGTGCCTTCATTTATTACACCAAATTTCCACATTGAATTTTGAATGTTGTTCTTCCAGGTTGTTCATGGTCTTCCTTTTCTGTTCCTTCTATTTTCCATGCACAGACGGCCTTTGGTAGTCTTCCATCCTGCGTTATTCTACGTGTCCATACCATTTTAGCCTTCTGTGTTCAATCTCATCCATTATATTTCTTTTCTGCATTCATCCATTTTCTAATTTCTATATTTATAATTTTTTCCAGTCGAGATTTTCTGGCAGCTCTTCTCCAGAAATCCATTTAATCTGAAGTTATTCTGTTGACATGTTGTGTCATTGTCCAAACTTCCGATCCATATAACATTATACTTTCTAGGATGAGTTTATAAATTAGTTTTGTTATTTCGTTTTCCATCTCTTCAATGGTCTTCCCAACAATCTTCTCCCTTTTGGTTTATAATTATACATTCTTCATGGTATGCGCTGTTCATTCATTCGTAGGCATTTGCTTTGAGATGAATCAGTAGTAATAAATGTCCCCTGACTGCGTTACGAGCGCTGGGCAGGGTAAGGACAGGGCTGCTGTCTCAGAGCATCTCTCAAAATAAATATAATAATAATAATAATAATAATTATTATTATTATTATTATTATTATTATTACTCTCGGCCGCGGTGGACTAGTGGTTATGCTCCTTGCCTCTGGTCCGGAGGATCACGGGTTCAAACCCGGTCGGGGTCGATTACATTTTTAGGATGGAAAAATCCAAGGAGCAAGTCCTCCGGGAGGGACTTTAAACCGTGGGTCCGGAGTCTGAAGATTTTTAGGCTCGTAAAAGATCCTTTAAGAGTGATTAAAAAGGCCTCTAAACAAAGTTTACCGAATTTTCCCGTCCTAGTACTACATTGGTTTTCTAGATGTCACTATGAGGTGGAACGCTGATCACGGGCCACTCCAATGACATCTATACGAAAACAAGTGTATCTAAATTAGTATTTTTGTATTGTAAGCCCATGTTTTCCTTTTATAGAGATTTAGGCGCTCTCCCCCTACAGGGAAGAATTTGAACCATACTAAGTTAGTTACACTTGTTTTCGTACAGATGTCATTTTGAGGGGTCCGTGGTCAGCGTTCCGCCTCATACTGACATCTAGGAAACCAAGGTAGTACTAGGACGGGAAAACTCGGTAAATTTTGCTTAGAGGCCTTTTCATTCAGGCTTAAGGATTTTTTACGAGCCTGAAAATCTTCAGACTCGGGACCCACGGCTTAAAGTCCCTCCCGGAGGACTTGCGCCTGGGATTTTACCGTCCTAATAAATCCATCGACCCCGGCCGGGTTTGAACCCGCGACACTCGGGACCAGAGGAAAGGAGCATAACCACTAGTCCACTGCGGCCGACTACTAAATTAGTATGGTTCAAATTCTTCCCTCTAGGGGAAGAGCGCCTAATTCTCGTTGAGGGAAACAAGGGCTTACAAGGTTATTATTATTATTATTATTATTATTATTATTATATTATTATTATTATTATAAAGACTTTATTGTTATTACAAACAGTGTTAATGTGATAATGATGCCATCAAGTCTACATTTTACGAGCAACCTGGAGTTTAATGTGAATTTATATCTTTGCAATTTATCAAGACTCGTATTTCTTGTGTAATGTTTTACGATGCATTGCGGGTTTGTATACCGCAGGAGGGAGCGTGAACTGATTCCCGGATAAGAAGCTACACATCTCGCGCAGGAAATTGATTTAGCGCTTCGAATGCATTGACAAACTTGAAAGCTATCAGGATTCTTCAGAGCGATTCCAAAACGATCAAAGTGGAAAGAAGATTGATAAATGCCGAAGCTACACGAAATATGAAGTCATAAATCACATCTGCATTTCAAATTACAATACATCAACTCACGGGGTTTTATGCGGTAAAATTGAGGTCGGAGGTAATTTATAGTTGAGTGCATCATGGTATATTACGTTACATGGAATGAAAACAGTGTTTCACGTATGAGCTTAAATGTTTATGCACAAGTCAATAGACGAGGCATCATTTTTCAACGAATACCTAAATGTCTTCCGTCCTTTTATCGTACTATATTTTATTTTATACTAGCTAATACCCGGCGTGCGCTGCTACGCCTAAATACATGACAATTAATGTGCTTTTGTGTTTAGTTGAATAAGTGGAATGAAAAATGATTATACATTTATATTATTTAGATACCCCGTGCTGATTACTCGGCGTTGCCCGGGAATCTACTTATCCCGATCTTTTGACATAAATGAGCTGAAATACGAAAATTAATGTGTTTCATGTTTAGTTAAATAAGTTAGAGGAAATATTTATATCGTAATTATTTTTAGATACACCGTGCTGTTTACCCGGCGTTGTCCGGGAATCTACTCATCCCGATCTTCTGACATAAATGATCTGAAAGATGAAAATTAATGCACTTCTTATGATTAGTTGAATAAGTAAAATGAAAAATAATTATAAATGTATATCGTAATTATTTTAAGATTCCCCGTGCTGATTACCCGGAGTTGCCCGGAAATCTACTTATCTTGATCTTCTTGGCATAAATGAGCTAATTCTATGTACATTAATGTTGTGTATTTGATATGGTTTAGGCAGCGTAAGCCATTTAAGCGTCCAAAGAGCTACTTTTTCACGTTTACCACTACAATGGGCGATTTTTAAGGGTATAGGAGATGAGTATCACAACTCTCCCGGGAATCTCCTGAACATTTTACAAAGAGCCCCATCACAATCGGATCAACGGTATGGCCGCGCATAAAGTATGAACAAACAACAAACAAACAAACAAACCAACAGACAAACATTCATTTTTATATATTAGATTATGTAAGAATCGGAGTACTAATGGGTATGTTCCTTGCCTCTGGTCCCGAGAGTCGCGGGTTCAAACCCAGCCGGAGTCGATGGATTTTTTAGGATAGAAAAATCCAATGAGAAAGTCCTCCGGGAGGGAGTTTAATCCGTGGCTCCTGCGTCTGAAGATTTTCAGGTTCCTGAAAGATCCATAAGCATGAATAAAGATGTCTATAAACAAAATCTACCGACCTCCTTCGTCACAGTAATACCTTAATTGCCTACTAGATGTCTCATTGGATCGGTATGTTAAACGTATACCATTTTAACATATTTGGGAAATAATATATATATATATATATATATGTGTGTGTGTGTGTGTTTGTGTCTGTTGTGATTATTGTTCCTAGGTATTTGAAATCAGCCACTTTCTCAAAATTCTCCTCGTTTGTCATTAGCTGTCCTTTTCCATTATATGATGTATTTCTACGTGTGACCATATATTTAGTTTTATTGATATTTACTTCCAGTTCCAATTTCTAAGTGTTACTCAATTGTGTGTGCATGTTGACCTTTAGCATCTCTTCGCTATCGCCCAATAGTACTACATCATCAGCTTAAACCAACATCTTATTAATACCATTTTGTTTCTCTAAAAATTTGATGACATGTTCGAGTACAAAATTAAATAGTAGAGGAGATAGTGTATCTCCTTGCTTCATTCCATTGTGGATTTAAAAAATATCGGAAAATTGTTTCCCTACACGCACCCTAGTCTCTGTGCCATTTAGACACATTCGTATAAGTCTAACATTTTAGGAATTCCGAACTCCAGCAGGATACTATATAACTTCTCCCTCTTAATTTAATCGTCATGCCTTTTTGAAGTCTACCTATAGTTGATGTACAGTACCATTGTATTCCCATTTAGTTTCTAAAATCTGTCTTATACTAAAAATCTGATCTGTTGTAGACCTGTTTCTTATAAATCCACATTGATATCTCCTAGAATGTCTGCTTATTAACATAAATATTACAATTTTGTAGGAAGTTGAAAGTAAAGATATGCCCCTGTAGTTGTTGCAATCAGTTTTATCTCCTTTCTTATAAATTGGTACAATCAATTCTTTCCATTCATCAGGAAGAGCTTCTTTTTCCCAAATCATTACTAAGCAACCGGCGTATGTTGTCCATCAACTTTTCTCCCTCTGATTTTATCAGTGCTTCTGGGATCTCATCTGAACCTGGTGCTTTACATCTTCAATTTTTCTATCGACATTTCAACCTCTAATTCACTTGGTTCTGCGATTAGCACTTCTGCTGTCATTATTATCATTATTATTATTATTATTATTATTATTATTATTATTATTATTATTTAGAATTTTCCAATGGTTTTAAATTTGTCGATTTCAAAATTTCTGGAAAACACTTTATTACACTTTTCGCTTCCTAAGTACGGAAATAATGTTTACCGATATCATGGAAGCTGGGATACACAGGTAAGCTTATCTGTCAGAGCTTAATATCAAATATTTCACATAATGAACTATATCCAGGGACTGGGAGCATCAATCACGTAGAAAGCTTACGTCACAGACAAGCAAACAGGGAAGATCGTTCTGACTGTATTAGAATGTAAGTCTAACAAACTTTGTGCCAGTAAACATTCTAACTTGAAGGAAACGCCAGCCTATCTACTACTTAACGCTAAGCTTACTTAATCAACTCTTCCCGATAGCTAAATTAATTACAGAACTTCGGTCACTGCTCTGCATCAAAACATCATTTGATTTATTTTTTTCCAGTGCAACTTGCAATTCAAAGTATTACAAACTCCATTGAACTTGAACGTTCCAACGACATGTTGATTCTGTAGGATTTTGGTAAGTTTTAGGGAACAATGGAGGTCCAATGTAGTACTATATTCTCATCTTCCAAGCAGCAATGAAGTAACAATAAACGATAACGATTACAACAACAACAACAACAACAACAATAATAATAATAATAATAATAATAATAATAATAATAATAATAATAATAATAATAATAATAATAATAATAATAATAATAATAAAAGTGGCGGATTTCTATAACCTAAAAAATGGAAAATATGCATGCATTTATGACCTAAAAATAAATAATAGTTTAAAAAACTAAAACAACACGCTTTATTAGAAAACCGAACTATAAAATGAAAAAAAAAATAATTTCCAACACGCTTGGGATAAAATTAAAGTCGTCAACAAAAAAAATCATCTCCAACACATCTAGAATAAAACTAGAGTTATGAACAACAAGAAAGTCATTTTACCATCAAAAGCGTGGGGTGCTCTATATCGATTAATATATTTGATAATAAACAGATATTGGTAAAAATAAAGTCTCTAAGAATAAAATGTAAAAATCATAAAAAACACCCCACGCTTTTGATGGTAAAATGATTTTCTTGTTGTTGATAACTCTAGTTTTATTCTATATGTGTTGGAGATGATTTTTTTTGTTGACCACTTTAATTTTATCCCAAGCGTGTTGGAAATTAAAATTATTTTTTAGTTCGGTTTTCTAATAAAGCGTGTTGTTTTAGTTTTTTAAAACTATTATTTATTTTTTATTTTTTAGTTTTAATATTTTACAGAATAAGATAAAAATGTAAATATCTTTAAATTCGATACTATTGTAGTATGAGCTAAAATTAATACTCCTCTTAAAAAAAATCCTCCCAACCGAATTTGAACCAGCGACCTATGGATTACTGAAATTATATACCACTACAGTTCACCGCTCTAACAACTGAGCTCTTACAACGATTGCCTCAAAGGTCGACAACTATTATACCAGTTTTCATTTTTTTTATTTTCTGATGATTCTGGCCAGTATTTTAGAAATAAAATATGAAATTATTGTATTGACACGGGTCCTTTACAAGTATACAAAGGTTCAAGTCGATCCAATGTTTCTAAGTGGGTGAAAATCGTGTTAAAAATTCCGTTACATAGATACAAAGACACTTTTTTTATTTTCTGATGATTCTAGCCAGGATTTTAGAAACGAATATGAAATTATTATATTGTCACGGGTCCTTTACAAGTATACAAAGTTTCAAGTCAATCCAATGATTTTAAGTGGGTGAAAATGGCGTTGAAAGATTCCGTCACTTAGATAGATAGATACAGGTCAAGCTAATATAAATCATGTAAAAAGGTTTAAATATTACCTCAAAAGATAAAAATATGATCTTATAATTGAATTAATTTTTTAACCATACTATATTAATTGTTCATTCATATACATTTTAAATTTTAGTATAAAGTAAAGTAAAGTAAAGTAAAGTAAAGTAAAGTAAAGTAAAGTAAAGTAAAGTAAAGTAAAGTGATCCCACAACAGGCCCGGAAGTCTTTGGGGTAGTAGGTGGTTAATGCTCCCACTTTTTTCTAGACAATCGGCACTTTATGTCAGCCGGGTTGTCAGCCCTTCGTGACGGCCGCCTTTACCCCCAGAACAAGCGATTGGTACTCATTTCCGAAGCTGAGTCGACCCCAGGGCCACAGTGCCGCCAGAGGGTTTGGGTCAGTTTAAAAATCCTGACCCCCAACGGGACTTGAACCCTCGACCCTCCGGCTTGTAATCATAAGAAAAAGGAAATCTTCTTATATTGTCCAGTGCAATCGTTTGCTACCTATTAACATAAACTTTCGAAACAAGTGAACTGTGAAACTGACGATTTTTATACAGATACAATGTTGGTTATTTCCAATCGCCTGATGACTAGGGTATTAAAAAAACCCAAAATATGACCAAAATATTACTTTATCATAGAAATAAGCAGAAGTATGACCAAAGATCTGGAAAAGTGAGATATATGACTTTTAAGACCCAATAAAAACCACTCAATCTTAATAATAAGGCATATATGATAAATGTTTTTACTTACTTCAAACTTACAACATAGGCTTTAGTAAAAATACATGTCATAGGAATCCGCCCCTTAATAATAATAATAATAATAATAATAATAATAATGAAACTTGGGCTGGAAGTAAATATCAATAAAACTAAATATACTGTCATTTGACCAGCTTCGTGGGTTAGCGAACAGCATTTTTGTCTACAGTTTATGAGGTGGTCGATCATTCAACCAGTAGGGGTGGCATGTGGTCCCCAGCCGTTATACCGGTAGTTGGTTGTATAAACCTGACATAGTGATACAATAATACAAATTATTGTGAATTAACTAACTCACTGACACTATCGAACCCGTAGGTACATGGCCGCGCGGACCAACCTCTCCATACATCCCTATCCTGAGCTAATATTGTATAATCATCTCCCGTATAATCTACTTCCCTCAAATCATGGTTAATACTATTCTCCCACCTCATTCTTGGTCTACCAACTGGGCGTTTTCCCATCTGGCTATTCCACAAGAAACTTCCACAATTTTTTTTCATTCCTCATTCGTGCCACATTGCCTGCCCACAACAGTCAATGAAACTTAACTGTTATTATATCTGGTTTCCTATAAAGACCATATAACTCACTGTATCTCAATTTCTCCATTCGCCTGTCTGTTCATCTCCCTTTAATTGAATCACTGAGTTGAAAAAGGTAGAAATTCTTATGTACCCTACTTTGGAGAAAACCTTAAAAAAAAAACTACATAATTTCTTACAGCTTGCTCTGATAAATTTTTGTACAATATTACAACATTGTTCCTTTGCTTAGATGGAATGCAAATATAGCAAGGATTCATAATTTCTGTGTTGCATACGTGTTTTATCGCTCTTCGAAGGCAGTAGAATTTCTTCCCTTCAACTCAGGGATTCAGTTATTGTGAATTAGTGCAAGTACTTTGGGAAAACGATTAAAATGTTTTTATAGGGTATTCTTCATTACAAAGTAACAGTATTTATATAGACTATTTAACTCATGTCCCAAATGGCGATCAATGACAATCACATATCAATGTATTTTCATTTACAACCAATCACAGCTTTTTTTTCACCTCGATTTTATCAATTTAATTTTATCATATTTAAATCAAGCTCCTCCTTTTTAACATTTTGAATAGGTTAGAGCATTATTTTGCAGTAACTGACTCTCTAAGAAATACGTTGAATATAACAATTTATATAATAAGAAGTAAGAATCCCTGAATGAAAGTGACTCCCAGATTGTATATATAGTACACGAATGTAACCAGATACTGCTTGCGAGATACAATAGAAAAACATTTGTAGCAATTGATTATACGAAAAAAAAAAGAAAAACCACTGTTTACACTTTTAAAACGTATTATTTCCCAGGAATTTACATTCCAGAAAAAATATAATTTACATCATAGGACATCAGAAATTAATTAATAATCTATAATGTTGGTTATAACCAGTTTGATGTGTTTTATTTTTTCTCCATTAGGTGCATTCTTACAGTATTGCGATCCTTTGGCAATTAATAATATGATCTGGTTGCAGTGATGAACAAAAACATAATAAACGTTTCTCATTTGTTTTCAAACATCGCCGTCTAAGTTTACAGATATTTTAAAATAACTATATTTAAATAATAATTTGTGAGTAAACAGCCTAATTTTATTCGTTAAATAGTCCTAACAAAAGCCACTCTTGATTTCCAAATTCTCATAAGTAATGCCACTCTTGATTTCCAAATTATCGATAAATTCACGACTCACGAAGTGAGGAGTGAATTTATCTAGAGAATTTGGAAATCAAGAGTGGCATTTGTTAGGACTATTTAACGAATAAAATTAATCTGTTTACTCACAAATAATTATTTAAGTATAGTTATCTTAAAATATTTAATGTAAACGGCGATGTTTGAAAACAAATGAGAAACGATAGGTACGCTTCATCTGCTTCATTTGTTTATCACTGCACCCAGATCATACTATTTATTGCCAAAGGAACGCATTATTGTAAGAATGCTCTCTAGTGGAGAAAAAATTAAACACATCAAACTGTATATTAATTCATTTAGATGTCGTATGATGTAAATAGGGCAATTATATTTTTCTGGATTGTTACCTGGGAAAAAATACATTTAAGAAAGTGCAAACAGTAGTTTCTTTTTTTGGTGGTATAATCAATTGCTACAAATGTTTATACATTAACTCCCGCATGCGGCATGTGTTGACATTCATGCACTATATATACAATCTGGTAGCCGTATTTCTCGCGAGCTCAGTCACTGCAAAATAATGGTCAGACCTGTTCAGAATATTAAAAAGGAGGAGCTTTCTTTAATATGATAATTATAACACTGATAAATATTTCGTGAAACACGACTCTGATTGGTTAATCATTGTAACGTGATTGGTCATTGACTCCCATTTGGGGCATGAGTTAAATAGTCTAGATAAATTCACTCTTCTCTTCGTGACATCGTGAATTTATCGATAATTTGGAAATCACTCGTGGCATTACTTATAGAAAGACTGTACTTGGAATGACATAAAACAGGTGAAAGTTTCAAGTTAACTATGACCGTACTAAGGGAGCACATTCCCTAAGCATTCCATCCTGGAGCAATTAATTACTCGGTAAGACAGGGCCTACGTAATTAAGTGCAACCTATTACATACGAGCAGAGGAAAGGGTGCACTCAGAAAGCATATCACGACCTTTATATACACACTTCTCTCGAGTGGCTTTCCAGACAAATTCTCCAGGAGCTGCCGACAATTATTGCAACCTCTAGGGAAGGGAGTGCTCTGAAATAAACAGGTGCACTCAGACCAGCCCTAGAGAGCCTTCTGCTCATTTCACAACATAGGATGTTCCACTACAGCTAAAAAAATGCTTTGTGGTTATGATCCTTGCCTCTGGTCCCGAGGGTCGCGTGTTCAAACCCGGCCAGGGTCGATTGATTTTTTAGGACTGAAAAATCCAAGGAGCAAGTATTCCGGGAGGGACTTTAAGCCTTCAGTCCCGAGTTTGAAGATTTTCAAGCTCATAAAAGACATTTAAGCCCGAATAAAAGTCTTCTTCTTCTTCTTCACTTCCTGGTTTAGGCAAGAGTTGCCTGTTCCGTCTTCACTAATAGATCTAAGACCATCTCTTCCGAGGACGTCCGACATCTCTTCTTCCTCTTGGAAAATAATGGAAGATTTTATTTGGTAATCTTCTTTCTTCCATTCTTTCTACATGTTCTTTCCACTGTATCTTGTTGTTAAATATCAGCCGAGATGAAATTTTTAAGAAGAGCAAAAGGCTGCACTCGAATGGACCAGATAAGAAACGAAGATATCCGTGAAGAACTGCAGATCTACTCCAGAAAAGAATAAAAAAGTCTCCAAGCAAAAATTACCGATCTAAACTTCCTAGTAATGCCTTAGTTGCCTCAATGTCTCATTGAATCGGTGTGTTGACAGCGTGCCATTCATGACATGCAAGGGCTAATAATAAATATATAGTATTCTACCTGAGGGCAGGTCTATCACTGGAATCATAACATTTTCATGTTATTCTTTGCATCTTTACTAGGGAATTATATGTGTGGTATTGTAGCCTCACTATCATGGTTGTCCAGCGGCTCGCTTTGTTTCCCCGCAGCTGTTATATGTAATTACATAAAAAGATGCCGACTATCGCCACTATACTAATTGCGCATGTTAATCATTGCCAAGCATTGTCGCGCGGCTCGCGCTTTTATATAAACGGACAACCGCCATAGTGAGGCGATAATAGCTTCCCGTTGCTTTCTACACCTGTGAATGATAGTGATGATATTGATGATGGTGGCCGGATGATTTTCGGGGACCGCTGGGCCCTAAGCGTCCTGACATTTGTCTTGCAGGTGAGGAAAATCCCCGAAAAAACCTAACCCAGGAGCCTGATAACTAAAATTAACTTGGTCTACTAACTCCTAACAAAGGAGAAAATATGGTTAACAATGGACTAAGCCATTAATAATAATAAAAAATACATGTAAGGCTAGTTGCACACACAACGGAATTTAGTAGCAGTAATTGTTTCGGCCTTGGTGTCTAGGAGTTATTTCTCTCTGGTTGCAAAAGTCGCGGGTTCACAAACGCAGCCGGTGCAGATACTTTTTTAGGATAGAAACATTCAAAAGGACAAGTCTTATGGGTGGGACTTTAAGCCGTGGGACCAGAATTGGGTTGGTTAAACAACTCACGAAATTATCATTGTTGCCCCACGTGGTATAGAACAATGGTATTAGTAGTATCGCCTCACTGTGATTGTTGTCCGGCGGCTTGCTTTCTTTCCCCGCAGCTGTTATATATAATTAAATACAAAGATACCGACTACCGCCACTATAATAATTCCGCATGTTAATCATTGCCAAGCATTGTCGCGGCATCCGTTTTTATATAAGCGGACAACCATCATAGTGAGGCGATAATAGTAAGTCGCGCTTATACAGTTACCTGTTGTCTAATAATTAATTTTTCTATATTTATTTAGTTTCATACTATGTCATTAATAATGTTTTCTAGTTTTTTATATATCTTGTAGGCTACATATTATATTTAATTAGTTAAATCTAGAGTGAATCAACATACATAAATAATAATTGTATTGAATTTATAACATGTAATCGTTTATGTTTATCGTAATTTAGATGTAAGACTATGTTCTTTGTACTTTTTAAAACCTGGTTGAGTGGCAGACAAGGCCTTAAGGCCTTAATTCTGCAAGGTAAAATAAAGCTATTTATTATTATTATTATTATTATTATTATTATCATTTTTATTATCATTATTATTTTCATTATTATTATCATTATCATCATTATTATCATCATCATTATCATCATTATCATCATCATCATTATCATTATTATTATTATTATTATCATCATCATTATTATTATCATTATTATTATCATCATTATTATCATCATTATCATCATTATCATCTGTATCATTATTATCATTATCATCATTATCATTATCATTACCATCATTATCATTATTATCATCATTATTTTTGTTATTATTATTTTCATTATTATTATTTTTAATATTTTTATTATTATTAATTTTATTATTATTATTAATATTATTTTTACTATTATTATAGTAATGGTAGAGAGGAATGAATTTACATATTTCGAGAAAAAGACAATACGTATTACAATATCTGCGCGCAAGGATCTGTTTGGCTGTTTGTGCCTATTTCAGTTCCACGATTGAAAAACGTTGAGAAAACCAGCTGTAACTGCTAGGGTCCCGGCATTTTGACCACATGTTACCTGTATACTGTCCAACTCTACGAATAACACGTGTGGATGTGAGACCATCAACCGTCTCGTAGACCATGGATGGGCTTTCTAGGCTTGTCGCGTCATGAAGAATGTCATCAACATCATATATGACATGGAAGCCAATTTTGGGTCCTAACCTTCCTCAGAATGTCGTTACAGACTTCTCTATTTGCTGATAATTTCTTCCAATTTCTGATTTTACTAATTCTAATATCCTGCAAGACATCATGTTCCCATCTTAATTTTGGTCTTTCAACTTTTCTGGTTTGTAATGGTTGTGCCATATAGATCTTGTTAAGAGTTTCATTATTGTCCATATGTATCAAATATCCAGCCCAGGACAAAATAATAATTTTTATATACTCAACTAAATCGGGTTCCTTATATAATTCGTACAATTCACAATTTCTACTTGCCCTAATACAACCTACTTTTATAGCCCCAAAAATGGATCTTAATATCTTTGTTTCAAAAATAGCCAGAGAGGTATGTGTGTGTGTCTAAAGAAGGCTTATATAGGCGTGCACACTCATACAATCTACATTCATAAAAAGAAAATTTATATAAAAAATCTCACTTGCACTCTCTCATCCGGATCTGGACATTTCTCCCTCTT